>CM065720.1:59440428-59460428 GCA_033310375.1 Conus canariensis | reverse complement strand
GAATGTCCCGACTTACCTTGGATTCTATGTGCGGATTTTAATGCTCGCACTGGGGGCCTTTCAGATATAGATGATACTGAAGAAAACAGACATGCGTATCCTCTGGTTGAAATTGATGAATGATTGTCAGATGGTCCACAAACAAAACGAAAATCAAAAGATAGTGTTACAAACAATTTTGGATTGAACCTCATCGAACTTTTAAAAGAGAATGATTTGTTTATTGTTAACGGAAGAACAGAAAGTGACAAAGAGGGAGAAATAACATGTGTGGCGAACAGGGTAATGAGTGTTGTCGACTACTTTCTTTGTTCAAAACAGATTTTTGACCTTGTTTTAGATATGTATATATCAGGCAGATGTGAATCGGACCATTTCCCTATTGTTCTGCACATAGATGACAGAAAAATTGATCGTGTAACTTCAGTTTCTGAGAATGATGTACAATTGGAAAACAAGACAAAATTTTACATCCGACAACAGGATTTAGGGTCCTATTCAGAATATTTACAAGAGAACCAAGTACAGGGGCTGACAGATTTCATGGAAGCTCTTAATCAGGATGTAAACACGGGCTCGGAGTTCCTTGTTTCTTTCGTGCAAAAAGCAGCAGAAAAAATGAGGTCAAAACCAAAACCCCCAGTTTCACGTGAACAGCCACCGGGGTGGGATCAGGAATGTGAAAGTGCGAGGTGAGAAAAATACAGGCACCTGCAAAAGTTCAGATTTACAAACGAACGTGATGACTTACTCGAATACCTTGACCTGAAAAAATCGTTTAAGTCTCTTTGCTGTTCAAAACAAGAGAGACATAATCAGAACATTTTAAATGACCTGAATGAAGCATGTAATGATATAAATTCAAAATCATTTTGGCAAAAAGTACGTTCATTGACGACACAAAACCTAAAAACACCCAGTTCAATATCGCCTGGTAAACGGTTTCATTACTTCAAGTCCCTATTGACAACAGAACCTAATGTTGTTGATGCAGACTTTAATCAAGAAGTTACTGATACGCTTTACAATCATCAGTCTGAAACATGCGAAGAATGTAACACCTTTGAATTTGACCATGAAATTTCCGAATCTGAGACACATGATGCGATTAAAGGAATGAAAAGAGGTAAAGCTTCCGGCTCGGATGGCCTGCCTTCGGATCTTTTCCACGAGGGAAGAAACGTACTTGTTAGATTTTTACATCCTTTGTTCAATAAGGTATTTGAAAGTGGTGACTACCCAGAAGGCTGGACTAAGGCAGTTATTTTTTCTTTACATAAGGAAGGCAGTCGCGGATGTGTAGACAACTACAGAAGCATTTCCTTGCTAAACGTAATCAGTAAAATTTACAATTCGATTATCAACAGGAGATTGTCACTTTTCTGCGACCACCATGAATGTATTCCTGAAGCTCAAGCCGGTTTCCGTAAAGGCTACAGCACATTAGACAACATCTTTACCTTGCAATCACTTGTACAGAAATACTTGACCAAACAAGGTGGCCGCTTTTACTCGCTTTTCGTAGACTTTTCTAAAGCGTTTGATATTGTTGACAGAAAAAAGCTGTTGTATGTACTGCTTGCTAAAGGAATTCATGGGAAAATGTTCAAAACTCTGCAAGGGATGTATAAAAGTGTAAAAGCTGCTGTCTGTGTTGGAGATAAAATTACAGAATATTTTCCGTGCATGTCTGGAGTACGCCAAGGATATGTCCTAAGTCCCCTTCTGTTTTCCATATTCTTATCTGAATTACAAGCTGAGCTGATGATTTGTGGTGCTCACGGTATTGATACTTTTGGGGATCCATTGGGTGTTTTCCTTTTGATGTATGCTGATGACATCGCTGTTGTATCTGACACTGTAGCAGATCTTCAAAAGAAGATTTACTGTCTGGAAACATACTGCAGAAGATGGGGTCTGAATGTCAATATGGATAAGACAAAGGTTGTTGTTTTCAAAAATGGTGGCTTTATCAAAAAGTGTGAAAAGTGGTTCTTTAATGGTAACGAGTTAAAAGTTGAGCCCTCTTACAATTATCTTGGGATCATCTTTTCAGCCTCCTTCAAATGGACTAAATGTGTGGATGCTCTTTCTGGTAAAGCTTTAAGAGCCGTCGCAGGGATAAAAAAAAGTTATACTTTAAATTACAAATGCTACCAGTTGATATGGTATTTAAAATTTTCGATACAAAAGTTAAGCCCATTCTTTTGTATGGTTCTGAAATCTGGGGATTTGAAAAATACGATGCCATTGAAAAGGTACAAGTAAAAATATGCAAAATGATACTGGGGGTCGGAAGAGATGCAAAAAACAGTGTAGTACTGGGAGAATGTGGAAGGCTTCCAATATTCGTTGACACACAGATGCGACTTACGAAATACTGGTGCAGGATTGTAAACCTGTCTAATGATAGGTACCAAAAGCAATGCTATGACATGTTACGCGCACATGATTTGTCAGGGCGGAAGAACTGGGCTTCACAAGTCAGGCTATTATTATGCAAGTACGGTTTTGGCTACGTTTGGGTTATGCAACATCCTGGATATACTAGGCATTTCATAGAACAGTTCAAGAGCAGATTAAAAGATGTATCATATCAAAATTGGCACGACTCCGTCTCTTCAAAGGAGGATTACTGTTTATACCATCCAGAAATTATAAGGGCAAATTACATCATAAGTCTGGACCATGTCGCACACAGACGTGCAATCTGTTTACTAAGGTGTAATCGCTTGCCCCTGAATGGTATCCCTCGTTTTGGACAATTAAGAGTTGACCCATACTGTAAACAATGTGATGGTGACCAGATTGGAGACTTGGTGCATTTTCTTTTTGTATGCTGTAAGTACTCTTCTCTGAGAAAGAAATTTCTGCCTCTATATTATCGTCTTCCTAGCACTCTGAAAGTACAATTGCTTTGTCAAAATCTTAAAGGTAAGCTTGCTTTGAAAACTGCGCTTTATATTGTTGAATGCCTAAAAGTAAGATGTTGATGTGGTAAAAGCTGCAGCAGTGTCTTTTCTTTCCTTTTTGTATGAAAGGTTCACTTGTAACTATATGTTGATTATTGCAATTCTCCTTGTTATTATGGGCCGGATGGCCTGCAAAGACTGATATTAAATTATTGTTATTATTGTTATTATTATTGTTATTGTAATTATTGTTATTGTTACACACACTCACACACACATACATACACACACACGCACACGCACGCACGCACGCACACACAGAGAGACAGACAGACAGACATAGAGAGAGCGAGAGAGAGAGAGACAGAGACAGAGACAGACAGACAGACAGACAGACAGATAGACAGACAGACAGACAGAGATTTTCCGTAAAGCGCTGCAGATGCTACAGATGAGCATAAGTCATGGTATGTCTAGGGTGGCGCACTGTTGTAACACGTCTCGATACTGACATGTTTTACATAACCATCTTAACATACCTTCGGATAGTGCAAAGGATTCAAAGCTACTAAGATATCAAAAAGCCAAGTAACATGTTTGAAGTGAGCAGAAGGAAGATGACGTCATGTGTTTACACACATGACAAATTGTCATTGACGGCGTAGCACGTGCTTACGATTGCACATTGACGAGTTTCTCAGTCTTTGGATTTTAAGGCCTAACGACGATTATTTAGAGCAGACATGGAATATTATATAATGCGAAAACAAAAAATGTTGATGGACAAAATGGCCAACAGTGTGAGTGCAAGGATAGAAAGCGCCAAACATCAGTGGAAAACAACTCTAGAAAAAAAAAAAAACAACAACATATAAAGATAATAGAATGACAGAGAGGAAACAGAAGCCGTTATTTCTTTTATATTGGAGAATTAAGGTATTAGAATACGATTAGGAAGCTGAAGTACATGGACGGACCCTGGTTACCGACACCATGATAGGTGTGGTAACATTGACATATCTACTTGTTGTTGTACTGAAATATCAGTCCCAGTAATCATTGCTATTGCAAATTAGCGTCTGGGATTAAAGACATCCTGACTGTGCCCATGTTGCATGTCGGTGCCATTTTCAGTTTGCTTGAACGCAAATTCAGTGTTGGTTACAGTTCTTCTTTAAAGATAGGATTTGGGAGACTGGCCCGCGATTTCCTGTAGTTTTCATTGCGACATATTGTTTTTGGTAAGGTTTACATTACGACATATTGTCTTTGGTAAGGTTTGCATTACAACATATTGTTTTTGGCAAGGTTTGCATTATGACATATTGTTTGGGGCAAGGTTTAAATAATGACATATTGTTTTTGGCAAGGTTTGCATTACGACATATTGTTTTTGGCAAGGTTTAAGTAATGACATATTGTTTTTGGCAAGGTTTGCATTACGACATATTGTTTTTGGCAAGGAAGGAAGCATCTCCTACTCTATTTTTAATGGTCACTCCATGATAAAAATAATGCCCTTAGCCTTCAGCTCACCTTTAAAATTTGATTCCAAATCATTATGTCAAACAATTTAAACAGTATTTTTAACGTCTGTTCGGTTAGAAACAACTGGCACAACGACACACTTTTCCAGTAAAAAAAAAAAACCCTCCAAGCAACAATCTGTAGTTAGTCTTAAAACCTTCGCTTTTAGTGTATAGGGACATGTACAAAGAATTCTCAAAATACAGGAATATTCATGTTCCGAGTTATTCATCCACCATCGTGCACCGGCAGTTCTGAATGAAATATAGATATCTTCCCAACATAAAAATGTGATGATATGGAATCAATATCTTGCCTGGTATTGATCACTGCGAATATGATCGGGTATCACATTGATTGTAAACCACAGACGTTCTTAAACAGTCCCTCAGATAATGCGGTAAGCTGTAGCGCCTGTTCATGAGAAATTCTCTAAATTCTCCTGTTTCTCTGAACTTCATTCTCTACTTCCTACGTTCATCCTCTCCCTCTAGGAAGTCTGCTGCATCTCACCACGGATCTGTGTCAACTATTTGGTTCTCTCCATTCTACTTCTTCAAAGTACAGAGTGACAGAAAATCACTCAATACAAGAAACATCACTTAGCAATGTTTAGTTCAATTTGCTTTCAAATCGTTTTGGATTAAAATATTCTTTCCGTGATCAGAACAATGCGGATGGGTCCATTAAAGTGATTTGCCGACAAAAATCAACGTCATGTACCCAATCTCCATTCAGTGAAGTACAATTATATTTCAATGGGTAGATAGGAAAGTGTGTGTGTGTGTGTGTGTGTGTGTGTGTGTGTGTGTGTGTGTGTGTGTGTGTGTGTGTGTGTGTACACGCAAAAATATACTGCGAACCAGTTTACAAACAATAGTTTCAATGTGAGTCTGCCGCTTCACTCCTTGCGTAGTGTTCATACACTTTTTTTATGATATTGTTGTCTACAATCAGATTTAGACCTTGGGTCGCTGTTTGGTATTTTGTCTTGAAGTAATTGCCCTGCCTTTTGTCATCTTGGTATCAAGTAGGAAGAAACTCTGGGGACAGCTTGACAGGAGGGGTCTTCGCGGAAGAACCACCACCACCACCTCTCAGACAGGTGTTTTAGCCCTGAACTCCTTGCACTCTAAAGGGAGGGGGGGTCACATCAGATCATGGCTCCTAGCTGCTGTTCCGCCGTCACAATTTTTTTTTTTTTGCTCTGTTGGAATTCGAACCTGCAGCGCCGGCATGATTGGGAGTCTCAGGGCGTAGCATTCTTTTTTAGGTTGCCTTACCCACATCGCTATCGAATACCTGTACCTGTTCTGTTGGAAAAATTAAAACTTTTGAAGTTCGTGTTTGTCCCTCCTCGACCAGACCCAGTTGGAACTCTTTTTCAACTGCCTTTGCAAACTATCCTCAAGGTTCTAGTCATTTTCTGACAAGAAATCGAGAGCTTGTATGCCGATTAGCCTAACACCCCTGCATCCTCTCTCACCCGCCTCGCTTCAACCTACATGGTGTTGACTGGTTTGGAAAGCCAGATTTCCTGAAGCTACTGGCTTGCAGATGCGAGCTCTAGTCTGCTTTCAAATGGCGCGATGAGTTCAGTCAGAAAATTTGTGTGGACGAACCTGAATGCAGTGCTCTGTCCGTTCTCATGCCACTCTTCTCGATGATCTCTGGATGGCTTCCCGTTGTGGAAGGTCTGCTGTGCATTCCCTTTTGTCCACTCCATCCTGTAAACCCCGCTCCATTCTCCTGATGTAACAGGTGTCCTAAACCACTCCATCCTGTAAACCCCGCTCCATTCTCCTGATGTAACAGGTGTCCTAAACCACTCCATCCTGTAAACCCCGCTCCATTCTCCTGATGTAACAGTTGTCCTAAACCACTCCATCCTGTAAAACCCGCTCCATTCTCCTGATGTAACAGGTGTCCTAAACCATGATTTGTGACCTCCTACCATGTCAAAGGTCACTGATGGAGCCTCTGGTGGCATAATGTCTTCTCTGACAGCGCTAACCACATATACACTTTTTGTACTCCCAGTTCTTATAGAACAGGGAGTACTTTAGAATGGGAACGAAGAAATACTGTGTGTGTGCTATATGTATACACGTGATTGGATGTGTGTTTATCTATGATCATGTATTAAGAACAAAGTCCAGAACAGGTGCTTGTCAGACATCTTGATATAATTCAAGAATTTGATACATGAGCAAACATGTATTGTAAGGTGTGTGTGTGTGTGTGTGTGTGTGTGTGTGTGTGTGTGTGTGTGTGTGTGTGTGTGTGTGTGTGCAAGCACGTGCGCGCTCGCGTCCGTGCGTGTGTTTGCGTGTGTGCTCTTGGTAGCGTTTGCGCACACTTATGTGGGTATGCAGAGGGGAAGGGGGGTGGGGGGGGGCGGCAATGCGTGCGCGTACGTGCGAGTCTGTGTGAGGGGGGGGGGGGGGGGGGGGTGAGGAGAGTGTGTGTATGTGTGTGTGCTTATGTGTGTGTTTGTGTGTGTGTTTATGTGTGTGTGCGTGTGTACGCGCGCGCGTGTGTGTGTGTGTGTGTGTGTGTGCATGTGTGTGTGCGTGCATGTATGTGTGCGCACGCGCACCCGAGTATTTGTGACATATTTTTGTACAATGGATCTTTTCGCCTCGTTGGTTTTGTTTGGTTTGGTTTTGCTGGTGAGGCCACATAACCTAAGAAAAGACAAGAAGTACGGCTGATTTATCATTCAGCAACACAATAGCCCTATAATCATCAACGTTCAGCTGCTCCTGTGTATATGTCTTTTCTGCTCCCCTTTGGACTTGCAAGTCACTTTTTCCTCATGTTTGATAAACACTTGACCCTTTAAAACCTGTGGCAGAATGTCCTTCTCACACTCTGAACTCTTGAAATCTACATTGTCTGTGTTGGATATCTGATGCAGTTGTACACTTTTAGATGGATTTTTTTCCAGGTTCGGATTGGGAAAGATAATTGTTTCCTTTCAGCTTTACCTGAAGAGAAAATAATTTGCAGACTCCACAATCATTATGAAGCAAAAACTGTCGGATATCTTGATGTTTTTATTTCCTTCTTTCTTTCCCTTCTTTCCCGCTTTCTTTCGTTTATCCCTTCGTTTCTTTGATGTGTGTGTGTGTGTGTGTGTGTGTGTGTGTGTGTGTGTGTGTGTGTGTGTGTGTGCGCGCGTGTGTGTGTGTGTTTCTTTCTTTCTTGCCTTTTTTTTTTCGGGGGGGGGGGGGGGGGGGGGGGGAGGGGGAGGGAGTGTCACGGTCCGTGAATGAGCTGTGTTAACCAGCCGGAGACGGGAAGTATGTATTTTACGGAACTGCCACGTTGTGAGTGTCTCAATTTTGTAAATTTGGTGCGGAGATAGTAAGGAAGAGTGGCCGCCCTTTGTCCCCCCTTTCCCCCCGTGCCCCCCCCCCCCTCCCCCCCTCCGGGGAAAGGAAACAGCCATAGAAGAGGTGGGGTGATGGGCCCTTACTACATTCCGGGAGATTCTCTGTCATCTACCCTTTCCCTCAGTCGTCGTTGCTATCTGGCTCCCGCCTCTCTCTCCCTCCCCCCCCTCTCTCTCTCTCTCTCTCTCTCTCTCTCTCTCTCTCTCTCTCTCTCTGTCTTATTTATTTGTTTATCATCATCATTACTATTATTGTGATCATAAACATTACTACCAGTGGGCCGGCTGCTGCTGCTGCTACTGCTACAGCTGCTGCCACTATTACTACTACCGCTAGTGCTGCTGCCGCTGCTGCTGCTGCTGCTGCTGCTTCTGCTGATACTACCACCACTACTACAACTACTGCAACTGCTGCTGCTGCTGTCACTACTGCTGCTGCTGCTTCTGCTGATACTACCACCACTACTACAACTACTGCAACTGCTGCTGCTGCTGTCACTACTACTGCTACTGCTGCTGCTACTGCTGCTGCTGCTGTTACTACTATTGCTGTTTTCGCTACTATCATGATTATCATCGGCAGTAGTTTGCGTTATCTGCGCAGATTCTCTAAATGATTGATGTATTCTCAGTATACGGACCTATCAAACAGGTGTATTTTTCGCCTGGCAGATTTTTTTGCTCCAGTTTGTGGATGTTTAGAGAAGAGGAGGTGGTGGGCGGTGTGGTGGTGGTGGAGGGGGGTGTATTGCAGACGAGCGGGGTGGGATGGGGGGGGGGGGGGGGGGAGGGATGCGGCATGAATTTGATGATGTTTGATGTTTTGATGATGTTCATTCAGAGAAAGGGGAAGGGCTTCCAGTTCGATAAATCTAATGTTGCTTTTTGTGTGCTGTACTTTTTTATGCTCGCGGTTTGCGGGTTTGCTTTTGTGTGTGTGTGTGTGTGTGTGTGTGTGTGTGTGTGTGTGTGTGTGTGTGTGTGTGTGTGTGTGTTTTCTTATGTTTTTTGGTTGATTTTTTTTTCTTTTTTGGTCCGTTTTGGCACATAATATAGAACATTGTATATATTTGAATGTGAATTTTCAAGACTTGAATGGCAACGAACGGCGTTCAAGTGCAGACTTCAAGTGCTGAGCACACTTTTAACATTATAATTCTTATTGTTATCATTGGTTTATTTCAGACTTTCTCCACGTATTGTTTCTTATGTTATACGTATACAGCCCGTGTCGGTACATACATTAGCAATATCGACATCTCGCAAAGAATGTTGTCTGGTACAAAGATAGCAGGTATAGCTCATAGCCAAATGGACGGTATTAATTCACATCGGGGTAATTACGCAAGCCATGATTACGATGATTGTTTAAATGCATGCTGTTGTAAAGTATACTCCTTTTTGCCTGGCCCTTGTGACATTGAACTGGATTCCTGTTTGTTGCTTTTATTCCTCTTGTGGCACATGATGGTTTTTTATTTAATGTTTTTGACTACAAGGAAAACACCATGGATTCATTAGGTAACAAGGCAAACATGTTAACAATTTCATCATTAAACTGTCAAGGTCTAGGGAATTATCAGAAAAGAGAGACATATTTCATTATTTAAGAAAAAAACAATACTCTATATATTGCCTACAAGATACTCATTTTGAAAAAGATACGGAAAAGTGTATTAAAGCGGAATGGGGGTATGACTGCTTTTTCTCCTCATACAGATCTAATGCTCGAGGAGTAGCAATACTATTTAACAATAATTTCGAATTCAAAATAAATAAGGTGGAGACAGATATGCAGGGTAACTTTATCATCATATCATTTACAACAAATGAAAAGGAACTGTTGCTAGTAAGTGTTTATGGACCAAACAAAGACGACCCAGCATTCTATGAGGAACTCACAAATAAGATTAAAACGTACAAAAATAACAACGTTATTGTGGTGGGGGATTTTAATATGGTACTAGAACAGGAAATTGATTGTTACAATTATAAACACATAAATAACCCAAAAGCTAAAAAAAAAAGCAGTTGAGGATATGATACAAGATTTGTCATTAGCAGATATATGGAGAGAAAACAACCCGGATTGTAGGAGATACACATGGCGTAGACCTACCCCCTTGCAACAAAGTAGGCTAGACTTCTTCCTTCTGTCAGAATATTTAATTTGGTATTTTGAAGATGCTGACATTTTACCAGGCTATAGATCTGACCATTCACTGATTACACTAAAGCTTCAATTCGGAAAGAAGATTAAACACAAAACTCTTTGGAAATTTAATACATCTCTACTAAAAGATAAAGAATATGTAGACGGAATAAATAATCTAATAGAAGAAATAACAACGGAATACACAGATAAAGATGAGGAGAATGATATTAATGCTAACAATAGCCAAGATGAAAACCAGTCAAACAGCTCGGACCCTAAACTAACAGTGTCTGATCGGGTCTTTCTTGACTTCTTACTAATGAAGATAAGAGAAAAATCCATCCAGTGTGCCACAATTAAAAAAAAGAGAATCACAATGTAAAGAAAACAGCCTTATGCAAACTATTAAAGATATTGAGAGTAAAGAACTTAAATCAGAGGAGGATTTGAAGACAATTGAAGAGAGTAATAGAGAACTGATATCACTAAGAGAAAAGGTTATGAATGGTGTACTACTAAGATCAAAAGCAAGATGGGTTGCAGATGGGGAAAAGGTTAGTAAATATTTCTGCAGTTTAGAAAAGCGTAACTTTATTAGCAAACAAATTGTAAAACTACTGGATGGACAAGGTAATATACTGGATAAACCAGAAGACATAAAAGTTACAGTAAAACATTTTTATGAGGATCTATACCGAAAAAGATCAACTGTGAAATGCAATATTGAAGATTTGGTGAATAAGATACCGAAACTAACAGAAGAACAGACTAAATCATTACAAGGTGAAATAACAATAGAAGAAGCAGGGATTGCATTGAAAAATATGAAGAACGGAAAAAGCCCTGGATCGGATGGGTTTGGAGCTGAGTTTTTCAAAAGTTTTTGGAAACAAATCGGCGTGTTTGTAACCCGAGCTCTAAATGAAAGTTTCAGAGAAGGCGAACTATCAAACACCCAGAAAGAAGGTATTATAATCTGTATACCCAAAGAAGGAAAACCAAAAGAATATGTAAAAAAAAAACTGGAGACCTATTTCACTTTTAAACCTTATATACAAAATAGGCTCCACTTGTATTGCTAACAGAATTAAAAAGGTCCTTCCATCACTGATTAGTGAAGACCAGACAGGATTTGTCCCAAATAGATACATAGGTAGTAACATTAGGTTAATTTATGACATAATACACCATCTCAACATAAAAATATCCCAGGGATGCTAATTTATTTAGACTTCGAAAAGGCGTTCGACTCGTTAGATTGGGATTTTATGCACAAGTGCTAGAGGCTGTAGGTTTAGGTAAAGACATATGTAAATGGATAGAAGTATTCTACAAAAACATTAAGTCTACTGTTATCGTAAATGGCCAAACATCATCATGGTTCTCAATAGAAAGGGGTTGTAGGCAAGGAGATCCAGTTTCACCATATATCTTCGTATTATGTGCAGAAATATTATCCGTAATGATCAAAGAAGAAAATAGTATTGAAGGTATACAAATCGGGGAGAAAGAACACAAAATATCACAATTTGCCGACGACACTCAACTGATGAACACAGGGAATAAGAAATCATTTGAAAAATCTATCGAGATTCTCGATAGGTTTGGGAAAACATCAGGTTTATTCTTAAACAAAGAGAAAACACAAGTAATTTGGCTTGGAAGACAAAAGCATAGTGAAATAAGATATATATGCAACATTTAAAGATGATCTGGAATCCAAAAGAATTCACAATATTAGGAATTTGGTTTACTCAGGACTTAACACACATGGAAAAAAGAAACTACAAAGATAGAATGATAGAAGTGAAGGCACTATTTAAAATTTGGCTAAAGAGAATCATTACCCCTTTAGGAAGAATTGCTGTCTTAAAATCATTAATTCTGTCAAAACTGACTTACCTATGGTTGATGCTTCCAAATCCACCTGACACATTTGTTAAAGAATTACAAGTTATGTTACTGGTTTGTATGGAATAAAAAAAACAAGACAGAATTAGTCGAAAAACAGTTATTAAAGATGTACAGGATGGTGGGTTGAATCTACCTGACATAAATGCTCTCATCACTGCTTTAAAATTAACATGGATAAAAAGGCTGAGACAAACAACACACAGATGGAGAGACATGTTGATTTTTTCATACCCAATTATTGAGAACATTGAGAAGTACTCTCCAAATCATCTGTGCATCACCACTCAAGACAATGTTTTCTGGGAACATGTATTCATGTCGTATAAGCAGTTCTATTATAAAATAAAACCAGAAGATGCTAGAGAAGTACTTGCAGAACCAATCCTTTACAATGAACATTTAAAAATAGGAAATAAACTAATAAAACACAAAAACTGGAACAATAGAAATGTATTTCGAGTATCTGATTTGTTTAAAGCAAATGGAGATTCACTATCCCATGAGGAATTCAGAACAAAGTATAACATTGAAATAGATTTCCTATCTTATGGTGGATGTATATTATCCATTAAACGATACATCAGAGAACAAGGGTTTGAGAATGAGATAAAAGATAACATTGAAGCAGAAGTCAACACAGCACTAAAGAAAATATATTCTGTAGATAAAGGTTCCAAAACTTATTACAGAATTATAGTAAAAGATAACTGGGAACCAAACTGTTGTGCAAAATGGACGGAGAAGCTGAATAGACAGATACCTTGGAAGAAATGCTTTAGTAAAATTCATCAAATTAAGGATATTAAGCTAAAATGGATGCAAATGAGAATAGTGCGTCGAATAATTGCAACTAATGTAGCTCTGAAAGAAATGGGAATAGTAGAAAGTTATAACTGTAGTTTCTGTGAAGAGGAAAAAGACAGCATTGAACATATGTTCTGGAGATGCATACACGTCAATGATTTCTGGAAATCATTGCAAGAATTAATAAAAGGAAAGTGTTTAATAGCGAATAATCTGTCTCTGACTGAAAACACAATAATATTTGGAGCAGATGACAATTCCACAACTGATACTACATTCGATCTTATAATTCTGATAGCCAAACACTACATTTTTAGTTGTAAAATAAACAAATGTAAGCCTTCAATAACAGTATTTCTAAAAATACTAAAGAGAAGATATAATCTTGAAAAATACATAGCAACTGTACAATTGAATCTGCTAAAATTTAACACTAATTGGATCAATTATGAAGTATTATTTGAAAATTGATAATCAAAATCATAAGATACCTGGATTTAATACGTGCATGAGAGGATATGTTCAGGATGTGTGGGTAATTTCATAAGGTATTCAAATATCATTGAGTGTGGTTGTAGCCTGTGGCCCGCTGCTTGTCTGGCATGGCGATACCGCGGCTGGGACCCGTAGGCCGATCGGCAACTTAGCTGGTAGGTTGGCTTGTTGGTTGGTCGGCGGGGCACGGCTGTGGGGTAGCGGTGTCATATTGGTAGCGGGCTGAAGAACATATAATTAACTTTCTTTTGATTGTTAAAGAAATATAAAGACACCGATGGACGGGATTTCGGTGCTGGTGTGTACACTCAGCTGGGAAATGCTTAAGTCTGTTTAAATCTATATTTTGAAGGATCATTACAGTGAACACAATTATGTTATGCGTTATATACAACAGCTATCACATGGTACCACACGGAGAAAACATTACTTCAATATTATAAATTGTATAATTATGTATATTGTTTAAGTATTATTAATTCATAAGAAGAGAGAAAGTGGGGGTGTGGGTGGGTAGGGGCGGGAGGGGGTGTGAGTGGAGTGAGCGGGTGTGTTTGTTTGCCTTTATGTGCTTGTAGTTTGTAAGAACTCAGAGGATTGTGCTTAGTGATTTTTGTTTGTTTGTGCTTGTGTGTATATCCAACAAAAAGAAAACAACCTTTCCTCGGCATACATTGAACTCTCATTCAAATCCATTCAAACCGAAAAAAAGATAACTCGTTTCTAATAAGTTTCACGGATTATTTACTACAATATTGTCAGACATGTACAAATGTGATTAACAACAAAAAATATGTGATAATTTGCATCCGGAAATGTACAGCAAAGAGAAAGATCATGTTGATGAAAGAATGGAGATGAGAGTAAGAAGGAACTGTGGAATGGAAGAGAGAATGAGGAACGAAATAAAAAAAAGTATTAACAAAAAAAAAAAACTGTGTGTGTGTGTCTGTCCGCCCGTCAGTCCGTGGTCAAAATGCGTTCCACTCGCTCCAGACAAAACTACTGGGCCGATCTCTCTTAAAATTTGTAGGTATGTTCATTATAGGTCACAGATGATGCTCGATGTGTTATTTTACCGTTATGGCCGTTACTAACGGCCATAACGGCCCATAACGGCCTTCCTTCTTTATGGAATATCTCATAAAGTACTTGGCCGATCTCTGAAAATTTGTAGGCATGTTCATTATGGGTCATGGATCATACCCGATGTGTTATTTTACCGTTATAGCCGTTACTAACGGCCATAACGGCCCATAACGGTTTTCCTTCTTTATGTAATATCTCAGAAAGTACTTGGCCGATCTTTCTGAAAATTTGTACATATGCTACGTATGGGTCACGGATCATGCCCGATGTTTGTTTTTTTTTAACCGTTATAGCCGTTACTAACGGCCATAACGGCCCATAACGGTTTTTCTTCCTTACTGAAGATCTCAGAAAGTACTTGGCCAATCTTTCTGAAAATTTGTAGGTATATTCATTATGGGTCACGGATGATGCCCGATGTTTCATTTTACCGTTCTGTCCGTTACTAACGGCTATAACGACCATAACAGTTTTTCTTTTTTTATGGAATATCTTAGAAAGTATTTGGCCGATCTTTCTGAAAATGTGTAGGTATGTTCATTATGGATCACGGATCTTGCCCGATATGTTATTTTACCGTTATATTCGTTACTAACGGCTATACCATACCAGTTTTTCTTCTTTATGGAATATCTTAGAAAGTACTTGGCCGAACTTTCTGAAAATTTGTGGGCATCTTTATTATGGGTCACGGATGACGCCCGATGTTTTATTTTACTGTTATAGTTCTTACTAACGGCTATAACGGCCCATAACGATTTTTCTTTTTATGGAATATCTCAGAAAGTACTTGGCCGATCTTTCTGAAAATTTGTAGGCATGTTCATTATGGGTCACGGATCATGCCCGATGTGTTATTTTACCGTTATATCCGTTACTAACGGCCATAACGGCCCATAACGGTTTTTCATCTTTATAGAAGATCTCGGAAAGTACTTGGACGATCTTTCTGCAAATTTGAAGGTATGTTCATTATGGGCCACAGATGATGTCCGATGTGTTATTTCAACTGTTATAGCCGTTACTAACGGCTATAACGGCCCATAATGATTTTTCTTCTTTATGGAATATCTTAGAAAGTATTTGGCCGATCTTTCTGAAAATTTGTCGGTATGTTCATTATGGGTCACGGATGATGCCCGATGTTTTCTTTTACCGTTATATCCGTTACTAACGGCTATAACGGCCCATAACAGTTTTTCTTTTTTATGGAATATCTTAGAAAGTACTTGGCTGATCTTTCTGAAAATTTGTAGGTATGTTCAGTATGGGTCACGGATCATGTCCGATGTGTTATTTTACCGTTATAGCCGTTACTAACGGCTATAACGGCCCATAACAGTTTTCTTCTTTATGGAAAATCTCAGAAAATATTTGGCCGATCTTTTTGAAAATTTGAAGATATGTTCATTATGGGTCGTAGATGATGGCCCATGTTTACCAGAATAGCCGTTACAAACGGCTATAACGGCCCAAAACGGTTTTTCCTCTTTATGGAATATCTCACGCGTATTCAAGATAAACTGGGAGTACGTTTATATGCTTTGCATCTTGTTCTTTATTGTGTTTCCACATGTACCTGCCATGATTAGTGCTGCTTTTGCATCCATTAAAGATACGTTGCACTATTTGCCCTAACAGAGCGGGCACAGATGATTGTTTGATTTCACTCATTTTAGTTTCAGTTTGGAGTGACTGCAGGCGGAAATGGAATCAAAAGCACAGACGTGTCTGTGTATCTGTGCGTGCGTGCGTGCGTGCGTGCGTGCGTGCGTGCGTGCGTGCGTGCGTGCGTGCAAGTGTGCATATATGTGTGTGTGAGGGAGGGGGGGGGAGACATCTAAATTTGCACTGAAAAAACAGAGCCCTGTACCATCAGCCTTGATCACGTCTACACCTGGAACCCGGGGACATGTAGAGGCCGTTTGACGTTTTACACTACCGTGGACAGATTCATCAATGGCAGTGATAACACAGGCACCAACCGAACATCTCATGACTACTGCATTTCACTGGGGGGCATCATGACTTTGCCTACATGCACACATGACTGGAATCATACATTCCAAACAATAAACAGCAAAACGTGTAAAGGCATTGCACTGCGTTCCGTCGATATATTTACTTTCGATATGTCACTGCGCTCTATTTACAAATATTGTATAATCAGTGAAGACAGAACAGTTCTTTATCATACTCTAAAACCCGGTTTCAACTTGTCATACCATGCACTTATATGTGTATCAAAAACGAAATCAGGTGCGCATTCAAGTTTTGATGCAATGTGTCAATATACGAATTATGAAAGTAAATGTAACCGGAGCCATTATCATTCCAAGATTATTTCCTTGACCAGCACCCCAATTAGACAACACTCAATGACTACATGCCGTGGTGGTCATATGACATACACGTTTTTCCTCTGTGACTCTGTTTTGTACAGAGAGTTTTGTCAAACGAAGTCATCTTGCAGTTTTCCTTCCCGAGGGTCAAATGTCAACAGACCTGATTCAGCAGATCGTCACGACACTTTAATTCCTTTATTTGCATGCAGTGATCGTCTGACGTTATCATACACCCTGGTGTGCAACTTTGTAGCAGAGTGTCGAGACAGAAGTGACGAAACGTTCTGTCATCATTCGCCATGTGTGAACACGTTCTCGTGTTCCAGTGGTCAATGTGTGCCATACAACAGAGTGTGTGAGCAACGGTTTGACTGTCGGGATGAATCGGATGAGAGCTTTTGTGGACGTTTTGTATCAGAAATAATTGAGGAAATACCATATGTCCCATTCCCTGCTCTGATCACATTTGACACCATTTCACTGTTTACTTCAATTCCATTGAATCCGAACGACTCATGTCCTGACAGCCATTACCGTTGTCCTGGTGAGTTCAATGACTGTCTGCCTGTCTACACACGGTGCAATGAAATGTACGACTGTATCGACCATCAGGACGAAGAGGGATGTGAAGCCATGACATGTCCTGGATTGTTCCGATGCAGAACTTCCAGGATATGTCTGCACAGTGATCATCTATGTGACGGCTGGTCTCACTGCCCTTTGCATGACGATGAATTGATGTGTGAACTGACCTGTCCTTCTAACTGTCAGTGTCAAGGCCACACATTTCAGTGTGGTCAACCATTCCATGCAGCTGTCTTCCCTCAGCTCCGTTACTTGGATGCCACAGGTTCTGGCATGACACTGTCTGATGTCTGCAACAATACATATCTGATTCATGTCGTCTTTGCCCACTGTTCTATAAGTCACATACCTAACATGACATTACCAAATGTATTGTTCCTTGACCTCAGTAAGAACAACCTGACGGAAGTCAGCTTGGCAGCTTTTCTTGGTCTGGAACATCTGGAAACACTGTCGCTGTCTGGGAACCCTCTGATGTCACTCTTTACGGACCAGACTTCTTCTGTCAAGCACAACAGACTCACGACCATAGACCTGTCACACACCACACTCACACTGCTTGATGCTCAGGTCCTCTGGCCCTTCCACCGCATAGAGCAACTGACTTTGGCTTTCACTTCCATTCACACTTTCAGCAGCCGTTTTCCCCCCATGCCTCAACTGTCGGAACTGCGCATGGACGGCAGCCCGGTAAAAAACGTTTCCGCATGACATTTTCACAAACCTGTGGCATTCATTTTCCATACATACAGAAAATTATAAACTCTGTTGCAACGAGATATTACCTAGTGGCTTTGATAGCAGGTTTTGCTTTGCCCCGAAGGACGAAGTTTCGTCGTGTGAAGATTTACTGCAGTCATGGACGTATCGTGTGTTTCTGTGGCTGATCGCCTGCCTGTGTCTGTCCGGTAACATGTTCTGTTTTTGTGCACGACTGTTTGCAAGAAAGACGACCTCTGTCAGTGGGTTCAGTGTGTTCGTCATCACCCTCACCATAGCCGACTTTTTGATGGGGCTCTATGTCACCATTATTGGTGCTGCTGATGAAAGGCTTCGAGGTCAGTATCTCCATTGTGATGACACGTGGAAAAACAGTGTGACTTGTCATGTGGCCGGCTTTTTGTCTCTCCTGTCCAGTGAAGTGTCAGCTCTGATCATTTGCCTCATAACACTGGATCGGTTTATTGTTCTATGTTTTCCATTCACCACTCTGCGATTTGAAAGAACTTCAGCTTCAGTGGCTTGTCTATTGAGTTGGTTGGTTGGCTGGCTGTTAGCTGCCTTCCCTTTATTTCCAGTAACAATGCACTGGCAGTTTTACAGTCAGACAGGCATCTGCATTCCGCTCCCAGTTACAAGACAGGAGTTTAGAGGAAGATTTTACTCTGTGGGTGTATTGGTCATCTTCAATTTCACTTTATTCTTGCTCATCTCTTTCGGTCAGACCACTATCTTTTGGTCAGTGCAAAGGAATGCTTTGAAAGTAAACAGTACCAAATTATCACAGGACATGACCATAGCCCGGCGGTTGATCAGTATTGCTGTGACAGATTTCCTGTGCTGGTTCCCCATTGGACTGTGTGGGATGTTGGCACTGACTGATGTTCCAATCCCTGGAGAAGTCAATGTTGCCCTGGCTATATTCGTCCTTCCTTTAAACTCTGCTATTAATCCTTTCATGTATACGTTTAATTCATGGGCAGAAAGACGAAGAAAAAGTAACGAAACAAAATTACTAAAATGGCTTGAAGCTAATACCCACGTGCTATATGACTCTCAAGATATTTGAACTTGTCTTCATGTTCTGTATAAAAGAACGAACACGGATATATGTGGGTGCCTCTCTCTCCCTCCCCCCACCCCTTTCTCTCTCTCTCTCTCTCTCTCTCTCTCTCTCTCTCTCTCTCTCTCTCTCTCTCTCTTCTCTCTCCCCACTGCAGTGCAGATTTCTGTGGTATTACTGCACAGACGTCTGTAGTATTAGTATGCCAGATAATTCTCAATGTTGACAAGATTAATTGCCAAAATAATTGTTTAATTTTGATTTGGGGCAGTAATTAAGTCTGCTTAATACATTTTTTAGCTTCTTCGCAGCCATAAGTTCATAAGTAACCATACACATGTATGGAACAAAATATATTACAATCATCTGGTCAAAATTAAAGTTTTATACTTTATAGGTAACCATACAAATGTATCAAATAAGAGTTCTTGAAATCATCTGGTTAAAATTAAAGGTTTATGTTTATCTACTAATTTGACGTAGAAACGAAACATGCGCATGTTACACAAAAGATGCAAACCTCACTTGGCTCGTCGTTTATTTATTTTCTGGAGGCCATTTTGATTCCCACCATAGCATGAAGTGTCATCATGTGCCCAAACTAACACATTTCTATAATTTACAATTGATAATAAACATAAAGTAAGACCAGACAGTTTCGTGTTAGGTTTAAAAGACAAAAAATGCTTATTTGCACTATGTTGTCACGAACGTGTGTGTGTGTGTGGGGGGGGGGGGGTGAGCGCCTGTGTGTGTGTGTGTGTGTGTGTGTGTGTGTGTGTGTGTGTGTGTGTTGTGAGCGCTCCCGTGTGAGAGAGAGAGAGAGAGAGAGAGAAAAGAGAGTGTGTGTGTGTGTATGTAAATGTGTATACGCGCACACGTGTGTGTCTACATATGTATATACGCATATTTGCAAGTTGCGTGCGTGTACCTGCACCTATGTATGAATGTACTTCCATACATGTACGTCTGTGTGTGTGCGTGTGTATTTTTG
>CM065720.1:59430428-59437928 GCA_033310375.1 Conus canariensis | reverse complement strand
TAGAAAAAAAAAGCACAGAGAACAATTAAAGAGACTAGGAAAGCACTAAGAAAAACAAACAAACAAACGAGCAATCCAACAGGTAGAAGTTCTCACTTCCTGGTAAAATGGTGCTACTTCATTAACGAGGTCAACAGAAGATTGGAAGGGGCGTGTTGGTCACCACGGCATTAACTGGCACAGCAACTGGACACTGCTCCTACTTGTAACTCCTTTCAATCCACTGACCACAGCACCCACCAATTCTTCCCCTTCCTTTTCTTTTTATCATGGATTTCTTCTGCCCTCTCTCTCTCTCTCTCTCTCTCTCTCTCTCTCTCTCTCTCTCTCTCTCTCTCTCTCTCTCTCTCTCAGATTGGAAGAATAGGCTCTGCCTAAAATCTCAATCCTGGATCGAATGAAAGTTTTCTGAGTTCTGAGTTCTGAGTTCTCTCTCTCTCTCTCTCTCTCTCTCTCTCTCTCTCTCTCTCTCTCTCTCTCTCTCTCTCTCTCTCTCTCTCTCCCCAGACTGGAAGAATAGGCTCTGCCTAAAATCTCAATCCTTGATCGAATAAACGTTTTCTGATCTCTCTCTCTCTCTCTCTCTCTCTCTCTCTCTCTCTCTCTCTCTCTCTCTCTCTCTCTCTCTGTCCATTGCCAGCTATTAGGTCACAGAATCTATGATACTATTCGAGTTCTTCGTACGCAAGCTTCTCCTCCTGGGGCTCAGTTCAAATCATGTTTGAGTTCGCACAGCGTTTCAGGCAAAACAGCCTACCGTGTTGTTGTCGTTGTTGTTGTTCTTGTTGTTGTCGTTGTCGTTATTGTTGTTGCTTTTAGTGAGCGAAATGACACAAAAAATACACAAACATGTATGTGGAAACATCGAAAACTAGTGTCGAAATAAAAAAAAAAAAAATTAAATGACATGCGTGAGCTTTAATGTTCCACTACAGAACTGAAAATTGTATATTGGCGTGGACAATATTAGTACTGGCTGGACTTTTTGTCTGTTTGTTCGAATGTATGTTTATTTGTCTGTTTGTTTGTATGTGTATTTGTCTGTTTGTTTGTGTGTGTGTTTGTCTGTTTGTTTGTTTGTTTGTTTGTTTGTTTGTTTAAAGCCCTTCAGACTATTCACTGTTAGTATCCGGAAGAGCAGAGGGATGGCCTACTGGGGATGTTAGGGATGGCCTACTGGGGATATTTTGTTACAAAATGGTGCAGCCAGGGTCAGACGGTGCGGACCGACTGGCGATCTCATCTTTCAGCTGCTCCATCTGGCGGTTGTAGTGGTCCAGCATCCTCTTGGACTCCTCGTCTTTCTTGGCCATCAGCTCTCTCATGAAGGCCTCCTTCTCCTCATTTAGCTGATACAGTCGTGCGATCTCCTCCTGACGCTGGCGGCTGTACTCCTGCTCTTGGCGTTTCTCCGTGTCCTGAAGGTGCTTCCGAAGTGCCTCCATCTGCTCCTTCTGCTGCTCTTCGTCCACCTGCTTGGCTTGGAGCTGACTGGCCAGTTCCTGCAGTCTTCGTTCCGTCTCTGTCCGCTGCGCCTCCATGGCTGCCTCCCTCTCCTTCTCCTTGCGGTCAAACTCTTCTTTCTCCTGGCTGGCCTTCTGCTGGGTCTGCTCCAGCGTGTGAGCCAGCTCCTGCACGTGCTTCTTGTGCTGCAGTTCCCTGGCCTCCACCGCCTTCATCCTCTTGTTCACCTCCTCTTCCATCTTCTCGCCCACCGAGGCGTACTTGGGGCACTGGTAAGGTCTGTTGCCATTCTCCTGTCTGAGCTGTTTGACGGCCTGGAGCAGGTGCTCCACCTGGCCGCGGTCCTCCTTGTGGGTGTTGTCAATGACCACGTAGCGATACTTGCATTCTTCAAAGACCTCTTTCAGCTTAGGCGGAGCCTTGTCCAGCAGCTGCCTGACGTTCTTGCCCTTCAGGCTGTCCCCGTGGGTGAGGAGGACGATGAGGTAGTCTTTGACCGAGTCGTCTAGCAGAGCCTTCAGCCGGCTGTACACCCCGTACTCCTCGTCGGTGTAGCGGCCGATCTTCATGACGTAAATGACGGCGTCAGGCCCGGGGTGCATGCAGGCGATGGCTTGCATCACCAGAGCGGAAACCTCTTCATGGTCCTTGCTGGTGTCGAACAAGCCCGGACTATCCATGATCTGACAAAGGAACACACACATACACACGTACACACAGTGTGTGTGTACACACACACACACACACACACACACACACACACACACACACACACACACACGCGCGCGTGCGCGCACGCACATGCTTGCACACACACACAGGCACGCACGCACGTACGCACGCGCGCGCGCGCGCGCACACACACACACACACACATACACACACACACACACTTACACCATTAAGTAGAACGCCTCACTCTAAAGCATGAAGTGTGGTGAGCAGAGGGTGAGAAAGGTGAGGAATGGGGTGGGAATAGGAACGTACAGCTAACCATCAAACCTGGCACTGAATGTTTTCGTCAAATGCCCTTTGCTTTGATGAACACTAAGCTCTAGGCACTGCTTGTTTACTGCTACACAATCTTGTACTTGCGTGAAATGTCATTCAACATGTCTTTTACAATTCTTTGGGAAAAAAATGTAAGTGGCTTCGCTTGTAACAATAATAGCTCATTCTTTTCCATATGATAAATCTTAATGTTATTCTATAATCAGCTCACTGTCATTTTACTCCGTCTTTGGCCTTTTTTTTATGAATAATCGCCAAGATGTCCATCGACGACAAGAACAAAAACAAAAACAAGAAAACAGGAACAAGAACAAGAAAAAGAAGGACAATAATAATAATGATGATGATGGTGATGATGATAATAATTATAATAATAATAATAATAATGCTAATAACAATAATAGTAATAAGAAGAAGAAGAAGAAGAAGAAGAAGAAGAAGAAGAAGAATACATAATAATAGTAATGATAATAATAATACCTCAATCATTCTTTGCTCTGTCCTTGACCTTTTAAGGCTGCACTCGGAAGTCACAGACTCAAAGGACACGTCAGAATCGAACATGTCGTCCCCCAGGATAGTGTTTCCTGTCGTACTCTTTCCACATCCGGTTTTGCCCAACAACAGGAACCGGAACTCTTCCTCTGAAAACAGGAAAGTGGGGGGGAGGGGGGGGGGGGAGCAAAAACCACAGTGTGCGAATCATAAGCCATTCAGTCTGTCAGTACATACAGCGGTCAAACTCTTGTGTCAGCGTATCTCGTATCAAACATTTACGGCATATTGTAAAGCACAAAAAAAAAAAAAAAAAGCGACTGAAAAGAAGTTCAACAGGAAACAAAGAGAGAATGAACAAATGGCAGTATGGCTGAAATAAAGAAGGGAAACAGGAAAATAAGAGAAACGATTAACGAAGGAAAGGCAAGGGAAAAAAAAACTTAAAAAGAAATGAGTGGGGGGGGGGGGGGGGGGAGAGAAGGAAGGAAGTAAGACGAAGACAAAGGAAGCAAGTAGACAAGGGGAAAAAAAAGAGGCCATGAAAGGAAAGAAGAAGAGAAGGGAATAAAGAAGGAAAAAGGAAGGACGTATAAAAATGGAAAGAAATGGTTGGGAAAAAAAAAAAGAAAGAAAGAAAGAATGGCACTGAGGAGGAAGGAAACGGAAGTAGAAAAGGAAAGAAAGTTCGAAGGAAATGGTGGTGCTAAGAAAAAAATAAAAGAGACTAAGAAAGGAAGGAAGGAAGGAAGGAGCAAATGGAAGAAAGGAGGGGACCACGAATCAGTGAGAAAGAAAGAAAGAACGGACAATCAGGAAGAAAGAGAGCAGGAGGAGGGCAGAAAGAAGGACAGAGCGGAAGGCAGTGACGAAAGAAGAAAGAGGGGAATGCAGTAACGAGGAAAGAAAGAAAGAAAGGCAGTAAGGAATAAAGAAGGAAAGAGTGGCAGTAAGCAGGAAGTAAAAAGAAAGGAAGATAGAAACAGAGGAGTGGAGAAAGGAAGACATCAAAGAATAAAGTACGGAGGAAAGTAGAAAAGAAAAAGAAAGAAAGAAAGTTTGGAAAAAGGAGGCTAGCAAGAAAGGAAGAAAGAAAGAAAGTAGAAAAGGAAAGACACGTTGAAAGAAAGGGAGACAGTAAATGAAACGAGAGAAAAATAATGGAAGGTCATGTGGGAAAGAAAGGAAAGTAGCAAACGAAAAACTGGAAAGCAATGATGAGAAAAGAAAGACAGGAAGGCAGTAAGGATTTTTTTTTTAAAGGAGAAGAAACTGAAAAAAGAAGGAAGAGAGAAAAGGCGATCATGTCAGTGAATCTCTAATCACCAACTTCTCATTCTATGATCTGCAGCCCTCTCTCTCTCTCTCTCTCTCTCTCTCTCTCTCTCTCTCTCTCTCTCTCTCTCTCTGTATCAAACACACACGCGCAAACACACACGCACACGTTCGCGCGCGCGCGCGCGCACACACACACACACACACACACATACACACACACACACACACACACACACATACACACACACACACACACACACACACACACACATACACACACACATACACACACACACACACACACACACACACACACACACACACACACATACACACACTGACTGACTGACTGAAACCATTTACTGTCAGATTAACATAGTGTTGTACTGACATTTTAAAAAGAAAAACCTTAATAAATTAATGAGAAAACAATACAAATAACATCTGAATGACATAAAAATCATAAAGGAAATTTAACAGGGAAACATTTAACATTTGTAAGTAACATAATAAAAATCAGAAATTGTAAAAATAAAGCAAATTACATCTTAACTGTACTGAAAATCAAAAATCTCTCTCTCTCTCTCTCTCTCTCCTCTCTCTCTCTCTCTCTCTCACTCTCTCTCTCTCTCTCAGAACACCATAACAAAAAAAAAAAAAAAAAAAAGGGACAGACCCCCCCCCCCCTCCCCAAACACATGCACACAAAAACACACACCATCCAATCACACACCCACACCCACACCCCACACACACATTCTCACACACACACACACTCACAAAAACCACGCTTCCCTTTCCCCTTACTCACGTGTATGCGAGCACGCACATATATTCACTCACAAACAAACAAATAAAAATCAAAACTCTCTCTCTCGCACGCGCGCGCGCGCGCGCGCACACACACACACACACACACACACACACACACACACACACACACACACACACACACACACACACACACAAACCGCCTCCTCCCCTACACACACTCAAAACATATCCACACAAAAAACGTATAGACGTACGCACAACATGCACTCACATATAAACAAAACCAAGTTCTCCCCCCTCCCTCCCTCCTCTCTCTCTCTCTCTCTCTCTCTCTCTCTCTCTCTCTCTCTCTCTCTCTCTCTCTCTCTCTCTCTCTCTCTAGCGCGCGCACAACCTGTGCAAAAGTTTCGTAAATGGAATAATGCGACCTAGTACACGTGAGAGTCGGACAGCTATGTCATGTAACAAATTCTTTGCTCTACGTGTACATGAGACCACTAAACCAAAAAAGAAACAAACATTTTTTTTTAAAAATCCGTTAGAAAAATATGCCAAGTGGATGAGACTTGATCAGATTTACAGCCAAATTGGCTAGCCTCCACCCATTTTCTGGGTTGGGACAAAAAACACTATGCAATGTTAAAGGTAGATTTTTAGACAAAATTTTATCATGAAGACATTGAAAATACGCTTTTGTTAACGAACATTCAAGTAAAAAATGAGATACATTAAGGTTTTGACCACAGACACACAAAGGAGATGGTTTTAAAAACCTGCCTAACCAACCATCCACCCGTATTCTGTGCAACAAATTTCGATTCGGAATAGAACCTGGCGGACTTATACAATGACTACTGGGGGCAGAAAGATCCCATCTGTTCTTCTGAATGGCAGCTTCAAGGTACTGCGTTCTTCTCTGGTCCCAGAGTGCTTTTGTCAGAATATTGTTTATTTCAAGAACCGAATAAGGAATGTCACATAAAACTGTATTCGATTTGTACATTGAAGCCTCTTTTGCACAGGTATCAGCCAGTTCATTCCCTCGAAGATTGCAGTGACCGGGTACCCATAATAATGTCATTTTAGAACCTCGCATCATTAGCTGGTGAATTGAAAATAAAATTTCACTGACGAGATCAGGACGACTTGATGTATTTTGAAGGTGTAAAGCCGTTAAAGCAGACTTGGAATCTGACAAAATCAGTATTCTTTCTGGTAAGACTTGCATATCAAGAATGAAATTAATAGCTTCCATAAGAGCAAATAACTCAGCAGTGAAAATAGAACAACCTTTGGTAATATGAAATCTTTTTTCAATGTTAAGGGAAGGTATCACGAAAGCAGCACCAACCTCAGAAGTACACGAAACTGAACCATCAGTGAAAATATGCAGATAAGATTCATATTCAGTGTAAATCAATTCTTTAACAAGAGAAGCAAGCAAAAGTGGATTCTCATTTTTAGTAATATTACCATAGGAATAGAAAAAATCTGCTTGCTTCATCAACCAATGGGGGAAAGGGTATTTGGTCATTTTAACAATGTTGTCAAGCGAAAAGTTGCATGCATGTAAAAGAGGAGATACATAATCAGACAATGAAGTATATGTTTTTTTATTCTGTATCTCTCTAGAAACGTAGGTGCTTTCATCAAGTTCAGAAGTAACTGAGTTAGGGACTGTTCTTGCTCGTGCTGAGTAGCTACAAGCACAGAGCATCCTATGTTCATTTAAAGGCAAAACTCCTGCCTCTCTGTAAGTCATATCAATTGATGCCCATCTTGGAAGCCCCAAAGCAATTTTAAGTGCTAAGGAATCAATACTAGTTAACTTATGTAAATCTGTCTTTGGTGCAGTAAAAAATACTTCTTGACCATAACTTACAATCGAACGAACTGTCCCTAAGGCGACATGGATAAGATTAGATCCATAATTTATTAGAGGGATTCCAGTTAGGACTCGCAGTAATGCAATTTTCTTTCTTGCCTTTTCCACGAGATGATTTATATGTTTACACCAAAATAATTTATAGTGAAAAATAACGCCTAGAAATTTTACTTGCTTACTTGGGAAAATGAAAGAATCACCTATTTGTACTTTTACAGCGTCGCTACCTTCAAAATCGATATTTTTCTTTGTAAATATAATAAAAACCGATTTGTCCGTTGATAAGTTAAAACCGTTTGAATTCAAATAATTAACAAGTTTACTGACCGCAAATTGAAACTGTTCAACAAATTTATTACGCTTGATTTTGTTTTTTGTAAAATTACAATTTACATTTTTCCACATTGCAATATCATCAGCATAAGCAGCTAAAGTTGCCCCTTTCGTGTCAATCTGGTTAAGATCATAAAGCATCAATGAGAAGAGGATTGGAGAAATTACACTTCCTTGAGGGACACCCATGTTAACATATCTTGTACTTGACAGCACACCATTTAGTTTTACTTGTAGCGTTCTTCCAGATAAAAATGATT
>CM065720.1:59392928-59417928 GCA_033310375.1 Conus canariensis | reverse complement strand
CTCTCTCTCTCTCCTCTCTCTCTCTCTCTCTCTCTCTCCTATGCAGACTCTTTCTCACCCTGCACTACATGTGTGTGCCATCACTGATTGTTCAACCTCCGAATGCATTCTTATATAAGGACAAAGCATGCTATCGTTTTAAATAACGTTTGTTTGCTGGTAGTATTTTACCTCGATATCTGCTATTTTCATATCTACTTTTCTTTCTAGTGAAAATGAGGATGATGAAGATAACGTTACGTGAACCCTGCTTCCATTCTGGTCAGAAACATTACGACATGGCTATATGCTTTCTTTCTTGGTATAGCCTAGCGGCAACCAGGCCTAGCAGATATAGACACCTGCAGTGTTGGTCAGAAAAATTTGCGCAGTGTAGCTAGAGACTCATGCATTAAGTGGAATACGTCTCTCCATAATAGTAATCATAGCACACTGGACTTGTACAGGAGCCGGCGAGGGCCGAACCTTTCCACCGATCAACGCCTTTGACTGGATTCGAACTGATGACCTGTCAGTCTGCAACTCATGACGCTAACCACCGCGGCACACTTTGCGCCATTTTGTATGACTATTCGTGTCAAAATCTGCAGAGATAATTTGTATGTCCTGAAGAAACCAAATTTGTTGAATTCGTTGATCGGAAAACTTTGTTATTGATTAATCGGCTGATTTGCAGTCGCTGAGACACGGAGTCTAGCCACCCTCCGATTGGTCTTAGACAGACTGTACAGAAAATACAGTGTTTAGTCACATCCTGTTCAATTCCCCCACATCATACAGTGAAGTCAAGACACTGAGTCTCCCTTAGATTGTACACAGCAGACAAGACTCAGTGTTCAGCCACATCCCGTTCTGTCTTCCCCTAGATCATGGACTGCCCAGGGCTGTTCGACACGCGCCGAACTCACGAGGAAATCTCAGCGGATATCGTCAAAGCCGTGGCCTGCATGCATCCGGGTCCTCACGCCATCCTCTACGTCATCCGTCTGGGGCGGTACACGGAGGAAGAGTACGAGGTGTACACCCGCCTCAAGGCGCTCTTCGATCACCACGTGACGAATTACGTCATCGTGGTCTTCACCGGAGGGGACCTGTTGGAAAAGGAGGGGAAGGAGTTGGAGGAGGTCCTGCACAAAGTTCCCGGCAGTCTGCGGAAGGTACTGTTCTCCCCACAGCACGCTCTTTGCCATGGTTTCAGGGATTCCGTAAAGTCTCACCTCCTCTCCATCCCTTTCCCACCTAACCTCCCATCGATTTCCGATTCCCTTTTTTTGATTCTGGAAAAAAAATTATAGCGCAAGTAATCACAAAATAAATGAAATAAAAAAAAATGTGCGCTTTGTACCATGATCCCCCTTCCCCCCTCCCTCATCACCCCCTCTGCATTTGACAACGTTGTGTTGAGAGAGTTTGACTGACAGAACCATAATAAATAGTTTTGATGCACTGAAGGTTCTGACACTGGCAGACTGCATACAATAATGTTGTCGACATGGAGATCAGAAAACTCTGGCTTAACGCTTCACCCTGCGAGCGCTGTCCAGACTGGAATCCTTCACGCTGAGACTGAGACGGCAGCGCCTTCACCAGTCCTGCTATAGTATCCAAATCTTAGATTTAATGCTGCCGTTCACATGCTAGGGACGACTGCAGGGGGGTGAGGGTTTGATAGTGGATAATTCATATCCGCAGGTCTATGCTTTCTTAAAGTCAGCCACGCACTTCGAAGGTCTAGTAGTGATAGAGCCTGCGCATCGTTTCTCTGTTCGGTGAATTATGGAAACAAGAAGATTTCCAAGCATGTACCAGAATACCACACCTCGGGTAGAAGATGACAATGCTCTGCAAAGACCCGGAAACCTTCAGTGGCAATAAAGGACAGAAGAGGGGTGATGCTGGGATGACGCAGGGTGAGGTCGGGCGGGGCACTGAAGGTCAGAAGATGATGTGACGCGGTGTCAACTTGCTTTCTCCACCACTGCGTCACACAGGTGGGACGATTCGCTCTAGTTCAGGTCGTGTGGCCCTGCTAGCCGTTTCTGTTCTTCCTGTTCAGTGGCATGTCGGATGAATCCCCCATTCTCACCCCTATCTCTTCGCGCTCTCCCCCGCACCCCCTCCCCCCCCCCCCCCCCCCAAAAAAAAAAAAATGTAGGTAAAGATCTACTGCATGCTTGTTTGGCTGCAGGAAGAAAGCATGCAGGAAGATTTCAAGATTTCAGACCGGACACTGCTTTTATTGCTGAACGAGCGTGCACATGTGTGTGTGTGTGTGTGTGTGTGTGTGTGTGTGTGTGTGTGTGTGTGTGTGTGTGTGTGTGTGCGTGCGTGTGTGCGTGTATGTGTGTGTGTATGTGTGTGTGTGTGTTTGTGCATGTGTCTGCGGTGTGTGTGTGTGTGTGTGTGCGCGCGCGCGCGCGCACGCGCGTGTATAAGTGTGCCTGCCTGAGTGTGCTCGAGCTTTCATCTATGCACATAACAGTATTATGCGCTCATGTGTGAGTACGAGCATACGTTCGTTTGTGCACGCATGTGTTTCTAGCATCCTACGCAATAACATCAATAAATTTTAATTCACTGACGGCAACCTAGTTTACGCATTGATGAACTGGTAGACCTGAGTGAGGGGGGGGGGGGGGGGGGGGGAGGGGAGGGGGGGATGACACCCCAAAACACGGCAGGGTGAAAATGGCACGGGAAAGGATCTGTTGAGGGGAAGAGAAATAAAATCGGGGTAAAACGGGGGAGGGGGGGGGGGGGAGCGAAACGAGTCAAAAGGGCGGATGGGTGATGTGTCCCTGCAGGTTCTAGAGGGATGCCAGCAACGGGTGGTAGCCTTCAACAACGTGGCGCACGACACGCAGCCCTACGTGCGGCAGTTGCTGCAACAGGTGGAAAGGCTGCTGCACAGCAACGGGGGCGGCTTCTACACCTGTCCACGCTACGCCGAGGTGGGCAGGGGGGTGGAGGAGGAGGTGACTCGACGTCTGATGGAGATGGAGAGACAGCACCTGGCTCACAAGCCTTACGTACAGGTGAAGGAAGAGGGTGGCGTGTGTGTGTGGTGGGGTGGGGTGGGGTGGGGGAGTTACGGGGTGGTCGGCGGGTGAGAGAGGCGGAGGGGGTGAGAGGCAGAAAGAGGTGCGTGTCGTGAAGGGATCGGAGCCAGCCTAAAAAGCGCGCAGCATGAAGCGGAGGTTTAGGCGTCATAGAGCCTGCGCGTCTTTCATCGTAGAAGAGTGTAACTTATGTACCCATAAGCGCGCACTACTAATGATTTCTGAAGACGGAAAATCTCTCTGTTTTTTTTTTTTTTTTCCGAACAGTCTATCTTGTTATTTCCAATTATTTTTAAGCGTCATGAAGATTGCATACGATTGTGTGTGCGTGCGTTCAAAGGATACTGAAACGTGAATCCATCTTAAACAGGGAAACCAATCATTGTGTGGAGATAGTTAAGAAGAAGAAGAAGAAGAAGAAGAAGAAGAAGAAGAAGAAGAAGAAAACGGTAGTTGAGGCCCTTGCCTGATGTGTAGGTGACAGGGTGGGAGAGGGGAAAGGAGAGGGACAACTGTGGAGGGACAAGACGAGTGACCGCCAGGTCCACCAATGTCACTCACAGATTAACGATAGGACAGATCTTGTGCGCGGTGGAGAAGGGTGGAACAAAGCTGTGAGAGGGAGAGGAGGCAGGGGGGGGGGGGGGGGGGGGGCTCAGTCAGTCAGCCAGTAAATGAGATTAACGTCCTATTGGCCTGAGGCCCTTAAAGACAAGTTACACATCTTCTGTGTCAACTGTTGTCGCTGGCAGTGGGCGAGTTGGTCGTATGTCTCTCTCCGAGCTCTGGGTCCTTTTGAACTTGAGTTCAAATTCGGCTGTTAGTCGGCCGACGATGGGCGTCGGTGGTGGGGGTTGAGGTGAGAGGAGATGTGTGAAACAGGTCCGTGAGAGGAGATGTGTGAAACAGGTCCGTGAGAGGAGATGTGTGAAACAGGTCCGTGAGAGGAGATGTGTGAAACAGGTCCGTGAGAGGAGATGTGTGAAACAGGTCCGTGAGAGGAGATGTAGGTGAAAACAGGTCCGTGAGAGGAGATGTGTGAAACAGGTCCGTGAGAGGAGAGGTGTGAAACAGGTCCGTGAGAGGGATGAGGTGTGAGAAAGGTCTCGTGAGAGGAGATGTGTGGAAACAGGTCCGTGAGAGGAGAGGTGTGAAACAGGTCCGTGAGAGGAGATGTGTGGAAACAGGTCCGTGAGAGGAGATGTGTGAAACAGGTCCGTGAGAGGAGAGGTGTGAAACAGGTCCGTGAGAGGAGAGGTGTGAAACAGGTCCGTGAGAGGAGAGTGTGAAACAGGTCCGTGAGAGGAGAGGTGTGAAACAGGTCCGTGAGAGGAAAGATGTGAAACAGGTCCGTGAGAGGACAGGTGTGAAACAGGTCCGTGAGAGGACAGGTGTGAAACAGGTCCGTGAGAGGAGAGGTGTGAAACAGGTCCGTGAGAGGAGAGGTGTGAAACAGGTCCTACAGATGGACGGATGTCGGATGGTATAAGGTCCTGGCGATGGTCGGGAAAGAGGATGGGAGATGCAGAGAGATTTAGCACATGACCCACATGGGTAGTTAGTGCAGGTGAAAAATAGGGAAGGGAGGGGGTGGGTGCGGTGGGGGTCGGGGGTGCGGTGGGAGAGACAGAACCAGAGATCAGGTGGTCAGCACGCCCTATGTGTAGATTAAGAGGGTGTGGAGGTAGAGAGAGAGAGAGGAAGACAGAGGGAGAGAGGAGAGAGAGAGGAGAGAGAGAGGGGGAGAGAGAGAGAGCGAAGGAGGGGGAGAGAGAAGAGGGAGTGAGAGAGAGGGAGAGAGAGAGAAAGAGAGAAAGAGAGCAAGAGATAGATGGGGAGAAATAATAGAGAGAGAGAGAAAGAGAGAGAGATGGAGCCAGAGAGAGAAAGAGAGAAGGAAAATGAGGAGAGAGAGAGAGAGAGAGAGAGAGAGAGAGAGAGGAGAGAGAGAGAGGGGGGGAGAAAGAAAGAGAGAGGGGTCGGCAGAGAGAGACTTTGTTTCAGTTTCAGTTTCAATTTCATCAAGGAGGTGTGACTGTGTGCGGACCAATACATATACGCTACACCACATCCGCTAAGTTTTAAGACCACACTGCGCATGATTTAAATGGATAAGTGAATTGATGACTAAGATGAGAGAATTTAAGAAGAGGATCTCGTGGCTACGACTTAGCAGATGTCTGACCCACACATTAGCCCAACGCGCTGGTCAGACCTTGACAGAGAGAGAGAGGGGGGGGGGGGAGAGCGGGAGAGAGCGAGGGGGAGAGAGAGAGGAGAGAGAGAGAGAGAGAGAGAGAGAGAGAGAGAGAGAGAGAGACCCGCACTCATTTCCTATCTGTAGTGGCAGGAGAATCATGGCTGTGTAGGAAGCGAGAGGAATCGATGTGTACTATTTACAATTTGCAACAAGTTCACGTGGTGTGCGTGTGTGTGTGTGTGTGTGTATGTGTGTGTGTGTGTGTGTGTGTGTGTGTGTGTGTGTGGCGCGCGCGCGCGCGCGCGCGCGCGCGCGCGCGCACGACATTTTGGCTTTATTCCACAAACTGAACACATAGCTGACTCATGTGCTTGCATGCAAACGTGCATGACTTGGTTTGTGTGTGTGTGTACACTTCATCATTCGCTTTTTAATTAATCTGACATCAAACCATGTTTTGACTGTTTTCATGATGATGTCGATAATTACCCCCATTTGACCTACAGGAACTCAACACTCAAGTAACATCATTGCAAGAAGAGCTGCAGGAAGCCAGACGACTCTTTGACCAGCGAGAGCAAGAACGACAATTCCGAACCAAAGCAGAGGAGGAACGATCGGAAGCGGAAATACGAGCGCTGCTGGAAAACATGAAAACCAAAGACTGCAGCATGGAGCAACAGAAAGAAGAACGAGAAAAACTACTGGAGAGACACGAACGAGAAAGAGAAGAGCGGAGGAAAGAGATGGAAAGACAGAGAGGGCAGGAGAGGACAGAGCTGGAGAGGAAAGAGAGAGAGTTTAGGACGGTCGCCAGAAAGGCTGAGGAGTCACAGCGACGCGCCCTGGAAGACCAGCGACGGGTCTACGAAGAGAAAATCGCCCAGATGAAGGACAACATCGCCAAGGACCAGGAACCGGGCTTCCTGAGCAAGGCTGGGGAAGATTAGAGGGGTGCTGGATTCCATCATGTCCATCGTCTCCAAGGACAGCATATCAGCCGTCACTGCCCTGTTCAAAGGGAACAAGGGGTGACCCCAGCACGTTTGTTTTTCTGTGGGGATGCCGTTTGTTTCGCCATTGACTGCTTTACTCTGTTTGTGCAGTGCAAATTTCTTTATGGCTTTACTCTGTTATTCAGTTTCTGTCCGTTTGATGTACAATGCAGATTTCTTTTATTGCTTTACTCTGTGACTCAGTTTCTGTCTGTTTGATGTACATTGCAAATTTCTGTATTGCTCAACCCTGTTATTCAATTTCTGTCCTTTTGTTGTGCATTGCAGGTTTTTGTTTTAATTGCTTTACTGTTATTCAGTTTCCGTCTGTTAGATGTACAATGCAAATTTCTGCTTTGCTTTACTCTTGTTATTCAGTTTCTGTTAATGTGTTGTGCACATGCAAATTTCTTTACCTGGGCTTCCTTGCAGCGTTTGTTCAGTTATTTCTAGTGTCTAATGTTTATTTGACTGAATGTTTTTTTTTCTTAATTCTTTTCTTTCTATTGATAATTTCAGTATTGTTTCACTGTATTCTATACGAGTGGCTGAACTGTGTCCCTGTAGTAGCATTGATCGTCGCCCCGTGTCGTATGTGGTGGCTTAATTGGTGGGTAGGTGTGACTGTAAGTTTTGTCTTTCACGTTACTTGTAATCCACTGTTTTTGCAGAAGTATTCGTCGCTTTAAGCAGCCTTTGCTTCAGTATATTCACACTTGTTCTGTTCAATGGTTCAGTTTAGCAACAATGCCAGTGACATTTTTGTTTCAAGTAACTCGGTTGATGTTGCGGATACAATCTATGGTTTTGAAATGGATAAGTGTTTTCTGGCCCTTTTTCTTTGTTTTTTTCCAGATAAAGTTGATAAACTCTGAAAGAAAGTTTTTTTCTATCATTCCAAAGCCGTCGTACTATTGAAGGGGGGGGGGGAGGGGGGGGGGGAGAAACTGTAACAGAACTATAAAGAGAGGCCGAAATGCGTCCACAGGTGCAATGGTTAGTTTCAAATTTAACGTCTATCCACTCAAGGTGATATAAGACGAAAAAAAGACACCACCCCTTCAACCCAAAAACAAACAAACAAACAAACCAAACCCTAATGATAAAACTAGAAAACTACAAATGGTTTTGATGTAGTAGAGAAGAGTGAGTGGTAGCGGACGGATGAAGATGGTCCTTTCGTATATCTTATGTAGATTTAGCAGTAGCTGTATGATTGACTCACTTTAAAGTAACCTCATTAGTATGAGATGGTGGATGTGAGACTATAAGGACTTAATTATTGGACTCTTTGATAAAGAAAGGAAGAATTCATAGATTAATACTGATTATTCAAAAATATTTCTAATCGTGTATGTAGAAAGCATGGGCATAAATTGTTTGATGGCGGCACATGAGAGAATATGATCAGCTGTGATGTTCTGTCCACAAACACATGAGGCATTTTTACTGAATTTTGTTGTAAAAGCATCGACTTTCCACCTATGCATAACGGACGATAACTTTCTGCTGATGTGGGAGTGTGTTTTAATGTTTTCAATACTAAAACCTGTGTAAATATGCTTATGTGAGACTTTTCAAAAGAATTCTGGAAATGGTTCCAAGCAAAATTTAATGATTCCACTATACTATATTGTTCTTGAACCGAAAGTGGAAAATTCGTCCCGAGAGACTCTGAAGTACATTTTGCACCTTGTTTTGCAGCTCTACTTTATCGTTATGATAACACGAACAATGTGACGGTATCCACGAGAAAATAACTGTCGTGCCTCGTATAAAGACAGCATGAATTAAATTGCTAATTTCAATTATCATTTCTGATCTATTCTGCAATTTCAATGATTTCAGTGCCTGAAGCATAGACTTTGAATCAACACAAAACAGTACTTGAAACAGAGATCGTGGGAAATTTAGAAGATGATATAACGCCATTAATATTGCAGTAAGTTCCGCAGTAAAAACTTATTTATTTTTCCCCAGTGAAAAACATTTCTCTACTTTAAAATCAGGTATCAAAAAAGCAGAGCCCGCATTTTTCTGAATTAACGACCCATCTGCGTATACTTTTAAATGATTTGGATACTTCTCTTCAATATTAGATTTAACATTGCTCGCTACTACATTTATATTGTCCTTTTTTTTTTAATCAGTGTGGTCAATATCAAAATGGGCCATTTGAAGTTCCCAGGGTGGTGTTGGGAAGAAGGACGGCCTAGCAACAGTTAATGCCCGTGGCTTGCCTACGCTCAGAAGTATACGTTGCCAAAGTAATCTGAGTGGATATTGTTTTTGCACACTCAGATACCCACGAAGAAAAGATGGTGTGAACACTCAGATGCGCACAAAGAAAAGGTACTTAAAACTTTAAAGTCTTTTCTTTTTCTTTTTCATTTTTTTTTTTTTTCATTTTTGAGGGTGGGTGGGTGGATGTTTTAATATTTCTCCTTATTATTTCCGCCCCCACAATGTGAAGATATCATGTGCATGGCGGGAATCTCTCTCTCTCTCTCTCTCTCTCTCTCTCTCTCTCTCTCTCTCTCTCTCTCTCTCTCTCTCTCCGTTGTCTTTACCGTTTTAATCTTGGATACTAATTCATCCTTTTTTGGTGCCGACATGTAAGCAGATGTAAGTGCACGTGAAAGACGTTTCTGATCACAATAAAGAAAAGCATTGCCATTCTGCCTTGGCTTGAGATGTCGTCCTTCTCCTGCTATGATTGATTACCCAGACTTGTCTTTTAAAAAAAAAAAAGTGATGGTTGGAAATTCAATGAGAGAAGATCCCGGTATCAATAAGCAATCAATTAAACAATGGAAATCAGTACAGTCGACGTGAGTCGTGCTTTTTTCTCACAATTTTGGACACGCAAAACAAAAACCTAAGCTTGAAAGGGCGAACACAAAACATGATTTCTGCTGGAAATATTTTTGAATGTCCCTGTTGTTTTCCCGACTGAAGAACTTAAGATAACTTTTTTTTTAATGAAATGAACACACACACACACACACACACCACACACACACACACACACACACACACACACACACACACACACACTACCGCTGACTTTCAAGTCTGTATGATATTACGAATGGACCGCCACAGAAGACAATGCCGGTATTAACTGCTGTGTCTGGTCCAAGAAATGAAAAGTCAGTTACAGGCCGGTGCAGCGAATGAGTCTGTCCACAAAGCAGCATCCTATGGATCCCTAATTCATAACATTGTGGGACAGTTGGGGAAAAAAAAGGAAGAAAAGTAACTCTTGGAAGCGCATAAGGCACGGCCTGAACTCTGGCATTGGCAGGGTCAAGGGTCAATACGGTGGAGTCACTTCGCGAATGTTCATCCATGTCAACACGACAAGCAGTTGCCGATTCTGACAAAGTACAGCAAAGAAGAGAAGAGGAATAGAGAACAGAGAGAGCCTGATTTTGTTACCATTGTTCGGGAGACCGGAACAGCTCAGTGGGTAAAGCGCCGGACTCCTGATCCTGGCGATCCTGGAGTTACTGGTTCGAATCTCCGCCGGTCTGTTTCGGTACGGGTGGTAGGGGAAGGGGGGGGGGGGGGGAGGGGTGGTGGGAGGAGGAATTTTCCCTTGGAAGTAACATTGGGTCTGTCTCCATTTCCCGAAAATTCTTCGAATGAGACTATGTAAACCGATGTTCCATACGTAAACGTACGCATAACATCTTGCACACACGTAAAAGCCCATCACCAATATACGGTAGAAAAGGCCAGTTTGGCCATTGGTATGAATGACACTCATATATATAGCATGCACCTTCCGTGGATGAAAAGAAAAATGAAAGAATGACTGAACGTAATAGACTGAATGAAACGGAAAACGACTAAATATACAGGCTGCAGGCAGCTCTTCGGTCGGCTCTCTCTGAGTAGGCAGTCTATTATCTAAACGAAAGCGTGGATTGTAAAGCGTTCAGTGCTTGATCTCTTCTAACAACGATAGGCATTTATAACAGTGATGATGAATAATAATGATGACGATGATGATAATGATAATAAGAAAAAATTCACTGTCTTGGGAGAATTTGCGAATACGCCGATGGTGTGTATTCAGTACGGCTACGAGAGCCGGCACCGTGCTATAAGATATCAGGTATGGAGAAATAAGCCCCACTCGGAAGATGGTAAACAGAATTAGGCCAATCGTTTATTCCGATATGTGAAATACGAGATATTGTGGTAAAAGGGCCGGAATCGAAAGTCAGTGATGAACCTGAAACAGTTTACTTTTAATATTTTGACATGAACAGAATAAATGTTGTATAAAAGAGTTAAAGCTTGGACAACTATGCTCATTCATCCTTTTCCGTTCCATGCACCAAAAGTAGAAAAGTCGTCTGACAGGAAAGAGGAGTCTTTGGCATTCTCATTCGCCTACAGCGTCAGGGGAGCAAACTCTTCCTGCACTTTACCAAAATTTGTATGAATTGAACTCCCTTTCTTCACTTCAAAGTCCCTTGGGTCGATCGCGTTTACTTCCCCTGGATTGTCATGCAGATTTTGAAGAATAGGCTGTTATTTGAAGAATTCGACAATGATATAGAAAAGGCCAACTGCGTGGACGGTTTTGCAGTTAGTAACGCCCAGTACACTATGACCAGTTCAGCATGAATGGACGCAATGATTTTTTTTTCCCACTATTATATTAGACTTTACGTCCATACAACAAAATCTTTAAGGCAAAAGTTGTTGTATTACAGTAATCTTGGTTTTTTTGTTTTTACCCAGTTTTGAGTAAACAAAAGAATTGGTGTTAAAGATTTTCTTTTAAATCCCATGGATCTGAATGCATTTTACACCACTGAAAGACGCAAAAACAGCTCTTTCCAGCGATTCCAAGATTTGTATAAATTGACAAATTGTAACTTTTTTTTTTTTGGGGGGGGGGGGGGGGGGGAGGGGGAAGGTATACATTTTGAATAGACAGAGGGAAAATAGTGATCAACAAGGGAATTAACTGCAGCGTATCCCTAACCGAGTTGATTTCCACGACGATGGTTAGTTATTATGTTAGTCCATGATGGGGACGGGCAACTGCACTCCCAAAGGAGAGATCAAAATGACATGTGGTGAAGCACGAATCTCCATCACACTTTGTACAATGACAAACAAAACAAAAAAAATGAATTGATAAATAAACCTGGATTCTATACGTTGTATTTAGGAAAGAAGATCGTAAGAAACGGTTGATTGTAAAGCACATCATGTTTTCCTCGAAAAATTTTTTTTTAATCTTATCAATGTAAACGCCCAGGTGTGGCCAACGTGGTGCCAAAGCGAAGCTGTGTACATTTGATGGATGAAACGTGAGCAACGTCATGAAAAATATCCGATGACGTCTAGCAATCTCCGCGCAGCGAAGCCGGCGATGCATTACCTGGAGGCGTCAACTTAGCAGTGCAAAGCTGGTCACACGTTGCCAATCCACTCAGCGAGGACGTCAATGCTTCATTTTCACAAACTGCAAGTTACTAGGTGTAGACTGGTGTGTGTGTGTGTGTGTGTGTGTGTGTGTGTGTGTGTGTGTGTGTGTGTGTGTGTGTGTGTGTATGCAAAAATGATAATGGTGGTGATGATGATGATGATCATATCACTGTTTTAATTATCATCATAATCATTATCATCGTCATCATATTTGTATGTGGGCGTGTGTGCGCGCGCGCGCGCGCGCCACACACACACACACACACACACACACACACACACACACACACACACACACACACACTGATGATGATGATGATCATTATTAAAAAATGTTCATCATCATCATCACCCACATTATCATTATCAAGAGTATTTATGTCGCGCCTATCCTCGGTTAGAGACCAAGCTCAAAGCAGATTACGTAAGAAATGTAAAAAAAAAAAATTCTGTGAATCTCCCCAAGAAGCCTATTGAATTGCGCTTCCTTTCGTCAACAGATTATCTTCTCGTAACTTCTACTAAGGAAGTTTACGCCGCTGATCTAGAATTTAGCCAAAAATAAATAACATCTATATAACTCGAAGACAATGTGTCAGATCAGTGAATACATATTCATAGGGGTGGGAGACCTTCCGTATTGATACGGAATTCCGTATAGCAAATTTTTCCGGTTTTTTTTGTTTGTTTGTTTTTCATTTTCCGTGTGCGCATTCCATGTTCCGATTCAGGTTTTCTCGCCACTCGTATTTGAAATCCTCCATCTCATTTTCAATGCTTGAAGACCAAATCATCGTGCTTTATATTTGTCAAAAATGGAGCTGATTAACGACGAAGCAGAGGCACGGAAGATCGACAATGACCTGAAGAAAAACAAGTGGAGAAATGAATGGATGGATGAGATGGACGAATTGAATCGTCCGTTCCGAATATGGCTGCGGAAAAAAATGAAGTGGGCGCTGCTTGGTGTATACTGTGCAGTCGGAAGCTGGTATACTTGAGTCAAATGGCAAAAAGTCGATCGAAGTGCATTTCCAGGAGACGAAACATGTGGAGAGATTGAATGCGCTGAGACATACATCAACTCTTCCTGCTGCTGCTCCAGTAATGGCTCCGGTGTCTAAAGCTGATTCCCTGCTGGATGCCAAGATTCGAATATTATCAGCTGATTTTCATTTCCAAGACTTGTCTCTCTGCTATTATTGATTTCCATTGTCAAGACTTAACCCACTGCAGCTTCTAGTTTTCAAGACGTGCCCTTCTGCTAACACTGATTTTCGTTTTAAAAACTGACCATGCTGCAGTCACTGACTTCTGTTTCCAAGAATCACCCCAATGTAGTCATTGAAAAGCTGACCCCACTCCTGTCACTGACTTTTCTGTTACCATGGTTCGTCTCACTGCAGCCTCTAGTTTCCAGTTCCATACTCATCTTGCTGCTTTAGCTGATAGACTTTTTCAAGTTCACTCATTGCAGCCGCTGATTTTCTTCTCAAGATTTGTTCAGTTGGGGTTACTGATTTATTGCTTCCAGGTCCATCCACTCTACCATTGGCTTTCATTTTTCAGATGCCTCAGTGCCACCAGCCACTGATTTCTATGGTAAGACTTGGCCCACTGCAGCTTTTGATTTTGCTCAGTGTTTGTTCCAATCCAGTGCTAGTGCAACTTTGGCTGTCTGCTGAATTTAAGCCGCGTAAGACTAAAAGAAAGAAAACAGGAATCTTCATTCTTGAACTTATGAATTAAGTAATTGAAATTTGGCCACTATTTTCTATTAACATCTCTGGTGAGTAATAGTATTTATACGTTGCATTTTATCCTATTTTGTTTTGATGGTTTACTGAATTTAAGATGTATTCTAAGTACTTGGCATAACATTTTCAGTTTGATATTTAAGCCGTAAGTCATATTTGGAGTCTTTTTGTAGAGAAGTTAATTGTTAACTTTGTTTTCAAGGAGAGGCCACAAAAGTGTCTTGGCAAGACAAATTTTCTTCAGCGTCTGATTTTCTGCTCACTTTAACATGCAATCAGAACTGGTGGTGACATTCTATATGCCAACACTTTGGCTTTGCGTTCTTCGGGAAAGCACGAAACCTCTATTCCTCTGAAAAAAAAAAGCCCTCATGATCATCTGTTACATAATAAAACAGAAAAGAAGAAGAAGATTCGGTGAAATCAGACTATAAAACACTCATTACGGAAACGTTCATGGGGGAAGTATTTTTTTTATTTGACAGCTCAAATATAATTAAAACAGTTAATCTCTCTCTCTCTCTCTCTCTCTCTCTCTCTCTCTCTCTCTCTCTCTCTCTCTCTCTCTCTGAGATGAATTTGTAAAGCCGTCAAACAATGAACAAACTTTCTAGTTCATACAAAATCCAAGTCCATAGAAGAATCGTCTTCTGTTAAACCATGCTGTCATTTATATCAAACAGCCAATAAATTTGTTCTAAACAAATTTGAACTTCAGCAATATTCACATAGACACAGATACTCGAGAATTAAATTACATTACAAGCAATATTTCATTGAAAGACATCTGGTCCAATTATTTTGAAAAATATTTTTTGTACGTGTTTTAACGTTGCTAGATATCCCTCCTGTAACTGGTTCCGTTAATCTTCTTAAGTATAGTCTGTCAACTTTAGAATTATAGAATTTGACAAAAGAAACCGTGTGTTCTATCCTTGTACTAGCATTAATTTATTTCATCCAGACTGGTTTTAAATTAGGTTTTACCATATATTATTGACCAACTTAGTTGATCACTGGCTTAGCAACGTAACAACGTTATCGCCGGTGTCTTTGTTTTCTCTCTGTAAATACTGCTACGGCATTAAATGTAACTAATTACACACTCTCTCTCAAGAAACAATGATGATAATTAGCCTGCCTAATGTCCTTTTAAAAATCGTGACTTCGTCTTCATAGCAGAAATCAATTTATGTCAGTTAAGGTGTCAGTATCTTTCCTTTTATTCATTAAATATGGAGCTTTCAAGGATACGTCCTTAACTGTCTTTTATTCTAGTCATATCTACTTTCTCGTGCTCTTTGTTTCATAGAGAACTATGCGCTACGCTATGTTATGTCTATGCCCCTGGAGTTTTTTCTTTCTTTTCTTTTTTCTTTTTGTTTTCTTTTAACATCACATGTATTTGTGCCACTTTACTGTTTTCCACTTGATTGAGGACAATTTGTGAAAAAGAAGTTCGTGATCGTTCCGTTTTCAAAACAACTCATCCGTTGGTGTTCTCTTGCCGATTCATCTCAGGCATGGCATCTTCACATCCTGACAGCAACTGGGGAGGGGGGGGGGGGGGTTGTGGACACAGAGAGAAATCACACGCTGTCAAACTGTCAAATGTACAATTGATATAGACGCCAAGAGTGGTGATTTACCTGCCATCTTAAAAATAAGTCTTAGCACCACAACTGGACGGGACGCCGTCTCCCCTCACTTTACCGCTTCCTATTTTTCTCCCGCAGCGACCAAGGTTTACAATGACTTGCCGTCATTCACATTTCCACAGTACTCCGTCCTGCCGTGAAGCTCTCCTCTTTGGGCATGGTTGTGCTGTGGGTGTCCCGTTCAGTTGGTGACAGGCCAGGTTTCCTCTCCGACCCGTGGCATTCCCTCGGACTGGTCTCTCAAGTATCTAGTCCACGAGATGTCTGCATGCTGCGACAACCGTGGTGGTGGTGGTGGTGGTGTCCCCCGTCCTCTAGCGCCCTGGAGACGGCAGGAGCTCTGTCGGCTGGAACATCGCCGCCACCAACGCCATCACCACTCATCACTATTACCAGTATTATCGTTGACATGTTTGTCCACCCGTAAGATGAGAACAATGATCTGTTAGGTAGCCATCTAGTTATTGGTCATTGGCAATCTCTAAACACAAGAATTAAGCAAGCAAACAAGCAATCAAGCAAGCACGCACACCACACACACACACACACACACACACACACACACACACACACACACACAGAGAAGAACACGCGCGCACGAGTATGCGCACACGCACACATACACACACACGCGCGTACACACACACACACACACACACACACACAAACACACACACACACACACACACACACACACACACACACACACACACACCGACAAGCATTGGTAGCATGGTCAGAACCTTTCGCATACCGATATGGGACGTGTACTCTAACCAGAAGCACAAAATCATCAATCTGATTTATTGTTATATTGCTGGTGTGTGTGTGTGTGTGTGTGTGTGTGTGTGTGTGTGTGTGTGTGTGTGTATGTGTGTGTGTGTGTACGCGCGCGCGCGCGAGCACGTGCGTAAGTGCCTGTGTGCGTGCGCTCGCGTGCGCACCACACTTCAAAGTCAAGGTGATCAGGTTAAAGCAACTGGTAACACAATCAAAGGCGCACTATACTCCATGCCTGCGTTGCTTGCTCTTCCCACTCTTTGTGCACATATCTTAAGTAAGAGGCTTATGTGTTATTTTCGTGGCACACTTTTCGCAACATTAAAATTCCCTTTGGAGTAATCTTCAATTAACTACTTTGTTTTCTTGGCAGTAGCAGTGTTTGTGTGCAACTTACAACCAAAAAAAAAAAAAAAAAAAAAGAAAAAAGAACATCCAGCCAACTTAATGAATGAATAAAATAAATAAATAAACAAATGAATAATCAAACACTGACCTTCAAGTCACAGACATGTCGCGGGTGGTTGTGTTCTCCCGTCATGTCGGTGACCTGAATCATCTTCGGGTCATACTTTTCGGGAGAGCAGAACTTGACGGGGCATTTCAGGTCCTCGTGGTTGATGCACCTCCACAGCGTGCGCTCGTTGTAGGAAATCACACAGGCGTATCGGAAGCCGCTCAGCTTCAACTCTCTGTGGCCCTCTTCGTTCAGGTATTCTTGCGCCACACTGTCAATCACATCATAGCAAAGGGAACGTACTGGCCTGCAGGGGATGGGCGAAGACAACTCTGCTACCATTGGAATGGATAGTGAACGTTGCAAGAACCGGTGTACTGCTTGATCAGCTTGCAACGGTGAGCACCGAACGAACGGACCAACCTCACAAACCAAAGCGCAACACATTTGCGTAAATGTGCTAGAGCATATGTTTACCAAAATCAAGAGTAAGACAAAGATGAGGATGACAGACGAAAACGATGAAGGCAGTGAACAGGTGAGTTTGGCTGACGGGTGCGCCCCGTGAATTCGCTACTTGTTCCAGACTGGCGGCACGGAATCGGTACCAAGTTTGATATCATAGTCGTTCTTGAGCCCCACCCTGTCTTCCCACCAGGTGTCGTCGCTAAAACCGGTTGAACGATCTACGCGTCATCTTGCTGACAGACAGACAGACAAACCAACAAACGCAGGTTTCAAAGTGGGGTGACTGCAGACGAAAACTGAAGCGATATCAAAAACAGAACTGCCGGGCCGCCGAACGAAGGAACGAACAAATTACGATGTCATTATTTCCTCCCTTGTTCGGTGTCCCAGTAACTCTGTTTTACACTCTTGTTTCAGTGTCCGCCTGCAGGCACCCCACTATGACACAAACTGGAGTCAAACCGATTGTTATCTTCTGTTGTGTTGTCTTTTGTTTCATGTTATTGATGTTTTGTCTTTCGTTTCATGTTATTGATGTTTTGTCTTTCGTTTCATGTTATTGTTTTGAATGTGCGCGCACGTGATCGTATTTTCAGAGATAAGTGGCTGGCTGTGTTTTCATTGTTTTGAATTTTACCTGTCCTGCTTGATGAAGACCCATAGGTCGAAACGCGTCGTGTTTGTTCTCGCTTGGGGGATCATAATTCTTGTCCTTGTTCTTGCAACAAACGCAGATGAAAGCATCATCCCCTGCACAGACGGCCTGATCAGCTGACAGTAATATCAGTCAATATGAGGTTTGCTTTGATGTTCAACATTGACTGCACGAGCAACATGTCCAACATTGTGAGCCGGATTTCTTTCTCTTTTTTCTTTTTTCTTAAATGCTATATAATTTGACATATCCTACGCATTCGATCGTCTTGTGTTACCAAGGTCTCGCTAAAACCTTTGATCGTTGGTTACCGTAATGAGTCTCAGCTAGAACTAGCTCGGAATTTATTTCGTCGAACGGAACCTGTAATGCAGTATTTTGAATTGTTCACGACTGTATTCATAAATCCGGATGATTCTGATACTGAAACCTGAAGTTAGCGGACACAACGAATGACGCTTTCATTGCTGTCCAGTCTTGGAGACACCTCCCCGCAGTCTGAGGACCTATGAACAGCACTCACTGAATTTCATCTGATGTGTACATGCTAATCTGATTATTTTGATTGGACAAGTTCTCTGCGGTTCAGCGGGGATAGGGTTATGACCGTCTCAACCTGAAAGGGGTTCAGCTGTGAGAAGATCCATTTGTTCTTCATCTGACCCGGTGGTTTCCCTCATCAGTTTGATGTCTGTGACTATTTTCAATAAGGTTTTGTCTTTGTTCTCTTTCTTCCTTTTTTTTCGCATACCTTGATGGCTGACGAGCAAGATGTCATAACTAACTGTATGATATTGTGAATGGATGTACTGATGAATACTATTATCTGTACTGCATTTCACTTTTTTTTTTTTTTTGTCTGTACGAGTTTTGATGCTGTTGTTCCTATTCTCGGACTGGGATGAAATAAGCCATAGATTGAAACCCTTCGTTTTCGTCGTGATGGGTTTTTTTTTGTTTGTTTGTTTGTTTGTTTTTGTATGCGTGTGTGGTTTTGTTTGTTTGTTTTTGCAAAATTGTTTTAACGGAAATAAATTGTTTGAACCAACGTGATTGATGAAAGTCAAAAAATGAGAAGGAGGAGGAGAGAAGGGAAAGGAGTAGTAGTAGTAGTAGTAGTAGTAGTAGTAGTAGTAGTAGTAGTAGTAGTAGAACAACAACAAAGACGACGACGACGGCGACGACGACAACAACAACAGCAGCATCAGCGAGAAGCAGAAGAAGACAACAACACGCAGACGAAGGAGAAGAAGAAACAGGAAGTGGTGGAGAAGGAGACGAAGAAAAAGAAGAAAAATAGCGACAACAGCAATAGCAACTGCAACAACAACATCAGCAAGAACAAGAAGAAGAAGAAGAAAAATAGAGACAACAGCAATAGCAACTACAACAACAACAACAGCAAGAACAAGAAAAAGATGAGGAAAAAAAGAAGAAATGATGTATACAATGAATTCATCCTTAGAGCTAGCTACACACCATGGTCTCTCTGTCAAACACACACACCGTTAATGCAAGGTGTCACGTTGAATTACACACAGTGTTCCCTCCATTAACCGTACTGATAACGCAAGGTGTCACCTTGAATAGCACACTCTGTTCCCTCTGTCAATCACACTATTAATGCAATGCATTGCCTTGAATCAGCACACTCTGTTCCCTCTATTAATCACACTATTAATGCAATCTGTCACCTTGAATCAGCACACTCTGTTCCCTCTGTCAATCACACTATTAATGCAAGGCATTGCCTTGAATCAGCACACTCTGTTCCCTCTATTAATCACGCTATTAATGCAAGGCATTGCCTTGAATCAGCACACTCTGTTCCCTCTATTAATCACACTATTAATGCAATGCATTGCCTTGAATCAGCACACACTGTTCCCTCTGTCAATCACACTATTAATGCAATCTTCACCTTGAATCAGCACACTCTGTTCCCTCTATTAATCACACTATTAATGCAAGGTGTCACCTTGAATCAGCACACTCTGTTCCCTCTGTCAATCACACCATTAATGCAAGGCATTGCCCTGAATCAGCACACTCTGTTCCCTCTATTAATCACACTATTAATGCAAGGTGTCACCTTGAATCAGCACACTCTGTTCCCTCTGTCAATCACACCATTAATGCAAGGCATTGCCTAATCAGCACACTCTGTTCCCTTAAACACACTATATCAAGGTGTCACCTTGAATCAGCACCACTGTCCCTCTGTCAATCACACCATTAATGCAAGGCATTGCTTGAATCAGCACACTCCGTTCCCTTATTATCACGTATAATGCAAGGTGTCACCTTGAATCAGCACGCTCTGTTCCCTCTGTCAATCACACCATTCATGCAAGGCATTGCCCTGAATCAGCACACACTGTTCCCTCTATTAATCACACTATTAATGCAAGGTGTTACCTTGAATCAGCACACTCTGTTCCCTCTGTCAATCACACCATTAATGCAAGGCATTGCCCTGAATCAGCACACTCTGTTCCCTCTATTAATCACGCTATTAATGCAAGGTGTCACCTTGAATCAGCACGCTCTGTTCCCTCGGTCAATCACACCATTAATTCAAGGCATTACCTTGAATCAGCATATCCTAATCCCTCCATCACACGCACTGTCGCTGCAAGGTGTTCCTATTCATCAGTAAAGTCCTGTTCCCTCCACCACACACACTGTTAACGCGAGCTGTTACGTTTAACCAACTACTTTCTAACCTTACCCTCCGTTCTGTAGGGGGTTCTCCTGTGATCCGTTTCGGTCTTTCATCTGGAACACCATCAACATCATGATCTGCATACATAATTTACAGCGACGAAAACAACAAAAATGAAAACAACAACAACAGCAACAACAACATAACAACAGCAAGAATAAAAAGAAGAAAGAAGAAAAAGAGCAACAGCAACAACAACAATACAACACCAACGATCTCATCATCATCATCTTCATCATCGTCATCGTCATCGTCGTCATCATCATACTTCTACAGTACTTTCTCTTGCGTGCAAGATCATTTCAAAGCTCTTCTATCCGTTATTCGCACACACGGTCACCACAGCTTCTTTAACAGATCAGCTACAGCAACAGACTCATGTTCAACAGATGGAGCTAGAAAAATCATATGGAGAGAAAAAAAAAAGGTTTTGAGCTTGACTTCCAAAGAGTCCAGTGTTGTGTTGATGACGAATAGGAAAGGCCACATCGGTCCAGGTAAGTGGGCCGGAGACAGAGAGACAGAGTGCGACGGCCGACAATTGATTATTTACATCTGGGAACTCGGAATAACGGCGGATCTGACGTGGAACGTAGGCAACGAGATGGAGTGTGGAGGTCAAGACAGTCAGAGAGACAGGCAGGGAGGGGCAGAGACCTGAATGCTTTTATAGCAGAGAGCACTGATCTTACGCATGTTCCTCACTGAGACAGGCAGCCAGCCGACAGTCTGCAAGACAGGGGTGATGCATACATCTTTTTCTGGAGTTTCAGGGGATACTTCGTGCAGCGAAGTTGTGTTCTCGTTAATGGGAACAGATTGATGATGCAGACAAACCAGACGAGAGCAAGAGACAGAGAGAGAGACACAGACAGAGAGAGACAGAGAGAGACAGACAGAGAGAGAGAGAGAGAGAGAGAGAGAGAGAGAGAGAGAAAGAGAGAGGACTCGCACACACACAGAGCATCGCATAGACAGATACACAGCTAGACAAACATACGGAGGGACAGACCGACAAACAGACACCCAGAAAAAGAGAGAGGAGAGAGAGGGGAGAGAGGGGGGGGGGAGATGCAGTGGCAAGTATAGATGTAACACCGTTATTCGAATACAGGTGAATTCTGCACTATTTCATTTTTTCATTTATTTATATTGTAGGCACACACACACACACACACACACACACACACACACACACTCAATCACATTCAAACACACACACACACACACACACACACACACACACACACACACACACACACACACACACACACGAGGCCATCAAGCATCCTCTTCCTCGTCATTTGTTTAAACACAGATATCGTGTGATACAAAGGATTGCTCTGAACATGGTGGTGACGGCCTTCACGGCAGGTGGGGATGACAGTATCCTGCAAATAGATGACGTTCTAGAGACAGAAAACAAAATAACAGGACCGACCGCAACGGAAGATAGTCGTTTTTTTTTTTCTGGATTAAACTAAGACATGCTCGAAGTTCAGACCACAGAGGACAGACAGAACACAGCGTAACAATACTCCTCCTCCCCCCTCGACCCCCCTTCATAACCCCCCCCCCTCCCCCCCCCCCCCCCCCCCCCCCCCGCAGCCCGATACTCCTCCAGCTCAATACATCTCTTTTTGTCGCTGTTCGAAAAGTCCCCTTACTCGATACTTCTCCTGTTCAATATTCCTCTACCAACAACGAACAATTCTTGTTTCTGGGGAGAGGTGTACCAAAGGAAATATTCCCACAGCACAAAAACGCACATGCCAAGGCAGGCAGAGGGAAGTATCGGGCAGGAGATCTATCGATATTGTGATGTATCGACCTGATCCCATCCTCCCAGTTGTCACTCCAACGGAGGCAGAGGGAGCTCTGTAACGTCAAGTCCAGTCATGGTGTTCGGAGACGAAAGGCGTTGGGCGGGTGTCCGGCTGTGTTGTCCCAGATGTTTTAATTCTGACTGGGTTAGGATGACCGTATTTTCAAACAGTAACTACTGAGTTTGCTAGTCTCTCAGTCGAGGGTGTTTGAAACCGGTCGGGTTGTCTATTGCGTCCTGTGCATACATAATAAGAACATGACAATTTCGACTGAGAGGAATTTCATCCATTCAAACAGCAATTCTATTTCATTTCGACGTTATTTCAATTCTCTACCAACGTAATTTTAAATCTATACCAACATATATAGAGAAATAAATGCGAAGCTGAAGAACAAAAATACGAATCAAAGCTGTCATTTGATCTTTGTTTTAAAGACAAGAGAGGGGCGAAGCAGTACGAAAAGGAAAATATAATGAAATAAACAGGTATGTCAGTTGTCAGTTATGTATTTGAATAAGCAAATGGGCGGCAAAAGGTAGTTGGATATATTTGTTAGTGGGTAAATGAATAAATAACACTGTAAGTGAGCAATGAAGGAATTTTCTCATTGTGTTAGTGTCTTTGAAACAGAAGGCAATTCAAATGATCAACAAAAAAGGGAAGCTTGGCCAAATCACGACACGGGTAAAAGTAGTCATGTCCACGCTCATTCTCCTTGTGCTAGCCTTTGTGTTTGGACACATATTAATGAAACGCACACGAAACATAACGGCAGCTTTTTGATGATTGTTTTGTATTTAATTTTTTTCCAGCCTCAGTGAACATTAATTTTCTTAAATAATAATCAGTTAACATGCAGATTTTTCCCGCTTATGGTTACACTTGTGTATGGATATTCTACAGTCAGGAAATCAATAAAACAGTCGAATTAATAAATGCACACATAAACAAGATAGATCAGCAATCACCTTTGAATTGTAGATATGTCGTTGATGATTGTGTTCTCCCGTCATGTCGGTGACCTCAATCATCTCTGGGTCATAATTTTCGGCAGAGCAGAACTTGACGGGGCATTTCAGGTCCTCATGGTTTATGCACCTCCACAGTCTGCGCTCGTTGTATGAAATCACACAGGCGTATCTGAAGCCGCTGACTGTCAGCTCTGTATGTCCTTCCTCATTGATGTATTCTTGGGCCACACTGTAAACAAAATCAGATCAAAGACACGCATGGTATAACTGCAAAGTAAAAAGAGAACATATATATATAGGTCAAAATGTGGATGTATTGTTAAAGTTGAAACGCTGATATTCTGTTCGGTCACCACACAACAGCGTCTCCGATTAATCAAGGCACATTCACTTTACAAACACACTAAATCAGTCTAACTATTCCAAAAAGAATATCAACTCCAAGACCAAACGCTCTGCGGATGACACCATGTGTGACAAGAACAGTCCGAACATGTGGAGACAAAGAAAGGCAAGGTAGCAAACCACTGTAAAGTTGACGAAGAGTTGCGGTCCTTTGCATGCTTAACAGCTCACGTGACGTATATTCGACTTCTTTTCTTGAAAGCTAGAAGCATTCTGAATCCTGCGGGGATTTCAAATTGAAGGTTTGAAAAAGCTGGCGACTTGTTCTTCTTCGTGGGAGCCTTACACACGTGCCGATAAATGTTGATAATTTAGATTACCAAGGTTCCTTTAAAATAACATTGTCCAACAGTTCTTTACTCATCGCGCTGTTTTGTTTTGTTTTGTTTTGCTTTGCCTTTTTCTTTTTTCCTGTAATGTTCAGACCTCTTTCTCACTTGGACTTCACACTCAACTTCCGTTAAGGCAAACGCCATGATTTCTCGGCATGCTGGGACTTGCTCTAAAGTTAGACATCGGGAAACACCGCCGGAGAGTTACCTGAAAATGAGACAACACAGGTCAAGAGCGATAGCGGCCCTTTCTCTCTCTCTCTCTCTCTCTCTCTCTCTCTCTCTCTCTCTCTCTCTCTCTCTCTCTGTATGTGTGTGTGCTTCTGTGTGTGTGTGTGTGTGTGTGTGTGTGTGTGTGTGTGTGTGTGTGTGAATCCACGTAAGATCCGGAAGAAGATCGTCAATACTTTCAGAGAGAACACTCTCCCTCAAGTCCTACACCTTCTAATCGCCGGAGAGTGAAAGTGGCTCTTGAGCTTCCACTCTCAGGGCGTTCTGACGGGAACAGCGACTCACAGACCTGTTGATGGCGCTATTACATTCAAAATGCCGGAGCACGCCAAGAAGCACCTGCAACATCAGGTACTTGGTCACCACTGTCCAAGGTGGCCCTGATGGTTGCCTTCACACCGGCAACATCACAAAGAGGGCAGTAAGCCCACGCTTTTGTGCAATCCTACGTCTTCTCGTAATGCGCGAGAAAACGTTTTCTCGCTCATTCAGAGACGTGGGGATTGCTGAGCAGGGGGGCAGGGGGATGGTGGGGGGGGGGGGGATGGAGAGAAAGTGTGAGAGACTGCCAAAAAGCGAGCCCGTTTCCCTGCCTGGCTTTCTCGTGATTGCGGGAATTGGAGGAGTGGAGAGGCGGGGCAGGAAGAGGGGAGAAAGAACGCAACGTGGGAGGGGGAGAGGGAGGGGGACAGGGGGGGGGGGGGGGGGGGCGTAGTCGCACACGTTTTCGTAGTGGGAAATGAAGAAAATCTCGCCTGCCTTCCTCCCCCGTGCATCATTATGATGGCGTGTGCTGCAGTATGTGTGATATCGTGTGTTGCCATGTATGATGGCGTGTGCTGCAGTATGTGTGATATCGTGTGTTGCCATGTATAATGTCGTGTGCTGCAGTATGTGTGATATTGTGTGTTGCCATGTATAATGTCGTGTGCTGCAGTATGTGTGATATCGTGTGTTGCCATGTATAATGTCGTGTGCTGCAGTATGTGTGATATCGTGTGTTGCCATGTATAATGTCGTGTGC
>CM065720.1:59370428-59387928 GCA_033310375.1 Conus canariensis | reverse complement strand
CATAATGCAACTCCAAGTGAATGCTGCTGTTTGACACCACATCGCCTGGCACGAATGCCAATACAGGGCACACATAACAAATAAGAAGACACCCCTAAGAAAGAGTGTGTCCAGCTTGTTGTCATAGCCTGTGTCCGACTCACGTACACAGCAACAACAGCTGAAGAAATGAACAAACACAACTTAACATTTATTCACGACTGGCAGAGCCTTATTGATCTTGCAAACAGAACACACAGCCGAACGGAAACAAACACGGGTGACCCCGGTTTCACTGGTATGAAGGGAAATCATAAATGAGGCAGCGAACCGCAAAGAGTAAAAAAAAGAAGACCTACTAAGGTTCCTCTTGTTGCCATTATGAAAGAATTAAACGCCCATAACTCCAAACGAATGCTGCTTACAGCACCAAATCGCCTTGCACAAATACCCAACAGAGCATACACAACAAACGAGGACACATCCCCCGAAAAGAACGTTCCAAGCTTGCCCATAATTATTCTGTATCCGAGACACATACACAGCAAAAACAACTGCAGAAATTAACCAACACATATCAACATTCATCCGAGACCTGCACAACCTGCGTAATCTTGAACAAAGTCAAGCAGAACACACAGATGAACAGAAACAAACACATTTCTGTTTCACTGGTGTGAAAGGAAATCTTAAATGAGGCAGGGAACAGTCAACAGCAAATAAAGGTCAAGTAAGGCACCTCTTGTTCCCGTGATGACATAACTACACGTCCATCCTTCACTGGAAAACAAGGAAACAGTTTCAGCAACCTAGTCTCTAGTTCACGTCATTTCCGTCTAACATCAAAGGCATCAACAGTACCAACAAGATAAATTAGCCTTAATGGCTGGAAATCAGAAAAAAAAAAAAAATCATGTATTGCTGTTCTTTGACGTACATAAAGAATTCCTGAATTCGGATAGCCTCTTTCCTCAGTCTCAAGGAGTTTGCAGAATGCATCACATTACATAGCGCGACATGTAATAAAAAAAAAATTCCAATGAATGGGCAGACATGAAAAAAAAAGAGACGACGTTCAGTCAGTTCATCTTCAGTTCACCTTCTTTGCGTTTAACATCCATTTAGATGTCAAAGCAAACAAGATAAATACTATCATTAAGGGCTGACGATAAAGAAATCGTGACTGATCATATATCAGCCATCATTTTTGTCCAAATACGAAAAATAGTAACATCCGCTGAGTGGTGACAAGAGGAATTTTCATTCTCAAATAGTCATGTGAAAAGAAACGCCAGCATAATGATGCTAGTTTTTGCACCCAACAGAACGCCACATCGGTAACGGAACAAAACAAAACAAAAAGAAAATGAAAAAATGATCGACAGTCTTGTAACTTTAGCTTTTCGTGGTGATTGAAGTGTGAACATTTTACTTACACCACCTACATAACAGAACAGGGTTGTTTTTCTGCTTTGTTTTTTTTATTAGTGACGCACAGAAAAAAAGAAGATGTACGAAGAGAGCACAAAGAGAAAGCGCGCGTGTCTAGGCGACAGGTGGGGGCGATAGATGCACCTGATCTTGACAGCATGTCACTAAGCTTTTGATTGTCATGAAATTGACAGCCCGTCACCAAATTTCCGAATGTCGAGGCATTGACAGCACATCAACACGCACTGTGGGTTTCAAGACTCCTCCTCTTTAGCAGTGTTACAAAGAGTCTTACATAAGTGTCACTGATTGGGTCGGATCGACATATTTTCGTAGTTTTTGTTTGTTTGTTTGTTTGTTTTCCAAAGTTTCATCAAAATAAAAAAAAGAAACAGAAAGCCGTTTCATGTGACGTTATTCACCTGATGATGCACATACACGTACTGAAGACGGTAGAACATAATGATTACAGGTGCAACTGAAAAGTTTCCAAACTATCATTTTATATAGCTATTTACGGAGTTTTAAACGGCCAACTGAAGAGTGGTTTTGAGAATCTGGGAAGATCTTCTTTTTGTACCCAATTCTATGGTCGTCTAAAAGAACAGGGGTCATTCCGATCACAAATTTATGTTTCCGAGTTATCATGCCCTGAGAGGCTTCTATGTCCATGTATTTGCTTGAATACCCAAAATGTAGTTACTCTGGTTAATCTAATTGTCCGAGAGGAATGAAATATCGGCGTTTGCTAAGCTCTCGGTTTCCTTTTCTTAATAAACCCATCAGCAATAAAGTTGTCTTGAGTAGGAAACATCGACATTCAGCTGGTTCCTAGTGCTGAAGAAAACTGTTCTGTTGTTTGGTGACAATATCATTTTATTGTAGGCCTACAAATCAGTTGTTGGGATCACCAATCAACTCAGTTACCGAAAAAACAGAATGCGATCGATTGCCTTTCACAGCTGCCCTTGATCTTTTTTTTTTTTTTCACAAGGTTAACTGTCTAGCGAAATTGAGCGGATTCTCTTTTCATAATCAGAAAAACGCATTTCTTGTTATTTCAGTTGCCTAACAATTGTAAGACAAAAGCTTGTCTAAAAATGAATTAGGCAATGCTATTCAACCCATGAGATATGTGGCTCATTTTTTTCTATGAATTCAAAGGCATACTCATTTCAATTTAGTACACAAATCTGGCATTCGAAAACAGAGAATAGCGATGAAGGTACAAACTACCATTCATTAAAAAAGTATTCTTAAGGAATCTGTCACAGAAATGGCCCTTCATAACACTGCCTTGGAATAAGTGGCTCAAAAAACAAAACGGTTGTTCTGAAATAATCGCATGATAATGAAGACGTCTATTTTCAGCTTTTCGTTTTTAAAATTGAACTGGAACATGAAGGTACCTTTTATTTTATTGTACTACCTACTAAGAAGTCTTGACACTGGAATCGTTGTCCGACGTTGTTAAGCTTAGAAATGTGGCAAATGATGTCTTCAGACAAAGATGAAAATGTATTGAAAGAATGGGTAAAATTGATTACTCCGGCGGTGCAAAAAGGGAAAAATTAAGAGGAAAATGAATTACTGGTAACTGTTGATTTTAAAGTCGCTTTAAGTGATTCTGGCTTATGCATGTTAGTGCATGCGTATAGACTGAAGGAGAAAGAAAGAGAGGGAGCTGGGTGTGGAGAGAATGTCGGAGGGATGGGATGGGGGTGGAAGGTGTTCGGATGTGCACGTGAGAGAGCCTGAACAATTCACATTCTGTGATTTTGATGCGTTCGTGCAAAACCATTAGTTCTCTCTCTCTCTCTCTCTCTCTCTCTCTCTCTCTCTCTCTCTCTCTCTCTCTCTCTCTCTTCTCTGTTGTGTGTGTGTGTGTGTGTGTGTGTGTGTGTGTGTATCTGTGTGTGTATGTGTGTGTGTGTGTGTGTGTGTGTGTGTGTGTGTGTGTGTGTGTGTGTGTGTGTGTGTTCAAAATGCAAAGTGTATTACATGTGATCAATTTTCATAGCATTAATTTCCTCTAGTTTGAAAAGCTGTAAGTTTATAGGGACAATAAAAAGGTTTTGCTCTCTCTCTCTCTCTCTCTCTCTCTCTCTCTCTCTCTCTCTCTCTCTCTCTCTCTCTCTCTCTCTCGCTCTCATACACACACACACACACACACACACACACACACACACACACACACACACACACACACACACATCACACACACGCACGCACACACAGACAGAAAAAGAAGGAACCAGGGGACATGCGTACACACAGAGCCTTGAGGAAACTGTTGCACTGAATACAAAGACATGTTCAAAGACCTGGTGAGTCTTCGAGCACGTGAGCATTAGCCTCCAGCCTTTTTAGTAATTTTGTTTCGTTACTTTTTCTTCGTCTTTCTGCCCATGAATTAAACGTATACATGAAAGGATTAATAGCAGAGTTTAAAGGAAGGACGAATATAGCCAGGGCAACATTGACTTCTCCAGGGATTGGGACATCAGTCAGTGCCAACATCCCACACAGTCCAATGGGGAACCAGCACAGGAAATCCGTCACCGCAATACTGATCAGCCGCCGGGCTATCGACATGTCCTGTGACACTTTGGTGCTGTTTACTTTCAAAGCATTGCTCTGTACTGACCAAAAGATAGTGGTCTGACCGAAAGAGATGAGCAAGAATAAAGTGAAATTGAAGATGACCAATACACCCACAGAGTAAAATCTTCCTCTAAACTCCTGTCTTGTAACTGGGAGCGGAATGCAGATGCCTGTCTGACTGTAAAACTGCCAGTGCATTGTTACTGGAAATAAAGGGAAGGCAGCTAACAGCCAGCCAACCAACCAACTCAATAGACAAGCCACTGAAGCTGAAGTTCTTTCAAATCGCAGAGTGGTGAATGGAAAACGTAGAACAATAAACCGATCCAGTGTTATGAGGCAAATGATCAGAGCTGACACTTCACTGGACAGGAGAGACAAAAAGCCGGCCACATGACAAGTCACACTGTTTTTCCACGTGTCATCACAATGGAGATACTGACCTCGAAGCCTTTCATCAGCAGCACCAATAATGGTGACATAGAGCCCCATCAGAAGGTCGGCCATGGTGAGGGTGATGACGAACACATTGAACCCACTGACAGAGGTCGTCTTTCTTGCAAACAGTCGTGCACAAAAACAGAACATGTTACCGGACAGACACAGGCAGGCGATCAGCCACAGAAACACACGATACGTCCATGACTGCAGTAAATCTTCACACGATGAAACTTCGTCCTTCGAGGCAAAGCAAAACCTGCTATCAAAGCCACTAGGTAGAATCTCGTTGCAGCAGAGTTTATAATTTTCTGTATGTATGGAAAATGAATGCCACAGGTTTGTGAAAATGTCATGCGGAAACGTTTTTACCGGGCTGCCGTCCATGCGCAGTTCCGACAGTTGAGGCATGGGGGGAAAACGGCTGCTGAAAGTGTGAATGGAAGTGAAAGCCAAAGTCAGTTGCTCTATGCGGTGGAAGGGCCAGAGGACCTGAGCATCAAGCAGTGTGAGTGTGGTGTGTGACAGGTCTATGGTCGTGAGTCTGTTGTGCTTGACAGAAGAAGTCTGGTCCGTAAAGAGTGACGTCAGAGGATTCCCAGACAACGACAGTGTTTCCAGATGTTCCAGACCAAGAAAAGCTGTCAAGCTGACTTGCGTCAGGTTGTTCTTACTGAGGTCAAGGAACAATACATTTGGTAATGTAATGTTAGGTATGTGACTTATAGAACAGTGGGCAAAGACGACATGAATCAGATATGTATTGTTGCAGACATCAGACAGTGTCATGCCAGAACCTGTGGCATCCAAGTAACGGAGCTGAGGGAAGACAGCTGCATGGAATGGTTGACCACACTGAAATGTGTGGCCTTGACACTGACAGTTAGAAGGACAGGTCAGTTCACACATCAATTCATCGTCATGCAAAGGGCAGTGAGACCAGCCGTCACACAGATGATCACTGTGCAGACATATCCTGGAAGTTCTGCATCGGAACAGTCCAGGACATGTCATGGCTTCACATCCCTCTTCGTCCTGATGGTCGATACAGTCGTACATTTCATTGCACCGTGTGTAGACAGGCAGACAGTCATTGAACTCACCAGGACAACGGTAATGGCTGTCAGGACATGAGTCGTTCGGATTCATTCGCAGTTGATGTGAACAGCGAGTCAATATCGAAAGTGATCAGCGCAGGGGATGGGACATATGGTATTTCCTCAACTATTTCTGATCCTCCACGTCCACAGTGTGCCTCATCCGATTCATCCCAACAGTCAAACCGTTGCTCGCACACTCTGTTGTATGGCACACATTGACCACTGGAACACGAGAACGTGTTCACACATGGCGAATGATGACAGAACGTTTCATCACTTCTGTCTTGACACTCTGCTACAAAGTTGCACACCAGGGTGTATGATAACGTCAGACGATCACTGCATGCAAATGAAGGAATTAAAGTGACGCGACGGTCTGCTGAATCAGAGGCTGTGTGATCATTTGATCCGTGGGAAGGAAAACCACAAGATGTATCAGTTTCACAAAACCCTTTGCACATAACAGAGTCACAGAGAAAAAAAGCGTATGTCATATGGCCATCACGGCACGCAGTCATAAACTGTTGGCTCACTGGGATGCTTGTCAAGGAAATCTGTTTCAAATGAGAAGCCCGCCAGTTACATTCACTTTTATGGAAAGTAGACAGACACATTGTATTAAATCTTTTTAACGGTGAAAAATATTCCCCACGTCTTTTACATGCACCTGAAAAATATGACACGTTGAGACCGGGTTCTAAAGTATGATAGAGAACGGTTCTATCTTCACTGATTATACAATGCCTGTACATGGAGCGCAGTGACCCATGAAAAGTGTATATGTTGGCTGAATACATTTCAATGTCTTTACATGTTCCCGCTCTTAAAATTTGAAATGCACGATTCCAGTCATACACACACGTAGAAAACATCAAGGACCCCCCCATAGAAACGCAGTGCTCACTAGATGTTTGGTTGTAGCCATGAACATTAAAAAATCTACCCACAGTCTTGAAAAATGTTAAACGGCCCATACAGGTAATGTTTAAAGTGTACTGCTGATCAAGTCTTAGGGCACAGGACTCTGGGTTTATTTCCGGTCATTTTTATAATTTCACACACACACACACACACTACACACACACACACACACACACACACACACACACACACACACACACACACACACACGCACGCACACACACACACACCACACACATACACACACGCACACACGCACACGCGCACACACACACACACACACACACAACACACACACACACACACACACACACACACACACACACACGCCATCACCATGGGAGAGACATTCCACACAGTTCATTCGCGCATTTCTGAACTACTGGTTGACAGCCGCCATCACCGATCCAAACTGGTCTATCTGCACTTCAATCATCCCCAACACAACACGAGTCACGGCAAAGTCCCGGCACTTTGGCAACCAAAGAATGACATCTCTGAGCGCACCACACAGGAATCCTACATTACTGCCAGGCTTGGGACCCTCTTCCCACTAGGCAGCAACATCCAAACGTGGCATGTACACATCCACCTCCAGAGCTCTGGCTCTCAGTCACACTACCACACTGTTCATTATTTCTGCATGTATATGCTGCAGTTATTCTTTATTCTCTCCTTCCTATACTTTCTAAATTTCTTTTGTTAATGTGTTCTCTGCTTACTAATCTATTCACCGCTCGCCTTACCCTGATTTCCTTTAAAATACATGTATTTCTTCGTTTACATATATTTTTTTCTTTCTTTCTTTCTTTCGTCCCCTGTTTTCGGTTTTAGTAGTCTCGAGAGACGATGGTTTTAGTAGCACTCTTAGTATTTTACTCAATTATTAAAATCATTCCTTTCCACTTACTCACTTACCATTTTCATTCCTTTCCATATACTTTTTATCGATCTATCTGTTGATTTATTGATTTATCTATTTGTTGTTATTATTATTATTTTCATTATCGTTGTTGGTCCGTAAATCGAAGTGTGTGTCTTTAAAACAATAAATTGGGAATGATTTTTGTTTCAGATATTGAGAAGCGTCACGTCTCTTCTGATTATTACCTAACCTTTGGCCATTTACCAATACAGTAGAAATGCTACTCATTAGTGCAATTTACATTTGACAATAATCGCTGAACATGATTTGTATACAGTGCGGCTGCTTCGTAAACAGACAAGTTATTCTTATACCAAACAACATTTTTGAGAGATGTCAGTATTGCTAATGTATACACTGATATGAGTTTCTATACATATAACAGAAAGAATTTTTATATTATGTGCTAAAAACAAGCAAACACAAACCACGTACATCAAAACCACAGCCTGTAAAAACTACACATTGAGCAGGAAGCCCTTCCCTTTATTTCTGAACGAGCATCATCAACATCCATGCCATAGGCTTGCCCGCCCCCAACCGTTCGTCACCGATGAATTCCCCAACCCCAATCCATCAACCCTCTCCCAACCCACCCGTCACCTCCTCCGCTATGAACATCCACAAACTGGAGGAAAAAACGACCAGGCAAAAACTAGACCTGCATGAGAACAAGAACATGCACACAGAGTACACCAAATAACTTAAAAGGGTCTGCACAGAGTAGACCAGTGAAGAGTAGTAGCAGTAAGCAGCAGCAGTAGTAGTAGTAGTTGTTGCAATAGTAGTGGTGGTGGTGGTGGTGGTGGTGGTGGTGGTGGTAATGATGATGATGATGATAACAAAAGGTAAAGGAAAAGAGGAAGTGCGCGGTGGACCAGAGAGAGAAAGAGAGATGGTGGGGGGGAGGGGGGGACCAGACAGACATACAGACAGACTGACAGACAAACAGACAGACAGAGAGAGGCAGGGACCAGATAAAAGCAGCGACAGTGAGGAGGGCAGGGGTATGTAGCAGCGAATCTCTCACAATGTAATAGGGGTTCAATAGGTCCTGCTTGTCCACTCCTATACACTTTGATTCAAGCCAGTCGTACAAGACTAGACAATGCGCGTGAAACGCCAGGACAGTTCCAATAGCATTTCAGTCCATGAAAGGGAGGGAGAGCGGTGGACAGGACGAAATGAGGGGATAGACGGCACATGAAGTGCTCTGAAACCTAGAGCAGAACTAGTCTTCTAGACCATGTTAACCACATTATCATTTATCATCATCATCATCATCATCATCATCATCATCATCATCATCATAAATGTTTGTGTAATTCTTCTTCTTTTTCTTCTAAGTATTATCATTATTGTTAATATCATTATCATTACTATTATTACTATTACTATTATCATTATTGTTATTATTATTGTTATTATTATTATTATTATTATTATTATTATCATGATCATCATTATTGTTAATATTATTATTATTGTTATTGTTTTTGTCGTTGTTGTTGTTCTTGCTGTTGTTATTTCTTTTATATTGTCATAATTAGGATTATTATTATCGTTATCAATATTATTATCATTATTGTTATTGTTGTGGTTGTTGTTGTTGTTGTTAAAGTTATCGTGTTAATCTGTATCTTCTCCCCTCCAGCCGCGTCCCTCTTCTCTTCAGTTCCATTCCGTAGCTTTGGTTTTTCACCCAAGCCATATTTTGCATCGAGAAAGATAAGACAAGTGTTCGTCCTTTATTCCCACTGTTTTTTTTAATGTTTGTTTATCCTGCCCAAAGAAGACCCGACAAGTCGAAACGCGTTGTGTCTGTTATGTAAATTGTTCATCCATTTGGCCGCTTAGCAATTCTTTGTTTTAATGATTAATCGTTGCAGCATTCAATTAGACAAAATTGATCATTAAAAATGCCTCACATACACAATCGTATGCATACCTTTTGTACGCACCAGGGTTGTAGAAGATCTCTCGGTGTACATGTAGCCCACACGCATTTCAACCTGAAAATCCAAGGCAATCAGTATGTCACAACAATTTGTCTAGCTGCCACGGGGCAGATTGTTACAGTTCCCGGACCAGGTAATGAGATGTTTGCAATAAACCAATGGCAGAGGTAACACTGGGCAAAGAAATTACACTGACACATCACACCACTTTGAAGTGTACTTGTCTGGTATGTATATTACAATTTACAGACACATGTGACTATGTTAGTGTGCCCCCAATGCAAACTAAATCCGGGTATAAATATTTTGTCACACGTCAAAAAATATATATAACTAAAGAAAATAAAGAAGTAGGCCGGGAAGCTTGTAATATCATTTTTATCAGATTCGGATCCGATGACAAGCACGCTTCTTGTCAAGCCCAAGTATTTTAACAGACAAATTTCATTTGTAGTTATTTCCTCTGTGCTTATTTGGGAACATGATGTAGTAAACATGTCACAGTCGGCAGGGTGGAGATGGGGCATTCCAGGGTGTTTGTAATCACCTGTCAAACCGCACCCATCCATACGTTGACTGGCATCACATCATCCCCCTGTGCCCTATGTGTGCGCAGTTTCTCCCTGTTTCCCGCTGCACTGGGAGAGGTCACCAAGCCCCCCCCCCCCCCCCCCCCCCCCCCCCCCTTTAGAAACCCTACCTCTGATGTAACTGGTGCCGGGCTTTGCCTCTATTTCATAAAATGCTTTTAGTGAAAACAAAAAAAAATGTATGTGGTCAGGTTGGCAAAGGTTGCAATATGAACAAAAACGTGATGCAACAGAATCTGTGTTAAGGTACACCTGGAACAGAAAAGGGCCAGCACAATAAATGCAGAAATTAACAAAACGCAGAAAAATACAGAATTTTGTAACGAAACTTTCACACGCAAATAACGGTAAGTCTAGAGGAAATAGGATATAACTTAAACAACTGCACTAAAATCAAACAAATCATCTCCAACTGGAGCAGAGATGTTGACAATGGAAATCTTCGTTAGGATACAAATGGACTTTAGTGCGTTGATGGATGACAGTAACTGCATGAGATGGGCAGTCCCAGTGTCACTCTGGAATATGATCAGTACCGCAAGGTAGAATATATGTCTGGATTAATTCATATGAAGGCCAGTTGTCCTGTTTTCTATCTGACATAAGTTCTGGTTACATGCCTCCCTCCCCTCTCACCCTAACCCCGCCCACATACTCCTCTCCTTCCATCCCCTTCCATCACCCTCTTCCCTACCAGTCCTTGTGACTGAGGCTTGGAAACCTAAACGAAATTGGACTATCTGCATTTGCATTTGCATTCTCTCTCTCTCTCTCTCTCTCTCTCTCTCTCTCTCTCTCCTCTCCACTCTCCTCTCCTCTCTTACTCTCTCACTCTCTCACTCTCTCTCTCACTCTCTCTCTCTCTCTCATTCTCTCTCTCTCTCTCACTCACTCTCTCTCTCTCTCCAACAAAGGCCTCTGATCAGCCTACCATCAAATGAAAATTATATGCACCGGACACACATCGACATTCTTTACCCAGAATGGTGTTCTGCGTCATGACAAGTACGTCCTAGTGCTGAAAGAGTAAAAGTGCCTGCCGTTAAAATATGTGGTTGAGACATAAATCATGTTCAGTCCCATCAACCCAATTCTCCATCAAACCATAACACCCATCTTTTCGACAAGGAATTGTTCCAAGTGACCATGGGAGGAAAATCTGCACCATTTTCTACCACTGGAAGAAGACACCCAAACCCTGGAAAAAGAACAATTTTAACTAAGTAATGACTGAGACAATTATACAGGTCCAAGGATTACGCCAATGATAATCAAACCCATGGATCACAGTCAGTATCTTGGAAATGTGTGTCACTATAGAGAGAGAAAAAAAAACGTTCAAGAAGAGTAAGGGGGAGATAACGGACCTATATGCAAGAAGATCGGTGAAGAAATGCAACAGGATCGGTGAAGAAATGATAAATCAATGAATGCAAACAAAAGCTGGATCGAACAACAGTGTGACCACATTAATTTTTTTTTTTAAACTAGACAACAACAACACAAAGAATGCTGTTCAGATCGTAAAAGAGTTGACCAAGCAAAAGCGAAGGGAAAGTCAGCACAATTCAGGACAAAAGCGGCAAGTCTCTCTAAGAGGAAGAACATCCTAAAAAGGCGGACACAATATTGCTCTGAACTCCGTGACAGAGCAAGGAAGAGCCAAGTGTGCTAAGTGCTCGTGTCATTATAACAATTTCCTCAAAATGAAATGATTAACGCCTGTCTTCTTCTTCCTCGTTCGCCTCCCGTTAGATGAGCAGCCCGGTGTCCTCGATGAAGGCTGCCGTCCATCGCAGCTCCTCCAGGGTGCCGTACAGCTTGGCTTCCACTGCTGTCGGTGTTGGCCAGTACTTCCTCCTGGATGCTGCATGCGTCGTACAGTCTTGAAGGATGTGGTCGGTTGTCATTGGTCCCTCACCACAAGGGCACTCTCCACTCTGTCCAATGCCAAATTTTGTGTGCCTGTGGTGGAGCAGGCGATTGTGTCCAGTCCTCAGGCGGAAGATCCTGACCTGTTCCCGTCGTCCCAGTAAATGGTATCTGTCTTCTGGGTTGTATTTGGGGTGCTGGAGGCGCCACTTTATTCCTTGCTGTGCCTTGATGATTGTCTTGATTTCATCGTATGACATCAGGTTGTTGGCCTGCTCCTTCTGTGCACCGTCTTTTGCCAGAATGTCCGCTTTTTCGTTGCCTCTGATACCACAGTGTGCTGATACCCATTGTATCACCACTTTCTTCACTCTGGCACTCAGGGCAACAAGGGCTGAAGTAAGATGGTTCTGTTCTTTGCAGCGGGAGTTCTTGAGGGCTTGGAGCATGGAGAGAGTGTCTGAGAACACCCCCACCTGTCCTGTTGTTCTTGTGATTAACGCCTGTTAAAACTGGCATTTTTTAACCCTCTTGCATTCGTTTTGCCGATATCCGGTCGCTCTGTTTGTCTCCCCTGATGTTCACTCCGGCCGCACGTGCCGCTTTACTTACCCTCACACACTGCGACCTTGTTTTAAGTCAGGGCTGGCCAAAAATAGATGTGCATCCCTGAGAGGTGTCCAATGAAATCTTAGCAGTAGTATGGGGTGTGGGAAACGATTCATTCACAAAGACTAGGGTCGTGAACTGACCGCATTCCATTGCTGCAGACGGCATCGCCTTGTTTCTAAAAATGGCGTCTGCTAGTGCTTCTACCGACGGCGATTTTTTTTTATTATACAGAAGAGGGGTTGGATGAAATACTACAAGATCTTGAGAGATATGAAAGAGAGGAGTTAAATGAAAGTGATGTGGATGTGGGAGAGGAAGAAGAGGGAGAAGAAGGCGAAGAAAGTGATGAAGATGATGATGCGCCTTTGTCTGCGTTTGTGACCACGTGGCGACCGGCGACTTCCGCACCCGTGGTTCAGCCTTTTGAGGAGAAGAGTGGGCCAAATCATGATTTGCCAGACACAGCTACACCTCTGGAATATTTTTTTCTCTTCCTGCCGCAGTTGTTTTTTACTACAGCTGCTGACTAGACGAACCTGTACGCCAGGCAACGGATGGCAAAGCGGGGACAACCTGACCTACTCTGGCAGGATACGACACCTGCGGAGATACGCGCATACGTAGCTGTGCTCATCATGATGGGAATCAAACATCTGCCAAGAATCTGGTGCTACTGGTCGACTGATCTTCGATTTAGCGAGCCGTGGATCAGTGGGGTGATGTCAAAAACAAGGTTTCTGCCATGCGGCAAATATGGTAAAAACCATGGATCAAGAGTAGTGTTTACCATATTGGTGGCATGTGACAGTGGTGACACCCTCCTGCTGTGTGTGACCAGACACCACATTAGAGTGTGAATAATGGATTTTACTTTTTCTGTGACTGTGTATATTCTGGTGTTAAAAATCATTCAGTAGTGACAAACACACTTTCTAGGATGAAAAACAAAACTGTAAAGTTACCTGGTCGCATGTTTGAGCATGTGACAATCATGTGACACTTTGTGACACCCCAAACTGGATTTACTGAACCAGGACTGCTGTTTACAAGTTGAGGTAGGCTACCCTTTGATGATTTATACTGACAAATGCATGCCAACAATGTCGTCTGTCTGGGGTATCATAGTAACATTGTCAACGTTTGATGTCCCGTTGTTTTGTGACAAACAGGGTGACAATGACACCAACATGCATCCCAAACATGTGACATCTCTGCATTATGAAATATGGTGTATTAGAATTTTGCATACTAAATTTGACAGCGCTGCAGTAGACACTTTGTCCACTACAGCCTTTCAAAGGCACTAGGTAAGTTTTACGTTACATTTCTCAAAACAGTACGAATACTAGGAGCAGTTTTAGGCTGTAAAATGCAAATGCAAGAGGGATAACTTATTGCGGCCCATATCCATTATTACACCTTGCACCGTATTTGTAGGCATTCATGCTTAGAACAAAGCAGAGCGCATATGGATCGATGAAATATAATGAGAAAGTCTCGTAGCTCATATAAACGTTATTACGCAATTATGTAACCACATTTGCATGATATGACAATGTCCTATGTATTGTTGATCTGTCAGCAACATCTGCTTCCATTAATGATCGTATTTTCAAAATCCGAACCAGACGAGTAAGACAGTTGACTTCATTGGTGTGAGTTCTTCACGTGAATGAACATACACTGTGAAACAAGACAAGACAGACAGAGGTCCTTGATCGCCCCATCTGTCTGCCTCATCTCGTCACATGAATGCTGCACTCAGTCAGTGACGATGTTGCTCAACGGTATCAGCCAAGGCAGCTGCAGAAGTTCATGTTGCAAACCTGACGATCAATGATCATTTGGCCACATACCATACACGTATATGTTAAATACCTACGTTAAGAAGGAGGAAACATACGTGAATACTGTACAGATCTTATAAACACCCTAGACAAAAAAAAATGTGTTGTTGTTTTTTTTACATGGATCTCACCATTGTTATTTCATACACTGTTTATAATGCAAACAATCTAGCAATGCCTCCCTGATATCCGAAGACAGATTCAGTTTTAATGCTTGACAATAAGACATACTAAAAAGTGGAAAAGGCGTTTATTTTGCCCTGTTAGTATACAAATAACATCAGTGCAGCAACATATAAATGAGAGAAATGTTTCAAAGAGTCTAAGAAGTCCACGTAATTATGCGGAATGTTTGATACAGTTATCTAAGGAGTCCTTATTTGAAAGGCTTATTGGCGACAGATGTAATACTTCTGTCATTTGACGAGCCGTCAACACTGTAATCAGAGGCTGCAACAAAAGTGTTCCCATCCCATACATCTGAACTTCACTCTGGACAGTTTCAACGAGCAGTTTTTGACACTTTTGAGTCTATGTTCATGTACTGTATCAGTTGCGTGTGTGTGTGTGTGTGTGTGTGTGTGTGTGTGTGTGTGTGTGTGTGTGTGTGTGTGTGCGCGCGCGCGCGCGCGTGCGTGGACATTTTCTCAGCAATTACACGCGTGAGCACAATCAGGCATGGCAGAATGATATTGCTTGGATCCTTCCAGTCGTACTATGACTATAACTTATCTCATCAGCTGCTGAAATAGAGAGAACTTCACCCTCAGGGCGCCCTGGACAGCCAACTCAAAGGCAGGTCCAGACAGAGCCAAGCAACCTCCACACGTACATGTGAAGGCAGACCACCGGAGACCTGAGGGTTGTCAGCAGTTGTCTTCCCTCACGGAAGGGATACCGTCCTGCCAACGGAAGACCTCTCGCTTCCCCGCCATCGCAGCGAAGTGGTGGGTATGTGGTTGAACCAGCGAAGGTCTCGTGTAAAACAAAAAGTTCTTACGAGCTGATCAACGGGCTGGGTTTGAGAACCTCTTTCACGAAGCATTGCGGCTTTTAGATCACTGACGGCGATTGCATTATTTCCTTTGTAGCTATCTTTCTTCATGGAACCCAACTGATCATAGAAGTTGAAGCAAACGATTTTAATGATTTAGGCTTTGGTGGGAAAATTTTGATCAATATGCTGGCGAGTACAAACCGGACAGAGAGCTCTCTCTCTCTCTCTCTCTCTCTCTCTCTCTCTCTCTCTCTCTCTCTCTCTCTCTCTCTCTGTTCGATTTTTTTTTCTTGCGCATACTACATTCCTGTTTTGTGTTAGATCAATCAATAAACGTGTGAAATTCTATCTCCATTGCATCTGCTGAAAGCTAACCTCAGCCAGACCCAAGCCCTTACCTTATGTAACCATATTACTCACCCTTAAGCATTCGGGAAACCTAGAGGGAAAAAACTGTCTTCCTTTTTATTTTGCTCGAAAGAGTGACTTTCCCTGCTCATGAAATTTGCGTTCCCAACAAACTGTTTCCCCTTGGAGCCCCGCCAAAAAATTACCTTTTCCTCATGCATTTCCACAGTCAAATGAAGCTTTGACATGCACAGAAATCTAAGACTCAGGCATATTTTATTTGCATCTGATGCCACAATTTTTTTCCTTTTTAAAAAAAAAATTGGTTATGCTTACTTTTCATACCGCCGTTCTCTCCGTTAAACATCATTGTCATGTCCTCCAAAGATTTGGTTGTGTTTTCTATCGAGCCAAAACGTCTGCAGTATGCTGCTGCTGCTGCTATATTCGTCTTCACTGATCCAGCTAGGATCTTGATAGTTCATATATACACAGCAGCAAAAAAGATATCTAATTTCTGCTATCTTCCAATTCAATTTCTTTACCTTTCTTTATTTGTTTTTCTTCTCAACTGTCAAATACACTCCGAATTGCAGCTCACGAAAGCGGACGTCTGTTCTGAGACAATAAGTCATAGCCATGCGAAAAGGCTGTTGTTTCCGTCTTAAGTTTGGAGCTTTGTGTCATTCTTGCTGTAACTCTATTTGCCGTTTTGTCTTTTATGTTTATTTTGCTTTGATTTAAAAGCACGTGACATACTATGGGTATGTAGGGGGCAATCGCCGACATTGACAGTTTATAACTTGTGTAAATAATGTATTTCTTTACCTCCGTTTGCTTGAAAGTTACATACCAGTTTCACATAAGTTGAATTTCTGTATGAATCCCTACGAACCAGGGGTGTATGAAGATGATGATGTAAAAGAAATCAATACTGGAAGCTGTGATAACTTGTTGTCGCCCTGGGCACTTGTGATGAGTTACACTTATTTGCAACCCATTTTAAACATGTATGTTCACAAACACACACACACATACACACACTCACACACACGCACGCACGCACGCACGCACGCACGCACGCACGCACGCACACACACACACACACACACACACACACACACACACACACACGGGTAGTAGGCAGGTGCCTGGTTGTAAATCAATAACGACAACTGATGATTTATCTTCCCTGTTTATGACATAGGTGTTGCACGTGAAATGTCGGTTAGTCGGAAACAATGCCTGTTTAACCTTTTTTTTTCTTTTTTTTTTTTTTGCCTGTTTAACCTTTTTTCTCACTTGTATGACAGGTGATGCTTCTGGCTCTCTTGGATTCAAAATAGATTTGTCCATTTCACACAAAGGGTCTAGGCATGGTTTAAAAAATAGGGTTTTCCATTTCACACAAAGGGTCTAGGCATGGTTTTAAAAATAAGGTTTTCCATTTCACACAAAGGGTCTAGGCATGGTTTTAAAAATAGGGTTTTCCATTTCACACAAAGGGTCTAGGCATGGTTTTAAAAATAGGGTTTTCCATTTCACACAAAGGGTCTAGGCATGGTTTTAAAAATAGGGTTTTCCATTTCACACAAAGGGTCTAGGCATGGTTTTAAAAATAGGGTTTTCCATTTCACACAAAGGGTCTAGGCATGGTTTTAAAAATAAGGTTTTCCATTTCACACAAAGGGTCTAGGCATGGTTTTAAAAATAGGATTTTCCATTTCACACAAAGGGTCTAGGCATGGTTTTAAAAATAGGATTTTCCATTTCACACAAAGGGTCTAGGCATGGTTTTAAAAATAGGGTTTTCCATTTCACACAAAGGGTCTAGGCATGGTTTTTAAAATAGGGTTTTCCACTTGCTGAGAACTCGAC
>CM065720.1:59352928-59365428 GCA_033310375.1 Conus canariensis | reverse complement strand
ATAGTTCATTTGTATATCAACAACAGCATTGAAAACTTTGTGTTAGCATCACTGATATTCATTTATATCCCCTTCTCTCTTTTTTGATATACATACACCTAACCATGAGGTGATCTATAGTCGGCTTACCATCAGAACTGTTCAAACATAAACCGTGACATACACAGGGAACCTATCATATCTGTAGATTTTTTTTAGCATAGAAAAGATCTCAGTCAACAAAATCTGTTGTTACCACTACATGTTCTTTCACGATTTGATATCTTTAAACTTAAATCTAGTTGGAAAGTGAGACTAGTGCAGGCGGAAATCTACGGAAATGAATGAGCAATCACTTATCTTCAATCACTTCAGCGCAAGATAGGCGTTGAATCAACGATTTCTTCAACGCCCATCTTGCGCTGAAGTGATTGAAGATAAGTGATTGCTTTTTCATTTTCGTTGTCCTAATTGTTTTGTATCTTGCCTGAAGAAGACCTAAGAGGTCGAAACGCGTCGTGTTTTGTCTTGTGATTCGTTTGTCCACTTTTTTTCTTTTTTCTTTTTTTTTTGCGGTTCGCTAACCTTTATTTTTTTAAACGTAAGTTTTCTTCAGAACATTGCAAGATATTTTTCAGTCTAATCTGACATATGACCATTATTCATAGATTTGCACTGATGTTGCCGTGATTACAGGTCAAATGAGGACAAACATTACATATTCCAGAATGACTAACGATCCAATAAATTTCAGTAGCATGTGCCCAGGTGTTGAATATCTGCTGAATCAGAACTACACATACGACATGTTCCTGTGGGTCAATGCATCAGACTGTGAAAATGATTTACCACAGTTTACAGCACACCAGGGTGTGGTGTACGGGATCTGTGAGGATTCCACCTCTTTCTGTAAAATGTCTGTGCAGGGCACGTCTGTTGGTCTACGAATCCATCTGAAACGTTTTGAATATGAGTGTAGGTCCAGTCCATGGATAATACGTATATCACATGTCACTGTCGGATGTATGTGTCACTCTATGGGGGAGATGATTTTTCATGTCGATAAACCAAACGTGTACAATGAAAACTATCCCGCCGTCAGCTTGCTTATTGAGAATATAGAAACTTCGATTTTGATTCTAGAACATGTTACAAAATACTCTGGGTATATTGTATTGACAGAATTTGGAAACTACTGGAATATACGACGTTCCGACAAAATTGATCTGGAAGTATTTCGAAGATCTGTTTTACTGCTTAGTATCCGACAATCAAGGTTTGTTTCCAACGCAGTTATATGTAGTTATATAACATTTGTTTACAGAAAAACAAACAAAAATCGTAAAGGTGAAGTGCAAATTCACACAAGAATTCAAACACCAGCTTATATTCTTTTTGCATCACGTGTTCGGATTATGTATCGTGAACACGGTTGGCCTAAATGCGGACCGGCATACATTAAAGTACATTTTTCTGTTGTCTCAGAGAGTGATGGACCACGACAGCTATCTCGTGGTTCTTTTAACTGTTCTTTTGGTGATTATACTAAATTCCAGGATCACTTGCACTGTAATATGAAGACAGAGTGTGAAGATGGGCGGGATGAAACAGAGCACTGCTCTTTTAGCAGCTTTGGCTGTCAAGGGCTGGTAGCTTCCCATGACAAATGCTATGCATATGTAGAGATAGAAAGTCAACATAAAACAATTAGATCTCCCCGCCAACGTGAATGTCGTGTAAAAGGTGGAAGAGTGGCTTCTGTGAAAACGGGAAAGGAAAAGCAGCACATGTTGCGTATCTTTGAAAATTATGAAGTGTTTCTTGTACATTTTGGTTTTTCATCAGGATGGCACTCACAGCCTTTCATATACAGTAAATTTCGTATTTGGTCTGACAACACTGTGACCTACTACATGGATCATCTGTTATTTAATATGTCTGTCGTCAAAGATACAAGGAGTGTCGAACACTTTTTGCTGGACTCAATGCTATTAACTATTTCTCCCTTGGCCTATGATGGTATTCTGTGTGAAATACAATCACAAGAACCCAGCATGTTTTTACCTCGTGTTGTATTGGCTAAGCTCAGGTCGACTTCATTTATGTTAACTGTCACTCGGCAGTTTTTATCCGTTAGCCTTGGATATCATTTCACACACCAATTCTTGCTGTCTAATTGCAACAATTATTTTGGAAGAACAATGAATTCACAGTGTCGCCATTTGGTAGACGTAGATGATCAACACAACGGTACAATGTTTCATCCTGGGAAGCGGGCTGATGTCATGTTTACATGTGATGATGACGTCATGACAGTGCATTTTACTGTGGTGTGTGACTTTCAAGAGGACTGTCCAGATAGCAGTGATGAGTCATTCTGTGAACATCCCTCATGTTCTGGCTTTTTGTGTTGGAGTGGCCAATGTGTGTTAGGCGGTCAGCTGTGTAATGAATATTCTGACTGTGTGGATGACTCGGATGACAGGAATTGTCCAGAAAACACGCAGTTCCTCAACAACCCAGCTAAACCACATTTACATATCAATTTAGACGGCACTGGCTACTTCATTCAGCAGATGATAAGAGATGACGAGCCATGTCCAGAGAGTCATTACCGTTGCACAGCAGAGTGGCTGTACTGTCTCCCTGTCTACACTCGCTGTAATGGACTGTCTGACTGTGTCTATGGAGAAGACGAACAAGACTGTGATGGGAAGACCTGTCCTGGATTCTATCAGTGCCGAGATTCCAGAGAGTGTGTGCATGGGGATCATCTGTGTGATGGCTGGGGACAATGTCCACAGCGGGATGATGAACTGATGTGTGAGATGATCTGTCCTAAGGGTTGTGCGTGTCAAGGTTATTCTTTTTTATGTAACGAAGCATTTCTTGCTGACCTTTTCCCTGAACTTCGTTTCCTTGACGCCACAGGCTCGGGAATGCAAATAACATGTGTTAATGGAAACGTATATTTAGTTCGACTGATTCTGTCTGACTGCTCCTTGTTCAATGTCTCAAGTATCAAGCTTCACAACTTGCAACACCTTGACCTTTCCAAAAACCACTTAAATACGCTTGAGATGGCTGATATTTTCCAGCTGCCACATCTAAGAACACTCTACTTGGCAGACAATCCCCTCAGTCAGATTGAAAACAAGATAGGTAGGCACGTCAATTATGCACTGAGACGAGTTAGTCTATCAAATACACATCCCAACATTGTCAACATTATATTTTCTATATACTTGTATCATGCAGAATGGTTTAATTTATCCTTCATTGCCATGAAAAGCGTCAGATCTACAGGATTTGCAAATGTACCAAGACTAACTGAAGTCGATATACGATGGAATCCTGTTGAAAACTTTCATGGATTTCCTTGTCAAAGGCTGTGAACATTAAAACGATCTTTGCATCAGACTACAGATTTTGCTGTGGAAACTTATTCACTCAACATTCAGCCAAAGTAAAATGTCTGGTACCATACACCATACTTGCTTCATGTAAAACCCTGCTACCGTCTAGATTACATAGAATTTTCTTTTGGTCAGCTAGTATGTCTGCCATATTTGGGAATTCCGCTTGCTTTTTTGTCACGTTTATAGTTGTTAAACTGTTTGACAGCAATTTCTTGGCAGCCATTGGGCACGTACAGTTCGCTAATATCTGTATGGGAGGTCACGTGGGCATAACCATCATAGCAGACGCAGTGTTGCACGGGAAATACATCCACACAGAAACAGAGTGGGTCCACAGCAACGTCTGCCAAGTGAGCGGTTTCCTGTGTCTGGTGTCCAACCAAGTGTCCGTTCACATGATTCTGTTCATCACTGTGGATCATGTCATCATCCTCTGGTTTCCTCGTCAGTCAGAGAGACACAGAAGACAGCTGACAGTCACAGCTTGTTCTCTGACATGGATTCTGGGAGCTGGATTGTCACTGATACCGTTTCTTCCTGGTTTGACCCAGTGGGGTCTCTATGGTCAGTCTGGTCTATGTCGTCTGGCTCTATTTACACGTTATGGTGATGTCCAGAAGTTTCGATGGTTTACAGTGGTTTTGAACATCAATTTTATTTTCTACTTGAGTATAGTAGTGTTAACAATCATCATTCACAAGCGACTACCAAAGTATAGAGTCAAACTTGATCGCGATAAACGATCACTGTATCTTTCAGCTCACCTGACGACAAAAATTGTCGTTGTAAGTACTGTTTGCTGGCTGACGTTGGGTCTGGTGATGATGATGACTTCGGCTGGTGTCACTGTCTTTGAAAGGATCTACGAGGCCATGGTGGTCTTCGTGTTACCACTCAGCTCTGCTCTCTACCCGTTTCTCTTTGTGTGGACTGTGGTAGCAGAGCATCGTGGACAAGCACAGGAAGAGAAAGTACTAAAAATGGTAAAATCACGAATGTGTCGTCAATCAAAATCCAAACCACTCAACAGATAAATGATGAAAAGAAAGATAAACCAAAATATGCTGTCGCCATTATTATTAAGTAAGAGGACCGGTGTACTGGTGGAGAAATTAGAACATTTCACTTTCATCTGAGGGTTGTCAGTTCGAACTCAGGCAGTGCACAGAGGGTGAATTGAGGGTGGGGGATTTTTGTTGTTGTTGAATTTCCCTGGCCAACCTATCTACAGCCATGAAAACAGCCAGGCCTTCTTCTCACAAACGTTTTTTTTTTTTTTTTTTTTTTTGTGGCATCAGTTATCGGATCAGTGGAGCACCTAAGGCGGTGACCTTTTTTTCTTCTTTTTTTCCCTAAGGCCGAAATCCACCTCTTCATTTTTTTTATGCTTCACACTTTCCTCTTCATCTGCCAAAAAAAAAAAAGCAGAAAAAACAAAAACAATTTCCACTACTAGCTTTTTTTTCCCCTCCCCAGCCAGTCTCTTACACACAATGCATAGTCTGTATGTTCTCTTACAAATGGACATATTCTTGCTGATTTTAATGTTTTGGCGTTTGATACAAAGTGTCTGGGTTTGTTAATGTTCTAATATGTGGTGTACTGGCACTCTCACTCTGATAATGTGCTGTTCATACCAAAATAACAACATAAATAAAACAAAAGACTTAACTATTTTCCTTTCTTTCAGTTTTTCAAGAGAGAGAGAGAGAGGGAGGGAGGGAGCGTGAGAGACCGACAGACAGACAGACAGACAGATAGACAGACAGACAGCTGAAAGAAGAATGTATTTGTGATCATAATAAAAGAATGTAAGTTTCAACTCCCATCGCTGTCGCTCCTGAGCTTATAAACATTCCCGGTAATTATCCTTGAAGAAAAAAGGCGAAAAAGAAAGCAAGGACGACCCTGGGAAGGATGACAAACATATACAGGAGATATAGACGGGGTCCCTATAATCTCGGAAACTGGCTATTCCCCAAATATAGAATATGCTACCCATATATACAAGGGAGACATGAGGAAAGCCAAGAAACGAGATAATAGTGTGTGTGTGTGTGTGTGTGTGTGTGTGTGTGTGTGTGTGTGTGTGTGTGTGTGTGTGTACGCGCGGAAATATATAACAAACTAATAAATTCCAAGGATAAGTAACCGAGCACCATTCCAGCAACTTACAGAGCAGCTTGATATTGCAATGACTGCAAGAAATATTCAATTATATCTTAGATTGATGAAATAGGGGGAGATAAGCATTCATATCCGCAGTGGTAGATAATTCTGCCTAACTTACAGTATGTGCTTGAGAGGGTGAATGGGGAATAATAAATGCTTCTCAAAATGAGCCTTCAGCAAGCTTATAGTCTCCAAGGGGGAGACAATCTCCAATGGGGAGGAAACTCACTAACATATAACTCCTGGTCAGATACCGGTATTTCGAAACCTGATTGTTTCTCCTCAGTGACCGCGGAAAGTGGTAACTTGACTCCTCTGCCTTTTCGGTTTTAAGAAGAATGCTATCCCAGAAAAAGGCTGGTGTGCAATACCGTAGTATGTTTGTTGAGTTTTCAAAAATTCAACCAAAGGTGCCACCTATATATATATATATATATATATATATATATATATATATATTGAATTATAAATAAAACTTGCTCTTATGCTTTAAATTGAAAAAATAGGGGGGGGGGGGGGGGATAAGCATACATTTCTGCAGTGGTAGATAATTCTGCCTAGCTAACAGTATGTGCTTGAGTGTGTGAATGGGGAATAATAAATGCTTCTCAAAATGAGCCTTCAGCAAGCTTATAATCTCCAAGAAAAATATGCTTATCTCCCCCTATTTTTTCAATCTAAAACATAAGAGCAAGCTTTGTTTATTATTCAATATTTCCTGCATTTCACTGCAACATCAAGCTGCTCTGAAAATTGCTGGAACGGTGCTCAGTTACTTACCCTTGGAATTTATTAGTTTATTATTGTTCAGTCCCTTGCAGATTCATTCCAAGAACTGGCCCCCAGCACTTGTGTCTAAGATGTTATCTTGTTTTATATTTCTACTTTTCACAAGAAAATGTAGCTTATTTTGTCGTTTTATAATTTCCTTTTGCTTCTTAGGTGGGATCTTTGGTTGTTGTTTTTTTTAATTCAACAAACATGCTATAGTATTGCACACCAGCCTTTTTCTGGGATAGCATCCTGCTTAAAAGCTAAAAGGCAGGGGAGTCAAGTTAGGACTTTCTGAGGTAACTGAGGAGAAACAATCAGGTTTCGATATACCGGTATCTGACCAGAAGTACTGATATATTAGAGAATTTTCTCCCTTTTGGAGACCACCCCCCCCCCCCCCCCCCCTTGGAGATTATAAGCTTGCTAACGGCTCGTTTCGAGAAGCATTTATTATTCCCCATTCACCCACTCAAGCACACACTGTTATTTAAACAGAATTATCTACCATTGCAGAAATGTATGCTTATCTGCACCTATGTTTTTTTCAATCTAAGATAAACGAGCAAGCTTTGTTTATAATTCAATATTTCCTGCATTTCATTGCAACACCAAGCTACTCTGAAAATTGCTGGAATGGTGTACAGTTACTTACCCTTGAAATTTATTAGTTTGTTATATATATATATATATATATATATATATATATATGATGTTGTGTGTGTGTGTGTGTTTGCTTGTGGATGTGCTTGTGTGTGTGTTTATTTTTTGTGAATGAAATGATATTGCTTTCTACAATAACCTGTCAATCATGCCTTTCACAGCAGCATTGTTATCTCAATCACACTGGCCCTTGTGCATTATTTAACATATTTCAGTAAATATATTAGAACGGGATATACTTCTTTCTCAATTGCAAATGTTGCTCAAATATAACTTGTAAAGCAGGCAGCGCTTTCGTTTTTGAGCTATGCTAGTGCACATCTTAGCAATTAAAAGAATGTGATTAACTGCTGATCTTTTGATCGTCTTGAATTTTTCACTTTGGTCACCAAACATTACATCAGCCATTGACAGTGTTAGCGGTTTTTCCAACCATCGTTGTTAAGTACAGTTCTATTTCTTCCCACAGTCTATGCACGGTTGGGCAATAATAAAAGAATGTTCCATAAAGTCAGTATCATTGTCACAGTTATCACATTTACTGGTTTCTGTTATTTTAATTTTCTGAAGAAGAATGTTCGTAGGATAGATGCACTGATTTATCTTCCACTGCAGCTCGTATAGTCTGGTTTCCTTTGTGGATTGTCCTGGAATCAGCCATACGTTATTATCTAATTCAACACCAAGCTTTCTGCGCCAGAAATCATAAGCATAAGCACTTGTGAACAGGTCTTTTCACAAGTGTTCTCACAGGCGGTTAGACTGGCACACTACAAGTCTTGTTTCTATTTCTATGATCTCTGGTGTTGAAACATAAAAGTACTCAGCATGTACCAGAAGACTTTGAGGGGAATTGGCACTACAAGCCTTCCAAAACTAGCATCACAGAACTTTCCAAATGTTGGACCCACCAACCTTTCCAGGTACCAGCCCTACCAACCTTCCTGACTGCCATCACCAGCCTTCCTAACTGTCCATCACCAGCCTTCCTAACTGTCCATCACCAACCTTCCTAACTGTTGGACATCACCAGCCTTCCTAACTGTTGACATCACCAACCTTCCTAACTGTTGACATCACCAACCTTCCTAACTGTCCATCACCAGCCTTCCTAACTGTCCATCACCAACCTTCCTAACTGTTGACATCACCAACCTTCCTAACTGTCCATCACCAGCCTTCCTAACTGTTGACATCACCAACCTTCCTAACTGTTCATCACCAACCTTCCTAACTGTTCATCACCAACCTTCCTAACTGTCCATCACCAACCTTCCTAACTGTCCATCACCAACCTTCCTAACTGTTGACATCACCAGCCTTCCTAACTGTCCATCACCAACCTTCCTAACTGTCCATCACCAACCTTCCTAACTGTTGACATCACCAACCTTCCTAACTGTCCATCACCAGCCTTCCTAACTGTCCATCACCAACCTTCCTAACTGTCATCACCAACCTTCCTAACTGTCCATCACCAACCTTCCTAACTGTCCATCACCAACCTTCCTAACTGTTGACATCACCAACCTTCCTAACTGTCCATCACCAACCTTCCTAACTGTCCATCACCAACCTTCCTAACTGTCCATCACCAACCTTCCTAACTGTTGACATCACCAGCCTTCCTAACTGTCTATCACCAGCCTTCCTAACTGTCCATCACCAACCTTCCTAACTGTTGACATCACCAACCTTCCTAACTGTCCATCACCAACCTTCCTAACTTTCATCACAACCTTCCTAACTGTTGCATCACCAACCTTCCTAACTGTTCATCACCAACCTTCCTAACTGTTCATCACCAACCTTCCTAACTGTCACATCACCAACTTCCTAACTGTTGGCATCACCAACCTTCCTAACTGTTGGCATCACCAACCTTCCTAACTGTTCATCACAACTTCACTTTCATCACACCTTCCTAACTTTCATCACCAACCTTCCTAACTGTTGGCATCACCAACCTTCCTAACTGTTGTCATCACCAACCTTCCAACTGTCATCACAACCTTCCAACTGTAGTCATCACCAACCTTCCTAACTGTGAGTCATCACCAACCTTCCTAACTGTTGGCATCACCAACCTTCCAACTGTTGGCATCACCAACCTTCCAAACTGTTGCATCACCAACCTTCCAAACTGTAGTCATCACCAACCTTCCTAACTGTGTCATCACCAACCTTCCTAACTGTTGGCATCACCAACCTTCCAAACTGTTGGCATCACCAACCTTCCTAACTGTTGCATCACCAACCTTCCAAACTGTTGGCATCACCAACCTTCCTAACTATTGGCATCACAACCTTCCTAACTGTTCATCACCAACCTTCCTAACTTTTCATCACAACCTTCCTAACTGTCCATCACCAACCTTCCTAACTTTTCATCACCAACCTTCCTAACTCTTCATCAACAACCTTCCTAACTGTCCATCATCAGCCTTCCTAACGGTTGGCATCACCACCCTTCCCACTACTGCAGCAACAACCTTCCAAACTAGAAATATCTGAACACTAATTCAAATGCTGTTAACGTCTATATTCATGTGACTACTGCAATACGCATATAACTTATTGACTATGATCTGCTACATATTGTAAACAAACCATGATAACGGAAATATTTTGATCAAACCAGACTTTGTGGTGGAACGATCTCGAGCAAAGGTTTCATCATACAAACAAAGAGGGCAATGTAAATAAACATAATTAGGTTCCCTCATGCGAGCAGTCCTGACTCTGTAAGCGTCATTCGTCAAATTTTACAGTGACGTTAGATCCATTCACAAATAGTTCTTTTCTTTCCCACCTAGCTGTCCTCATCTGGTCTGCTCAGTAGAGAAGCCACTGCTTTTGCAGGTCTGGTGAGTAGAATTCCTGTCCCATCCCCTACCAACTACCTCCCCGCCCCTCCCTGGGGGGGGGGGGGGGGGAGGAGGGGGCTAGCCTCTATCAGCTGGACAACCAAACATTTTGTTGCTGTGGGAGGAAGACTTGTGCGGTCGACCTTTTTCTTCTTCTTCTTCTTGTTTGTGTGTGTGTGTGTGTGTGTGTGTGTGTGTGTGTGTGTGTGTGTGTGTGTGTGTGTGTGTGTGTGTGTTGGGGGGGGGGGGCAGTATTAGGTGAGTTTTTTCCTCCGGTGAGGGAAATGTGTTGCATTGCCGTCCTAAGGATTATATGCTAGACGACAAGACACGGGTCCTGAGGGGCCGAACTCTCTTGTGCCCGCCCTGAAGTTACCAGTCTGGGGAGCCTTAAATCCGGGGACTAGCCTGCCCAGAACTGATCCACCAGCTGTTGAGCAAGGAGTCGAGGATGTGACGACGTTGCACGGTCTCCAGGAGCAAAATCAGACGACTCTGGACTGGGAGAGCTCCGTAGAGCGGCGATGCGCCTCTCTGTCTGTCTGTCTGTCTGTCTGTCTGTCTGTCTGTCTCTCTCTCTCTCTCTCTCTCTCTCTCTCTCTCTCTCTCTCCAGGGAGAGCTCCGTAGAGCATCAGTGCGCCCCCTCCCCTTCTCTCTCTCTCTCTCTCTCTCTCTCTCTCTCTCTCTCTCTCTCTCTCTCTCCCTCTCTCTTACTGTCTGTCTGTCTGTCTGTCTCTCTCTCTCTCTCTTCTCTCTCTCTCTCTCTCTCTCTCTCTCTCTCTCTCTCTCTCTATCTATCTATCTCGCCTCCCCACTTTCGCCCACAAAGAAATGTTAAGTCCCGAGCGAGAGAGAGACAGAGAGACAGAAAGGTTATTGTCTATGTACTTTGTGTACTTTGTCTGTTCTTTCTTGTTTATTTCTGAGTTTTTCTTTTAGTTCATTCCATCCTCACAATTCTTCACTCCTGAGTTCTTTATTCATGACCTTCTCCATCAAACCATATTTCTCTCTCTCTCTCCCCTCTCTCTCTCTCTCTCTCTCTCTCTCTCTCTCTCTCTCTCTCTCTCTTGTGCGTGTGTGTGGTGTGTGTGTGTGTGTGTGTGTGCGTGCGTGCTGTGTGTGTTGTGTGTGTGTGTGTGTGTGTGTGTGTGTGTGTGTGTGTGTGTGTGTGTGTGTGTGCGTTAAGCCCTTTGTACCATGCTCTCTTGGGTTTAGTGAGTGTTAGGTCGGCGAGGGATGGTACAGTTTGAAGTTAAGTTCTTTTATTAGGTTAGTGAGGTTGTCTCCCAATTCTTTTTCTTAACCGTTTTTTTTTCCCAAATGTAAGGACAGTGTGAAAGTGAGACTTTGGTCTTGCCAGTTGTTTGGCACGTCCCCTAGAGAAACGCTACGCAAAGCGGTTAACAGAATATCACATACTGCAAAGAAGGCAGAGTATGTAAGTGAAACTCTCTTGCCTAAATGTTTCATCATGCAAACAAACCACCCTCAGTGTGTATAAGTGAAAATAAACTGACTGAAAGTTTCATGATTCAAAACAGAAGCAGACTAAGTAGGTGACTGAATCCTCCACAGCTCAAACAAACCAGACTTTATGAGAGAGAACTTGCCAGAATGCGTCATGATGCAAACAAATAAGGCTAAGTCTGTGAACTGGAAAAATGACTTGACCATGATGCCTTCTTCAGTTGGTACCTCAGACGAGTAGGTCTGAAGATCATTTGCTAGGGTGGGTCCTCATGTGAGAAAGGAGGCTCTCGTCCGAGAACGCACACGGCCGCGCGGATGTCACTGGAGGGGGGGGGGGGGGGGGGGGGTCAGCGGGGTGATTTCCTGCCTCTTTTTTGTTCCCCTTTGCCTGAAGGGCAGTCACTGTTCACCTGGAAAGGTTTTGTGCTGTGATAGAACTGTCTCCTACAGAGTCTGTCAAGGGCAGAATGTTCCCAGGTGACTGCGTCGCAGCTCTTGAGACTGGCCTTTAAAGTAACCATGTGGTACATGGGAAATTAAACTTGGTCACACTGATCTCTGCCTTTTTTTAGGATTTACCTTGATAGCAATCAAACCGAGGCTATCTGTTTTTGTTTTCATACGTCTCTGTTTGACTGTATTCAAAATCAGAGAGGTTACGACAGTCTTGAACAGACGTTGATTTACGTCAATCTATTTGTCCAGTTGTTGTTGCTGTGTACATGTGTCAGGCACAGTATGTGGCAGACTTGGGTTGTTGTTGTTGTTGTTGTTGTTGTTTTGTTTTGTTTTGTATTGCTTTCGTTTTGTTTGTTTGTTTTGTTTTGTTTTGGTTTGGTTTTTAGGGGGAGGGGGGACAGTCGCCTGATGTGTTGTTTGTGCTCTGTGTTGGCATTTGTGTCGTGAGTAGCATTCATTTGGAGTTATAGGCATGTAATTATTTGATCATGAGAGCAAAACCTGTCCTACCTGCTTTTTTACTATTCCCTGCCTCAGTCAGTTCAAATAGCTAATAATAGAAGACATTTGAAGTTAACACTGAAAAAAAAAACAGGCTCCAATATATTTTTTTCACTCCTGACCTTTTAGCCGTGAAGCAAAATCAACCAGCTTCTCCTTTAATAATAAGAAATATGCATTACGGGTTATTTCAAT
>CM065720.1:59335428-59345428 GCA_033310375.1 Conus canariensis | reverse complement strand
TCGGTTTGATCGGTATGAAAGGAAATCTTAAATGAGGCAGGGGGCAGCAAACAGTAAATAACGAATAACGGTAACCCTTGCTCCCATGATGACATGATTACGCACCCATAATTCAAAACAGTTGCTGTTTACGACAGCAAATTGCCTAGCAGAGTTATTAACACAGAGCACCACAGAATCTGCTGGGTGACTTGGTGTCCCAAGTAGCAATCGGTTAGGGTTATGGGCGTGTAATTCATCTTATCATGGGACAAAGAGTTACCCGTCTTATTCGTTATTTACTACTCTTATATACCCATGCTACGCTAGCTCAATGAACAGCTTTCGTCTACATTTTGCATTGAGTATTAAATGTTCTTTTTCATAGTAAAAATGACCAAAAAAATGGTAAGATAATACCAATTCATACAGAGAAAGGGGAGGTTCTAATATCATGTCTACGTTATTCAGACCCGTGGCAAGCATGTTGACCATCAGGCCCAAATGTTTCCAGACAACCTGTACAGTAGTGTTTAGCCTGCTGATCAGCTCAATGCGAACTTCAATCGCTCTGCCCGACAAGCTGTAATTTCACGGAGTCATATTCGACTTCCTTTCAACATACTTCAGTAGTAAGTTCAGGTCATGGTGAATCTGGTCAAACACTTTCCGTGAAAACAACAACAAAAATCCATGTAATCTATTGCCTTTTGTTCTATGGTGGTGCAGGTAAGCATTTCTACTTTTGAAGAGCGGACAAAAATAGTATTTCCCATGCACTGCTTTCCAATGAGATATGTCAGACTGCAGTTCTTGAGTTTTTCTCCTGCACTTTATGGTACTGACCACATGGGAGAAATGATTTCGAAAAGATGGCGTCTGATCGCTTGCGAGTAATCGCTTGAGATTTTCCAAAAACAGACTTGATATTGTTTGCTGGCATCGCTGGTAAAGTTCTGAGCAATAAGTGTCCATTCTTCTTTCTCTGGTTCATAACCTAGAAAGAGCGGTTCACCTTCTACATTCGTTAGATGTGTATCGCAGCGCTGTGCCACAAAACGTGTTTGCAGGAATACTACAAGGACATTAAAAGTCGTTTAGTTTGTGTGGCTCTGCGGCAGCATTCACAATGGTCATGTGACCTGTGCAGAGTTCTAAAGGCCACCATCATGTATCAGTTTTTGTGTCGTAGCAGTCAAGCTTCACACGGCGGTCTTTCATTCCGGATTCTGTGTAGGTTTGTCAGTAAGTCCATGATCAAGTCTCTAGCCAAACGTTTAAGCACCTTGGTGATGACTGTTGAAGTGACAGCTCCGAAATGATGTAATAAGGGATTTTGTTTCCTACTGAGCATAACAGTTCACCACTCTTACTGACATGCATAACGTTTTCACCACCCTAGGGACCAAGAATTTCAGCGTCCTTTCAGCTCACGGCTGCGACTATGCAGGCGACACTTCAAGTGTGCAAATATGCACCGCCTGAAGACTTTTGTGATGTTCAGTCTAGTACTGAGCTATGCAATAATGGTTGTAAACAGACCGACAGAGATCTAGAAATTAAACTCAACCACGCACTTTCAATGCGGGATCAGATCAGCAGTGTGCATCATCAGCCTGTCGTTGTTGACACTCCGCTGTATTGCTTCAGTACGAAACATCTTTCAACTGATGTGCAGCAAGTATTGTCGGATTATTGGTTACTTCTCGGATTGGTTACTGCATTTTGATCTGCCCGCATCACAAAGTTCTCGGCTCGACCGAATTCAACACAGCGCAGCGCGCCTTGTTCAAAAAAAAAAAAAAAAAAAAAAAATTCGTATCACACCACTGCTGAAGGAGTTTCTCTGTCTTCCTGTGAAATTTTGTCATCAGCGCTAGCTGGCTGCTCTCGCCTTTCATTTCTTTCATGGATCTCTTCCCCTGTACCTGTCCTCTCTGTACCTCCCAGTCATCCAACACTTTCAGTTTCTTCAGTCAGAAACTCCTGAAGATCCCAGAGCAATGGCTCAAGTTGTTTGTTGAACAATCCTTTAGCTTTGCGAACACCAATCTGCGAAATCTCCTCGTGTTACCTGCTTTCAAACCATATAAATCCAAAAGCATCTGAATCAATACTGTTCCCACATAGCTGAGCCCGTTAAGTCCTGCAGTGATCGTGTTGTTGATTGTGAATGAATAAAAAGTAGGAAATTGTGTATAAAAGTGCAGTGATAAGTTTTCAATTTAAATGGCACGTTATTAAGATTATCCATAGTAATATAATAGTAACAATAATAATAATGATAATAACAAAAATAATAATGATTGTAATGAAATAATAATAATAATAATAACAATAGCAACAATAATCACAACAGCTGTTGCTGCTGTTGTGCTATTGTTATTGCTGTCGATGCTGCTACTGCTGCTGTTGTTATTATCGTTATTATTGTTATTATTATCATTATTATTATTATCACTATCATCCCTTTTGTTATTTTTTTAGTATTATTATTGAGAAAGATATACCAAAAGAAACCATATTCACATCTATCATTCGTGGTGTTTCAAGACTTCCTTCCTATAAACAACCAGATTATCGCTGACAATGATAGTACATTGCTATTGATGTTGAATTAATGAAGTCAGATTCTCCGGATGACCTTTTTATGCTCACCATGTCAAGGTGTTCACCCGCAGAATCCAAACCCACCTCCGAATCCAGATTTAAAAAAAAATAGCTGTGAAGAGGTCAGTCTTCAGCAGAAATACCCTAGACTTTAACGTTAGAAACGATGAGAAAATCTCCATCATGCTTTCCAGTTTCTGCCATTCTTCAGCACAAGCATTTGCAGAAGTGAGCCGTTAATAACGTTCTCTGCTGGCAATTTCAGAACCAAACCTTTCCAACGTTTCAAATCAAAATTTAGAGACGCTTTACCTTCGCTTCCATACCACTTCCTTCCAAGGAAAACAGAAAAGGTTGAGATTTTTTTGTAATGGGGAAGTAAAACAAAACCAAAAAACTCGCATACGATCTTTACAAGACGTAGGGAAGGTGTGTGCATGGAAACAACAACAACGAAAGCTAGATTCACCGTCCATATCCTCTACATGCAAAGATAAGTCACATAAAAAACGAAAAGAATGTAATGAACATGAAGCTTCTTTGACAGTAGTCGTTTGTTTCTGATTACTGAACAAACATGTAACAGAATACAAAAGTCTGATGTTTTTAGCGAAGATTTAATTCAGATCCAGTCATTTCATATATTGTGTTGTTGTTTGTCCGTCGAGACGACGAAGACCATCTAGTCATCCTAAGATCGCGGGTGAGTGCTTAGATGGCTGGTCAGGCCGATCGGCGCCCGGAAAGACCTATCACAGTACGGACAGGGGATGGTGGCAGCAGTTGGAGATCTGCTGACATATATTAAAGCATGGACGACAAACAGCAAACTTCTGAACAATGACAAAACTGAAATGATTTTCATTGCGTTCAAAAGATTTCTGTCCACAGACCGCGTTTCCACATCTGTCCAGTTGGAAAACTGCCTCACTCAGACCTTCTAAGACCGCGTTTCCACATCTGTCCAGTTGGAAAACTGCCTCACTCAGACCTTCTAAGACCGCGTTTCCACATCTGTCCAGTTGGAAAACTGCCTCACTCAGACCTTCTAAGACCGCGTTTCCACATCTGTCCAGTTGGAAAACTGCCTCACTCAGACTTCTAAGACCGCGTTTCCACATCTGTCCAGTTGGAAAACTGCCTCACTCAGACCTTCTAAGACCGCGTTTCCACATCTGTCCAGTTGGAAAACTGCCTCACTCAGACCTTCTAAGACCGCGTTTCCACATCTGTCCAGTTGGAAAACTGCCTCACTCAGACCTTCTAAGACCGCGTTTCCACATCTGTCCAGTTGGAAAACTGCCTCACTCAGACCTTCTAAGACCGCGTTTCCACATCTGTCCAGTTGGAAAACTGCCTCACTCAGACCTTCTAAGACCGCGTTTCCACATCTGTCCAGTTGGAAAACTGCCTCACTCAGACCTTCTAAGACCGCGTTTCCACATCAGTCCAGTTGGAAAACTGCCTCACTCAGACCTTCTAAGACCGCGTTTCCACATCTGTCCAGTTGGAAAACTGCCTCACTCAGACCTTCTAAGACCGCGTTTCCACATCAGTCCAGTTGGAAAACTGCCTCATCTAGACCTTCTAAGACCGCGTTTCCACATCAGTCCAGTTGGAAAACTGCCTCACTCAGACCTTCTAAGACCGCGTTTCCACATCAGTCCAGTTGGAAAACTGCCTCACTCAGACCTTCTAAGACCGCGTTTCCACATCAGTCCAGTTGGAAAACTGCCTCACTCAGACCTTCTAAGACCGCGTTTCCACATCAGTCCAGTTGGAAAACTGCCTCACTCAGACCTTCTAAGACCGCGTTTCCACATCTGTCCAGTTGGAAAACTGCCTCACTCAGACCTTCTAAGACCGCGTTTCACATCTGTCCAGTTGGAAAACTGCCTCACTCAGACCTTCTAAGACCGCGTTTCCACATCTGTCCAGTTGGAAAACTGCCTCACTCAGACCTTCTAAGACCGCGTTTCCACATCTGTCCAGTTGGAAAACTGCCTCACTCAGACCTTCTAAGACCGCGTTTCCACATCAGTCCAGTTGGAAAACTGCCTCACTCAGACCTTCTAAGACCGCGTTTCCACATCAGTCCAGTTGGAAAACTGCCTCACTCAGACCTTCTAAGACCGCGTTTCCACATCTGTCCAGTTGGAAAACTGCCTCACTCAGACCTTCTAAGACCGCGTTTCCACATCAGTCCAGTTGGAAAACTGCCTCACTCAGACCTTCTAAGACCGCGTTTCCACATCAGTCCAGTTGGAAAACTGCCTCACTCAGACCTTCTAAGACCGCGTTTCCACATCAGTCCAGTTGGAAAACTGCCTCACTCAGACCTTCTAAGACCGCGTTTCCACATCTGTCCAGTTGGAAAACTGCCTCACTCAGACCTTCTAAGACCGCGTTTCCACATCTGTCCAGTTGGAAAACTGCCTCACTCAGACCTTCTGCGAGTGTGCGACCTTTACGCGTTACTCTCCACCCCACTCTTTCTTTTCAACATGATGTTTCCTCCGTCTGTTGCGCTTGCTACTTGGAGCCCGGCGCGTTGGTTCTGTTTGCCATCTCCTCTGGAGACGCCACCAAAACTCTCATTTCTGCTTTCGTTCTTTTAAGACTGGATTTCTGAAACTCTCCTTGCCGGCTGTTCACATAATCTTCTCTTCCGACTTCAGAAAGTACAAAACAATGCTGTTCTAATACTAATCTTCAGATGCTTTGAATCCACTTGTTCACTCCCTTGCTCCTTTCTCTTCAGTAACTTCCTATTGAAAAACGAATTGACTATAAACCTTCTCTGCTGTGCTTTAAATCCCACGTGGTTTGACTCCTGATCGTGCTGATCTTCTGCATTTTAGCTCTCCATCACGATATTTCCACTCCTCATCTAATACTCCTCTGCTCCACATCCCTCACTTTCGCACCAAGACCGCTGGTCAACGTTCATTTTTCTTTGCAGGCCCCAACCTCAGACAACAAACTTCCTCTCTCACTCTGCAGTTCCAGTTCTCTGTTATCTTTTAAATCCTCCATTAAAACTACTCTCTTCAAATTCTCATCTATGTCCCTTCACTTCCCCTTACCAGCTGTTGCTGTGTGTGCAGTGTGAGAGGGTGGACGGGAGGCTGGGGATGTCTTCTTGAATAAGGACCAGAGTGTGTTTCAAATGTTTTTGTTGAACTACATTAACATGAAGGATTCTAACAGAAAACTTTTGTCTTGCGTCTTGTTCGTTTAACTCTTTGGCAGTTTTAACCTTTCGACATAATTTTTAAAAAAAAATTATTCCATTACTTGTTCTTGATGGTTGAATATATGCCTGAATAATTACCTGTATCGCATATATGTGTACGTGATCTATTTTGTTCAGTGGTAGTGCAGACTACGCAAGCTAGGCACTAAAGACGTGGTCAACACATCGGGTTCAGGCTGAGGTCACTAATGTACCAGGTCTCTTCCCTTCTTCCCTGCTCTTTCTAATTATCTGTTCACTTTTGTTTCAATTATTCATTCAGCTGTAACCCCTTCACACTTTGGCTTCATGGCGGCTTGGGTGATGTGAGGTGCTGTGTTTAGACAGGTACCATGTTTTAGCAGGTGCACTGTTGGAACTGGTACAATATTTGGACTTGTGCGATGTTTGGACTGGCACCTTGTTTGGACTGGTGCCATGTTTGGACTAGTACCCTGTTTGGACTTGCACCATGTTTAAACAAGTACGATGGCTGGACTGGTACCATGTTTGGATTTGCGCCATGATTGGATTTGCACCATGTTTAAATAAGTACGATGGTTGGACTGGTACTATGATTGGACTGGTACACGAGAAGTGACGCCACACTGATGACACTGTAAATATCTCATGATCTTCTTAAACGTTTAAACTATGTAGGTTCAGCGCAACAAATAAGAGGTGTGCTTGCTCATGTCAAACAATATGTTGTATATCATCCTCGTGAATGACGGGAAAATCGCTAAATCCTATGTTTAAAGAATGTGTTCTGAACGTACATTTTGAGTTCAATGAAAATAGTATCAAAAGAAACAACATGGTACAGCAAGATGCCAGTGACTCCAAATGCTAGTTTGCAACTTCTAATTATGCACTTTTTTTTCATTTTTACTTTTTTTTTTAACCACCTGGAATGAGAATGACCTGATTCTCTTGCTGAATGGAGCCCCAGGTCTGACGGATGTGGAGCAGTCACCATGATCCCAATTGTGGTTGACCTAATTTGCACACATTCCACAATTCACAATTACAGAATGATAAAACTGATATTTCAGAGCAGGTCTTAAACAAGCAGGCATGTTAACCTTTCTAGTCCTATCAGTTATATAAATGATCAGCCTCGTACTATCACTTTAGCTTTCTTACCATAGATATCCATAATTGATATATTTACGCAAAATAGCATGGTGATTTTGGTTACTCTATCTGTTACCGTATCATCTTGTCTTGTCCAGAATAAGGTTGTTTTCCACTGATTGTTAGTAATCGTGATATTTTTGCTGTATCCCTGTTTGTGCGTATTTCTGTTTGTTGTGATTTTGATTTAGCATCATAGGAAATTCTGTGTGTACTTTAGAGTATTTGTAATTGGTGTAAATCATTTCAGCTGGGGACCAAAGTCCTAATAAAAATCAGACGCGTGCAGTCACATGTAAATGGTACGCTGACACGGACATTTTATAACCTGTGTAAACAAATGGTGGTCATGTTCTGCACGTCAACAGCTGTGTGAATCTCACGCATGAAAAAGGGGTGTAAGATGATAATGCAAAAGAAATCAGGGTTGCAAAGTGTGATCACTGTTCATTACTCTACGCAAGTGTGATGGTTCACACTTATCTATGGCATCTCCGAACCATTTACAAAAACTTGTTTATGAATATAAACTCTGATAGAGTGAGAGAGAAGAGAAGAGAGAGAGATGAAGAGAGAAGAGAGAGAGAGAGAGAGATGTATGAGTGAATGAATATGTTGACTGTACGTAGATCTTTTTTACAATACATTTTGTGTCTGTGTGGTGCTAAAGGTACGCCATACCTACACCTTCCACCGTCCATTCTGAATGGAATCAGCTGCTATGATATAAATAGGCTATGATTTAAATATGCACAACAACACACACCACACACACACCACACACACACACACACACACACACACACACACACACACACACCACACACGCACGCACGCACCACGCACGCACGCACGCACACACCACACACACACACACACACAACCCACACACACCACCACACCACGCACGCACACGCACGCACTGTTTTTCGGATGGCAGTTGGTATGGGGTTCATCCAATTTAAGTCTGACCCATTCATAAAAGCCTTTTGTTGGATTTAAGAGTGTGGGATAATTCCGGCCAGGTGTACAGACTCTACCATTTGAAATTTCATTTTTTGTTTGTTTGTTTAGTTAATTGTTTCTTTGTTTTTCTTTCTGATTGCTTGGCAATTGCAAACCAACGCCATGACAGCACAGACTGAAGAGCGTTTGTCTCAGGACAGGACTGCGGAGGCCAGTACAGAGTACACAGAACAAACAAGGCGATATCGCCCCCCCACCCCACCCCCCACCCACCCCCCACCCCCCAAAAAAAAAAGAAAGAAAAAAAAGATGTTACAAGGCTGCCCTCACACCCTGTACCTGACACACGTACGCTGCAATAACGAGTGAAGAAACGAACAACCACAACTTGACATTTATTCAAGACTGGCACGGCCTTTTTTGTTCCAGAATATGGTCAATCAAAAACAGGGACGAACGGTAACAAATTCAGGTAAGTTTGGTGTGAAAGGAATCTTCAGTGCTGGCATTTCTGCTTGGTGATTTGGTGTCGTAAGCAGCGTTCGTTTGGAGTTATGGACGTGTGATTGTTTCATCATGGGAGGAAGAGTCATCCTTCTTATTCGCTGTTTACTGTTCGCTATCCCCTGCCTCATTTAAGGTTACCTGTCACACCAAGCAAACGGAGGTTACCTGTTCTCAGATAGAACGTCATCGGATGTTGCCGTCTGGGGTTGATTCGTTACGTAATATCCATATCTGGTTGACTGCCATTTCATGAAAGGTGTTTCTGCTGGCAGGATGTGACGTTGCCAACTCTAGGGCTGGGCCGTAAATTTATTGGTTACATCTCATCATGACCTATTTCAGATTAAGTGTTAGAATACAGCGAGAGGATCGTTGAACGGATGTGGAGAAAGGGACATTTCTATCTGCAACACTCTAACAGCCCCTACTCCATTCCAGCAGATACATACATACATGCATACATACATACATACATACATACATACATACATACATACATACATACATACATAACATACATACATAGACAGACAGATAGATAGGTAGACAGATATATAGATGGATGGATGGATACTGTATGCGCTTGTGCTTACAAGATAGATAGATAGATAGATAGATAGATAGATAGATAGATAGATAGATAGACAGATAGACAGATAGATAGATAGATAGATATCGTGTGCGCCTATGCATGTATACCGATTAAATTAACGCAAGCAGATAACATAATAAACTCGACTGCTTTTTTCTGTATGAAGATTGTTGACAGAATATAGGCCTACTACAATGATAGTCAATGAATGGATGTGACTTTGACTTTGCAAATTTTACCTACACAAAACTGAACAAATAATAATCATCTTGTGCAAGACCCCCAAGCAAGATACTTTGCCTAGAGCTTTCAGCTGATGACTGTTTCATATGCACTTATATGTATGATGAAATAACAGATATATTTACATCTGTCCTCTGGATTTTGCACCTGAGAGAGTTCTTCACCATGTTCCCGAGGCGGCCGTAAAGAAGACACAGTCTTGTGCCATTTGCATACAGGCGACTTCTTCCATTCTCCTCTTTTAATGTCATGTACCACTCACGGTGAAACATATTCTTTTAGAGTGTTTGGGACTTGCCTTTTCCGAGACATAAACATTTACAGCAGACACCATGAAAACCTTGTTCTGAGATGTCCCACCGATGTGATCTTTGAATTTCTGAAAGAGATGAACATTTTACGTCTGTTCTAAGATTTTACAGAAGAAAGATTTTTAACAAATTTTCCGAGTTACTGACGTGTAGGATTTATTGTTTGGATATTATTAATTGTTCTCTTAATGTTTAGAAACAGCACACGTTGTTCTAATAGTGTGTGTGTGTGTGTGTGTGTGTGTGTGTTTGTGTGTGTGTGTGTGTGTGTGTGTGTGTGTGTGTGTGTGTCTGTGTGTGTGTGTGTGTGTGGTGTGTGGTGTGCGTGAGTGGTGTGTGTGTGTGTGTGTGTGTGTGTGTGTGTGTGTGTGTGTGTGTGTGTGGTGTGGTGAATGATAGTGTTTTTTGTACATGGATATA
>CM065720.1:59317928-59330428 GCA_033310375.1 Conus canariensis | reverse complement strand
AGCGTGCAGGTCACGGTTAGGTAGTTATTTAGCGTGCAGGTCACAGTTAGGTAATTAATTAGCGTGCAGGTAACAGTTAGTTTATTAGTGTGCAGGTCATAGTTAGGTAGTTAATTAGCGTGCAGGTCACAGTTAGGTAGTTAATTAGCGTGCAGGTCACAGTTAGGTAGTTAATTAGCGTGCAGGTCACAGTTAGTTAATTAGCGTGCAGGTCACAGTTAGTTTATTAGTGTGCAGGTCATAGTTAGGTAGTTAATTAGCGTGCAGGTCACAGTTAGGTACTTAATTAGCGTGCAGGTCTCAGTTAGTTAATTAGCGTGCAGGTCACAATTAGTTAATTAGCGTGCAGGTCACAGTTAGGTAGTTAATTAGCGTGCAGGTCACAGTTAGTTAGTTAATTAGCGTGCAGGTCACAGTTAGTTAATTAGTGTGCAGATCACAGTTAGGTAGTTAATTAGCGTGCAGGTCACAGTTAGGTAGTTAATTAGCGTGCAGGTCACAGTTAGTTAATTAGTGTGCAGGTCATAGTTAGGTACTTAATTAGCGTGCAGGTCACAGTTAGTTAGTTGGTTAGTTAATTAGCGTGCAGGTCACAGTTAGTTAATTAGCGTGCAGGTCACAGTTAGTTTATTAGTGGGCAGGTCATAGTTAGGTAGTTAATTAGCGTGCAGGTCACAGTTAGGTACTTAATTAGCGTGCAGGTCACAGTTAGGTAGTTAGTTAATTAGCGTGCAGGTCACAGTTAGTTAATTAGCGTGGAGGTCACAGTTAGTTAGTTAATTGGCGTGCAGGTCACAGTTAGTTAGTTAGTTAATTAGCGTGCAGGTCACAGTTAGTTAATTAGCGTGCAGGTCACAGTTAGTTAATTAGCGTGCAGGTCACAGTTAGGTAGTTAATTAACGTGCAGGTCACAGTTAGGTAGTTAATTAACGTGCAGGTCACAGTTAGTTAGTTAATGAGCGTGCAGGTCACGGTTAGGTAGTTATTTAGCGTGCAGGTCACAGTTAGGTAATTAATTAGCGTGCAGGTAACAGTTAGTTTATTAGTGTGCAGGTCATAGTTAGGTAGTTAATTAGCGTGCAGGTCACAGTTAGGTAGTTAATTAGCGTGCAGGTCACAGTTAGGTAGTTAATTAGCGTGCAGGTCACAGTTAGTTAATTAGCGTGCAGGTCACAGTTAGGTAGTTAGTTAGCGTGCAGGTCACAGTTACTTAATTAGCGTGCAGGTCACAGTTAGGTAGTTAATTAGCGTGCAGGTCACAGTTAGTTAATTAGCGTGCAGGTCACAGTTAGGTAGTTAATTAGCGTGCAGGTCACAGTTAGGTAGTTAATTAGCGTGCAGGTCACAGTTAGGTAGTTAATTAGCGTGCAGGTCACAGTTAGGTAGTTAATTAGCGTGCAGGTCATAGTTCTTCATTCTAAATCACTGCTGTGGAGTGCTGGGCCTCGCTTTACCTATTGTTGCTAACTGAAAGTGATACCTCGCACTCCTTCGGGAAAGGGGACAGGTGGGGGTGGGGGATGGGGGGGGGGGGTCATACAAAGTACAGATAAGGGCTGTCTGTTGAATGCATCTTGGATATGATATAAACACTGGTGGGAAAAGCCGGATAAAATCTTTATGGAGGTCGTCGTGGTGCAGTGGTTAGCGTCGCAGATTCCCGGCCAGGAGAAGGTAGCTTCGATTCCCATCAGAGCTTTTTGTGCTTGTGGGATTCTTCGGCCAATGGTCGGCTTCTACTCATATTTGAGTTTGCTTTGGGCTTAGTTGGGAAGACTGAAACCACACAGTTGAGTCTCATCCACTTAATAAAAGTGTATCTTAGAGCGGTGCTCAAATTTCCCAGGTAACAATGCAGGCGACTGCAAATCTCGGAGCCAGGTTGACGCCGGGATATATCATGAACGCAAGCGTAGTGCAATATTTGTTTGCTTTGCTTTGTTTGTGTGCAAGTTTGTATACATAGGTATATGTTAATATGTGTACATGTGCATGTGTATGTATGGCTGACTATAGTATGTTCAAAAAGGGTGATATGTAAGTCCGTAAAAGTGTATGTAAATATTTGTCTCTACGTTCATGATGTGTATCTTATCAGTATGTATGCTTTACTACTGTTCATCGGCAAAGTATAAGTCCTGATTTATTATCTGAAATTTCGAAAGAATATAGCCTTCTTCGAACAGGAAACAGTATCGCCTGAAAAAAAAACCTTCTTTTAGGGAAACAGTAAGGTTCTATTGCCAAATAGTTGTTCTCTATTTCACACACACACACACACACACACACACACACACACACACACACACACACACACACACACACACACTCACTTACACACTCACTCGCACACTCACTCACATACGCACTCACTCGCTCGCAAACTCACTCACTCACTCAAGCATACACAACCACACTTGCAGGTGGATCATGCACAAGGCCACACTTCATTCTTTCTACTCCACAACACAATCGGGCACATGGGCATGTACATAGGTAAATTACTCATTTATATTAATATACTATCTGTATTTCTTTATCTGTTTTATATCTAGTTCATCTTTGATATTAAGTGTGTGTGTGTGTGTGTGGTGTTGTGTGTGTGTGTGTGTGTGTGTTGTCTGTCTGTCTGTCTGTCTGTCTGTCTGTCAATCTGTCTGTCTGTCTGTCCGCCTCTTTGTTTGTCTGCCAGTGAATGTGTGTGTGTATCATTTTACCTGAACCTATCAAAGTTATGTCTGTGATGTACTATTTTCATATAGGTACACATTTTTTGGATCGTCTACTTTTTTTGGTTTGTTTTCAATGTTGATATTTAGTTTTTCAATGAAGTGAGCATATGTTTGTTGTGTACATGATGTACCATTAATCTCATTTATTCCGTTTTACTTTTTACTTGTCTTTTGTAAAGAGCAGTGACTTTGCCCTTAGAGAGGGGAACTACGGAACGCTCGCGCGCGCGCGCGCGCGTGGTTGTGTGTGTGTGTGTGTGTGTGTGTGTGTGTGTGTGTGTGCGTGCGTGCGTGCGTGCGTGCGTGCGTGCGTGCGTGCGTGCGTGCGCGCGTGTGTGTGTGTATGTGTGTGTGTGTGTGTGTGTGTGTGTGTGTGTGTGTGTGTGTGTGTGTGTGACTCATAACAAACATTCGCATTATTTTTGTATCTGAATTATTAAAGCCTTTTTCTCACGCAATTAGAAATCTAAATGGTGGATGACTAACTGTTTTGAAACTGGCCTTAAGGTTGTGTTCATAGCAGGGTGAAACAGGCCTTGCCGCAAGTTTCATAGAAAAAGTATCTACAGTGCAGACATTTAAATCAAAGGCGAGAAGTATCTCATGAGATGCAATGAATATCTACACTGACATGACAAGTCAGTTAATTGTGAAAATCACTTAATGAAGGAGCTGTCTGCAGTCAAGAGATAAATTGTTGGCTGTGTGGTCACTTTGTTCCAGAGACATGAGAAACAAAGCACACAAGCATCCCATGCCGTCTGCGTGAATGCGTGTGTGCAACGGTTTCTGACTCCTTTGAAAGAAACACAATTTTACGAAATGGAAATTTCCGTTTCATTCCAACAAACGACACGAAAGAGGTGTTTGCATTACAGAAATAAGTGATGGTTGTTTTTAACTATTATCTGACGCTCTCCAAGCAGTTATTCCGCGCTCCTCATTAGAACCATCTTTCTCTATTAACCATTTAACTTACTATTCAGCCGCTGTGACTGGGAGGTCATAGGTTCAATTCCGATCAAAGCCATTTATTTGTGGATTTTTCCTACTCAGAATTGAATTTGCTATGGGTTTAGGTGGGAAGACTGGGATCATATAGTCGAGTTTCATCCACTTAAAGGAATATTTCTCTGAGAGTGTTACTTATATTTCCCGGGCAGCACTGCATTTGTCTGTATCTATGTGACCTGGTTGACGCTGGGATATATCATAAAAGTAAGCGTAGAGCACAGCCCTGTAATGAAGTCTTAGACCTCAATGGAAATCTGTAGCATCATCTTTATCATCCTCGTCCTCATCCTCATCCATAAAAAATGTCTCAAATTCTGTGGCTGTTCATGTCCAGTTCTCATGGTAATCTCAGTTCAGATTACCACTCCACATCTATGCCCTTGATCTTTTTGTTTGTCTGGGGCACCGGTATCAGCAAATTCATGGGGACAGTTGTTGGACGGATGTGGTGATGCCCTCAGGAGAATGAGCTGACTCATGCTTACCTCGTGACTAAGCAAATATTATCGTCAATAGGCGGCTTAGTAGATGGTGTATGCTGGACCAGACAGAGGCACTACTGAACACCACCGAAATGACAAGACAGCGACGCATTGTCTCTTCTGCTGGGTTGCCTCATGACGACTTGACATCGACTGTTCCCAATGGATTACAGGTGCTTGGACTGTGGCCGGACAAACCAGACTGTGGCTGTCGACCGGGTAGAGGGGGTGGGGGAAGGTAAGAGGAAGGGGAAGGGAGGGGCGAAATAAGCGGTGTGGATGCAATGCCAATGGAGTGACACGGAAGATGAGAAAGCAAAAAGAAATGTAACTTACTAATACTGTAACTTACTAATACCCAGGGATCCATTGACTCTGACTGTTTATATCCAACAGCTTCTGCCCAAAATCAGTCTCAGAACCCCAATTCAGTTTCAGAGTTAAAACCACAGACGTCAACCAATGAAGTTCAAACATCTGTTCCACAAAAGAACGAGAAAAAGGTGTTATTCCGCTTCACAACTTCGACGAGTGGGAGGGGGGGGGGGGGTCTTAGAACCACAGACATCAAACCATGAAGTTCAAACATTTATCCCACAAAAGAACGAGAAAAAGGTGTTATTCCGCTTCACAACTTCGGCGGGGGGGGGGGGGGGGGGGGGGGGGGGGGGGGGGGGTTAATTACTTTAACACTCTAAATTTCCAAGATCAAGCAGGTGTTATAACTTAACAACATAAAGAATACTTCTCTATTCTTTCTGCAACTTTCAGTGCCACACTATATAAAAACTGAAATGACCATTGCTGTCCCTTGTGTCACGCGGGGTGGTTGACGTGAACACAATTACCAACACCGGTGTCACACAGGGTGGTTGACCTGAACACAATTACCATCACCGGTGTCACACAGGGTGGTTGACCTGAACACAGTTACCATCACCGGTGTCACACAGGGTGGTTGACCTGAACACAATTACCATCACCGGTGTCACACAGGGTGGTTGACCTGAACACAATTACCATCACCGGTGTCACACAGGGTGGTGCACTACCATGACCCTGGGGACAAGCTGGGGCCGTGTACACCGGCGAACACATCGATGCCACACTGGAGTAGTACACCACTTCAACTGACACTTGAATGCCAGACTTGGGCTTAAAAGGAAAGTGGGTATGAGAGGAAACCTTTCTGCAGCGAGTGCTTTCCTAGTTGTACTGCTCCTTGCAAGTCTGTCTATTAAAGGTAAGCATTCTAACTGGGACGGATTTTGATGTTTGTTTTGGTGATTAGAGGCATTTAGGCCCAGGTTTTCTTATCCATTCTATTTTTGCATGTTCAGCATCAACCTGTGAGCTCTTCAAGCTTGTGGGGCGGTGTGTCCACAGTTTTAGCTTGGTCTTTCTATGAGTATATATCTAGGTATATCTACACACACACACACACACACACACACACACACACAAATATATATATATATATATTATTATTTGTTGTGTGGGGTGTGTGTGTGTGTGTGTGTGTGTGTGTGTTTCTATACCTTGTTTGAAATCAGTTTCAACATTTCTGTAAAACCGACATTCATTACTTGAGTCTAAACTCTGTGCCATGGAGGAACGCACTCATTTCGTAAAGCAAATCGAAAGTCCCTATAAACGTTTTGGCAATGAAAAACTGCTCTGTTTTAAATACACAGTGCAACCTCTTTCACGCAAAATGCTCCTGGCTCAAAATGAATTAAGCACTCATTCAAAAATATGACTTACGAAAATCAAAATTATACTGGAATGTCTGTCAGTTGCCAATGATTTAATGGACACGATAAATCAATAGGAAGAAACTCTAGGAAGAGCTGAGGCACTGAAGATCTTCAGAGAAGAAGCCCCTCACCCACATCCACCCCCTTCAGACTTTTTGGCCCTGAGCTTCTTACACTCTAAGGGGGCCGGGTCGCCTTCAGATCATGACTCCTGGATGCTCCTTCACTGTCACTGTTTGTGTGTACGAGTTTCCATTGAAACCGGCAACTCTTGATCATGCGCTAGCACTGCCTTTAAATTGCTTGTGGGGTTGACAACCTTCATCATTAAAGAAGCACAAACAATCGAAATCAATAACATGATGCGTTCGTGTGGAGAACTGATTTGTTGCAATACGTAAAACATTTAGCCTACCTGAGTTGTTCAAACGTTCGGCTGTTGCCGCTGGATATTTTTGTTCCCACTGAAATAGACCAAGATTTGTCTTGGACAGACCCATACTTCAAGTGCGCATGTATATAAGTAAGTGTGTGTGTGTGTGTGTGTGTGTGTGTGTGTGTGTGTGTGTGTGTGTGTGTGTGTGTGTGTGTGTGTGTGTCCGGACTTGTATTCCCGGCGCCTCTTAACACTGCGTCTCGAAAAGTGCAGTTATTTAATGCGCATAGGTTTGTCTTTGTTCATGTGGCTTCGGAGTAGTTGTTACCGACACGAATATCATTCTCATGCGTTACACTAGTAGTTGTTGCCGACACGAATTTTATTCTCACGCGTTACACTAGTAGTTGTTACCGACAAGAATATCATTCTCACGCGTTACACTAGTAGTTGTTACCGACACGAATATCATTCTCACGCGTTACACTAGTAGTTGTAACCGACACGAATGTCATTCTCACGCGTTACACTACACCCACCCTAGCTGTTTTGACAGGAACATGAATGGCCTAATCATTAAAGGTCCAGAACAATAATATTTCTTTTAAACAGGTCTGCATGTTGTAAGCTTTAACTTTTGTATGAGGTTCGCTGTGAATAAAAAGTTTCTCATGTGATAAAAAGAACAGGAAACCATCACGTATGGGGCTGTCTGTATTCTTCCATTGTTTACAAAATCAATAGAACTCGAAATGAAAATATGCATATAACCGATGTTCACTTTGTCACCGAGAGTAGTCTAACCACAGTGTTGATAGAGACTAGAGACTATAAAATCAGATCTGTAGCGCCAGCTTTTTGTCTGGTATTGTCCAGAAGCATGTCGCTGACAGGAAGAGAAAAGAGACAAACAATGACGTATACAGAAGACCAAAGCAAAAAAAAAAAAAAAAAAAAAAAAAAAAAACGTTTTTGTCTTCATTGAAATCTCCTCATCAATTCAGTCGAAAGTACTTAGATTAAGTTGAGAATTGTACCACGCGGATTATTTGACTCGCACTTGAGCGGCAGGCGCGTCCAAACACACTTCTGACGTCATACTCAAGGGACGTTAATCAATGCCAAGACTTGGTTGATTACCTCCTTTACCCTTGATTCGAGGTGAAAATGCCTACTTTGATGGATCATTATGGCTTGATCGGAAACGATTCAAGTGTTCATTTTTCTGTTGATCAAACACTTGATACATCCCTTCAAGCTGACAAATTATAGCCAGTTCCAAGTGTAGACTTGTAAAAACTCTCTCTCTCTCTCTCTCTCTCTCTCTCTCTCTCTCTCTCTCTCTCTCTCTCTCTCTCTCTCTCTGTATACGTGTATGTGTGTGTTGTGTGCGTGCATGCGTGCACATGAACGCTCAAGTGTGTCTTGCTAGATTTTAATCTGTATCAATATGAGTTTGTGTGTGTGTGTGTGTGTGTGTGTGTGGTGCGCGCGCGCGCGCGCGCGCGCGCGCACGCGCGCATGTGTGTGGTGTTAGATCGAGATCTATATCAGTATGTGTATGTGTGTATTCTGTACAATGGACTCTCCTGTCGATCCCACAGACAAGCAGGCATGCGATATGATTTACCAGAATGGGTCCTCACGTGGGAATGGAGGCCTGTCACTGGGGCGCAGTGTCAGTCACAGACGCTGCAGGGGAGGGAATTCTGTGAGTTTGGAGCCCTGCATCCACCTGGTCCTCTTCGCCCCAAGGGCACGTGCCCTGTTCAGCTGGAAAGTCTTTGTGTCTTGATGGCACAGCGATTTTCAGCTGGGTCTGGCAAGGGCAGTATGTTACCTGCCGACAGTGCTCATGTTGCAGCTCTTGAGGTTAGCCTTCAGAGTGTGTGTGCCTTCAGCTGTAAAAGGCTTTCAGCCAGACGTACACCCTACAAATGCGCAAACCTAACAAAATGCTGCTGACAACCACAAAGCCCACGAGGAACCTGTGATAAAGAGTTATATGTACACTTTATCTCAAACGTGTATAGTGTGCCCACACATTCACGCAACTGATAGAAAAGGCCCTTGTCGTGGCTCCTAAAGATTCACAAACAACACACGTGATTGATCAACAACGACGGTGAACTAACAAGTGCTATCAATGACAAAGGTAAAAACACTTGACCCAAACAGTGACGGATCACTTACGCAGTAAAAATCATGTAATCAGTCAAAATCACGCACCAGACTCGTTGATCACTAGAAAAACTACAAAAGAAAGGAAAATCTTACAGTTACAGTAACTTTGGCGTTATACTTACCAGCCTCACTCACGTGTTGATAAGACACCTCAAACAACTGGACAGAGTAAGTGAACAGTTTATCCCTGTGTATCTATTAGACACGGCAATACACCAAAAATTGCAAGTTATCAATTAAATAGAGTGGAAATAATCAAAGGAAAATCTTATCGTGTTCCACAAGCGAGGTGTAATTCTCCTAAAGGACCCAACACTGAGCCCCGGCGGACACCAAAAGAGAGTTTGAGAAGAAGTGGAGTAGAGACATACATGGTACGTTCACACCAGGTCTGACTGATACCACTGCAGAGCGTCTCAGCAGACGCCAAAGACAGCTTCAAGTGTAGATTGAAGAAGAGAATGGTCGACAATGTCAGACAATGTCAAACAACATAGTTGTTTAGTGGAAGAAGAACAAAAATTTTCATCTCCATCCATAGCCGCTAGAATATCATTCACGAAACTTGAAGCAGAACTGTCTCTGAATCATTCCCAGCCCTACAGGCTGACAAAAGAGGGAAACTTAGGTTGCTGGTTTTGAGATGCGACCGAACTTATTTCCAAACCATTTTCTACTGTTGCAAGATTTTTTTTATATTCGTAGAGCTGAAACTTGCATTGCCCTATTGCCTTGAAGGTCCTGTACGCTAGCGATGTCGAAGTCCAGGATATGTGAGTATGTAGCTGAATCCTTGTCTTCCACCACACTTCAACACCACATCCAGTCATTAAGTCCCCCAATGCCAAATGGAGTAGACTGAAGGCAGCCACGAAGTCAGTGCCACACCAAAAGGCAGCACAGACAAGGATAGATTCTTCTAATGCCTTGGCAGAGTCACCTCAGGAACGATGCTAGGCGAAGACAGACACTTCAAGTACAACATCAAGCAGAGACAGAAGGAAGAGCCACGATCACTAATATCAGGTGGCCAATGTGTCACTACTCCACGGCGATCGGGCAGAACCCAAAGTCCGGTGGTCTTGCTGGAGGGAGTCCTCAGGCGCTCAGGGGGTGCACAGCAGATTCAAAGGAGAAGGGATGGGTAGGGGTTACTGGAGGAGTGGACATGAAACAGGTCAGGGATTCAAGGCCATCGTGGGAACAGGTACACTGGCCGACATGCAGAGAGAGATACTGGTCTTCACTCCCTTTCCCACAAGGTGTCAATGCCCCAAACTTCAAAGCGTTTCCCCGAGACATGCGTACATCAGTATAACCCATTACATTATTAGAAATACCTCACTTAACAATGATTCTTCTTTTTTTTTCCTTAACAAACATAAACTGTTCTCTGTTTATCCAATGGAAAATAACAGTCTTGTGTGCTGGGTTTCTGCTGCGTGATCTGGCGTGTGCAGCAAACCTTTGGAGATAGGGGAGTGTAATTATCTCATCATTGGGGCAACAGTTACCCTGCTTGTTCGTTATCTACTGTTTACTGTTCCCTGTCTTTATAAGATGTCCTTTTATGCCAGTCAAATCGAGGGTTCCTGTATTTGTTTCTGCTTGTCTGTGTGTTCTGGTTGACTTTATTCAAGATGGAAAAGGCCGTGCCGGTCTTGAATAAATGTTAATGTGTGTTTGCTCATTTCTCCAGTTGTTGTTGCTGTGCACATGCTCCAGGTAAAGGGTACATGATTATGCGCGAGCTTGGAATATCGCTGCTTGGAGGGTGTCTCCTTGTTTGATCTGTGTGCTCTGTGTTGGTATTTGTGACAGGCGATTTCGTGTCGTAAGCAACATTCGTTTGGTGTGATTGGAGTGTAATTATTTCATCATGGGAGCAACAGTCACCCTAGTTGTTCGTTATTTACAGTTCATCAGACACCACCAGAGGCTAAGTGGACCAGCAGGAGTAGTAAACACAGCCTGACAGTTTTCCCTCAGACGTCTCTGCAGCGGCCAAACAGGGTTGATATCCACGTGATAGTGCCAGCGGTCATCCTAGGCTGCTGCTGAAAGACCTGAAGACTGCTTATCAGAGAGGGAATGGACAACTGTCTTAGCAGACATAGCCACAGATTTGTGTAGACTAAATGAGGAAATGGATGGGGGTGGGGTGGTGGGGTGGTGGGGAGATGCACGCAAAGTAAGGGAATGTCTGCGCTGCTGCTTGTTATACTGCCGTTCTCTCCATCTCCATTCAACAATATGTTTGTATTTAATCGCAGTCTCTTTCCTGCATACCACTGAGGAACCAATCTCACAGCTGGCATATCAAGACCTGCTAATAAAAAGTATGCGGTCTTTCATCACATCAAGACAACAACCAACACTCGTACATGTTTCAAAACACAACACTGTCAATTAAAAAAAATACTGATGAATCTAAAAGATTGTATCAAGCAGAGAGACAGAGACAGAGACACAGAGAGAGAGAGAGAGAGAGAGAGAGAGAGAGAGAGAACTCATTACAGGCGTGGTCACTGACAGGGCCTGCACAGTCCTTACACGAAGTGGGAGGACAGCCAGCGAGTCACTTCACACTACTGTAGCATGATCGCACTCCTCCAGGCAATGCCCACACGCTTGCAGTACTCTGTAAAAAAAATCACACATTCCAAGTAAACTATCAACCATTTACAGTGACCGGCAGCTATTGCTCCTTTTTACGTCTCAGTAAATGAACGAAAGTATACTGTATCATTCTAGCTTATTCCCTCGATGGCTTTCAACACGTGAAGAAAGGTGTGCAACATTTTCTTTTTTTTTTTTTTTTTTTTTTTTATTTGCTGTCCCAACCTCTGCGCCACCTCAGAGGCAGTGCACCCACGCCGCTCGTTCCGACACCCCGTCCACAGCCACAGCCCGGTCGGCCCCGCCGCAGCCCCGGCACCGGCAATCCACAGGGAGCAGTCAATGTCAAGTCGTCAAGAGGCAACCCACCGGAGGAGACACTGCACTGCTGCCGAGTCACTTCGGTGGTGTTCAGTGGCGCCTGTTCTGATCTAACATACGCAGGACACCACCTACTAAGCCCCCTACTGACGACAATAATTGCTCAGTGGCGGAACCGGTTTGAGTGAGCTCTCCCTCCGGAGGGTGCCACCACGTCCGTCCAACGACAGCCCCCATGGACTCGCCGATACCGGTGACCCCGACGGAACCAAACCAAGGCCACAGACGTGGAGAGGACATCGAAATTGAGGTCACAATGAGAGCAGGGCTTGAAGGGCCACAGAATTTGAGACATTTTTTTTTATGCTGAACGATGAGAATGAGGATGATTAAGATGATGCTACGGATTTCCATTTCGGTCTGAGACTACATGACAGGGCTGTACTCTACGCTTCCTTTCATAATATATTCCGGCGTCAACCAGGCCCGAGAGATACAGGCACCTACAGTGTTGGTCAGGAAATTTGAGCAACACTCTCAGAAACGCATCCATTAAGTGGATGAAACTCGACTGTGTGGTCCCAGTCTTCCCAACTGAGTCCGCAGCAAACTCAACTCTGGGTAGGAGCCGGTCGGGGCAGAAAAAGCCACATGACTCTGATGGGATTCGAACCCACGACCTCCCAGCCGGAAGTCCGCGACGCTAACCACTTCGCCACGGCGGCTGGTGTGTGCAACATTTTCTCTACACATGGAAACCTCTGTTCTTGAATCTATCACGAGCTTAATTCATCAATTGATAGACATATCTACTATTTATGATCAACCATTCCTCCCGTCACATTACACTTGTTCAAGTCACCACGCTACTTGCTCATTGAAATCATAACCAAACACAATAGTCATCTACTACGATAATGCTCAACACAAAGAGGGGCATGTCACAAAGTAAACAAGCATGAAATCATTTCACAACACAAAAACCAACATTCAAATATCAAAACTTAACAACAAA
>CM065720.1:59272928-59312928 GCA_033310375.1 Conus canariensis | reverse complement strand
AGATGATGACAAGGAGGGGAGAGAGGGTGGGGGTAGGGTTAAAAGAAACGCAGAACTACATGTCCTTGTAGAAAATGTTCTGGGTGTGTTTTCGCTCTGGATTGTCTTAAGTGATCCACAAGACGGAAGAATGTGCGTAGATGATTGGACGTAGAAAACCCTGAAAAACATACATGTACCCACGTATCTTCATGTCTGCTCCTAAGCAGTTCTCCATGTCGCTGACAGTGCTTCCGCCAGTCTGGCGTGCAAAGGTCCATTTAGACTTGATTCTATTACATTCGTAAAAATCTTAACAGATTCCTCGCCTAGAAGCAATAACGAGCCAAACAATATACTAACTCAACGCTTTTACCACCATCAGTCTCCGGCTGCACTTGCGAATCAAAATTACCAGCAAGAAATATTACTTCAAGAACGAAAACCATTGAAGTGCATGTCAGGTAAGCTCGAATATGAATTCTGATTGAGCTATCAATCTGAATATTAATTTTCTGGATAGCTAGTATGTTATGTTCTTTTTCTTCTTTTTTTCATTAGATCTTTGTATCGGCCGTGCTTTTTCTATATAGTAATAGGATCTATTCTAAACACGAAAATGGCAGACACAAGACGTTTTTGACACAGACGATTATTTTCAACTGAATTCTTAACCGTCACTTCTTGGCAACACAGCTGTCCAGACAAAATGGATTGCTATGAGAAACACTATACAGTCTGGCGTCTACATCAAACATCATTAATGATGTTGTAAACATGCCCTTCAACAATGTTTCGATTAACATTTCAGATTTTAGTTCCCGATGTTTAGACGTCTCACTCTCTTAATAATCTCACAAATATTGTTCATATTAGGTAAAGGTTTTACAGGAGAAAGTGGCCTAGGTTATACAACAGAGCGGAAGGTTATCCCCTCAATGTTTAGTAGTGATGTTGGTCTGAACGGCTTGATGTTACTCGAGTTCTAGTCCTTTGCAACGTACACTCCATCAGCTATGATCCATCGGTTGCTAATCTTCAAGTGTCTCAGTGCTGATCTTACTAGTTTGTGGAGACATTCAAGGACATTGTCTCATCCAGTGTTGGTGGCTTGGCATTCAACATTTTCTCTGCCACTGTGGGCGGCAGTAGCCCCTGGATTTCAAGTGGCGCTTTGGGTCAGAACACAAGGCTTGGTACATATAACAAGAAAACCCAATTAAAGATCGAATGAAACACATAGACAGGCATTTCCTTTTCCGAGTGCTTGTAAATACCAATTAATGTCTTGCACTGTTCTGTATACATGCATTTCACAATAACACTACTTTAATGGATTATTATTCACAAAATATCATACCTTATTGTGTGTAACCACGCTACATAATATAAATAAAGATGCATCAATCATTCAGTACATACATGTGATCAGCATTTCCATTCCTCACCCCTCCTCGTGCATTTGCACTGCATGCCATACTGAAATGCGAAATCGAAAAGAGTCAAAGACATTACCAAATACACCAAATCAGACACATGTACGACACGGGGTACTTTCAAGGTGCACAGAATTACCTGCTTAAATCAAGCCTGCGTTGAAAGTTGTGCCCAGAAAAAGGTCCTTCGCCACCACCTCACTCCAATGAAAAGAGACGCAGACGCATGAAAATCAATACATGAAACATCTTTTTACAATGGAATGGGCTTGTAATTACCTAACAAAAAATCCAAAGCCTTCGAAAGAAACCAAATATTTTTTTATTATTTCTTTTGTTTCAAATCAATTAAGCATGGATAACACGAGCTGAAACTGAAATACTAATACTCATGATCACAGTCACTCTTACTTCTAAAGTTACTCTACGTGTATGTGTGTGTGTGTGTGTGTGTGTGTGTGTGTGTGTGTGTGTGTGTGTGTGTGTGTGTGTGTGTGTTGTGTTGTTGTTGTTGTTGTTGTTGTTGTTGTTGTTGTTGTTCATAAACTCATCTCTGAAGTTCGTTTATCTGTAGTTACGAAGAAGCATCAAAGGGTCAGGCCTCGCCCTCCAGTCGACCACAGGTGTCCGGGCGAGGGTCACGTCCAAGGGTGTTCCTCCAGTAGACCAGAGAAAGTCCAGGCAGGACCAAATCCAGTGTTGCTCTTCCAGTAGACCAGCAAAACGCAAACAGGACAAGGTCCAGCATTGCCCTTCCAGAGGACCAGAGATGTTCAGACGAGGACTAGGTCCAGCGTTACCCTTCTATTGACAAGGGTTATCCAGACTGGGACCAAGTCCAGCATTGCACTTCCAGTAGAGGGGTATGTCTGGACGAGGACCAGACACATGTTGCCCTTGCAGTACACCAGAGATGTCTACGCAAGGACCATGTCCATCGTTACCCTTCCGGTACACCAGAGACGTCCAGGTGAGAACATTGTCCAGCGTTGCGCCCTCCCATTAGATCACGATTGTTCCGGAGAGAACCAGGTCTAGTGTTGCTCTTCCAGTCGATGGGTGATGACCAGGTTCAGCACTGCACTTTCAGTGGATTACAAATGTCCAGGCTAGGAGCAGATCCAGCTTTGGTTTTCCAGGTGATCAAAAGTATCCAGGCGAGGATCAGGTGCACGTTGACCTTCTAGACGACTCCAGATGCCCAGCGAGACCAGTCCGTCGTGCCTTCCAGGACATCAAAGTTGTCTACGCAAAACTAGGTAAAGCGCTGTCATTCCAATAGACCAGAGATATCCAGGCAAGAGCCAGGTCCATCGTTCAAGGATAGAATAAGTGTGGATTGAGTCTTAGTGTGTCACACACTAATCATTGACCACATACTTGTGTGTGTGTGTGTGGTGTGTGTGTGTGTGTGTGTGTGTGTGTGTGTGTGTGTGTGTGTGTGTGTGTGTGTGTGTGTGTGCTTCTTCTGTCACAACTAGGAATAACCAGCCAGGCTACAGAGAACGCAACTGTTTTGGCTGTTTTCTTTTCCACAAAGAGAGGCTTCGTGATTTCTCTAGCTTGAAACTCATCGCCCAGCTTTTTGTTTCTTTTTTTTTTTTTCTTTTTTTCTTTTTTTCTTTTTGTTTTTTTGTTTTGTTTGTTTGTTTTTTGTTTTTTTGTTTGTTCTTTTTTCTTCATTTTCCTTGTGGAACAGGACTGATATGTCATCTAAGAAGGCTTTTACAGAGAGCATACATGTCCGAGACGTGCTGAATCTGTCTCACTCATGGTCGCTTTCAACATGACTTCAATCGCAAATACGAACAGTATCAGAGAATTTGCATTGCCAATTACTATGACATCTTCCCGACTGATCCAGTCAGTTGTGTATTCTTTGTCCGAAATATTTTTTCAGCATTTATCGGTGTACTTTGGGATATGATACATCTCGAGCTCAATCATCTTGCTGGAAGAGATGCATCCTCACATGTGTAATAATCCTACGTTGAATTCAGGCCTGATGAAACGGAGCGAATCAGATGACCTTGCGTGTCCACTCTGTCAGGGTAAAACAACCGGTGGAACATGTCCTGAGTTCATGCAAAGCAGCGCTAACACATGGAAGGTACACATGAACCACAACCAAGTGCCTCAGGAGATCGTAAATGCAGTTAGCGCTGCCAGAGAAAACACCTCGCCACCAGAAGCTCCAGCAACGATCTTTATCCTCCACACAGAGGCCACAAAACATGGAACAGCTATAGCATCTAAAGCATGGAAGCTGGGTTTACTGGATCGTGTGACTGGGTGACTGAGGGTGCACAGCAGACCTTCCAGAATAGATAACGCATCCAGAGGTCATCGGGAAAGGTGGCATGAGTCCGGATACAGACTTCCATTCAAGGTCATCCAAACAAATCATCCTGACTGAACTCACTACGCCATATGAAAGCGGAGTGGAGGAAGCTCACATGTGCAAGATTGAAAAGACTGGCTGAGAGGTATTGCCAGTCTAGTCCGCTGCTTGGGGAATCTGGCTTACAGACTAAGGTCCTCGCCACAGAGGATCGTACAAGGGACTTTGTAGGCTTATCAGCCTATGATGTCATGAAAAAAGCGCTCGAGTCCTGGTTGAAAGGGGATGAGAACCCTGGACGCAATAGCGGGGACAACTCAAAAGAGTTCCAATGGGACCTCGTCGAGGAAAAACAAACAGTGAACTGCATAAGTCTTATATTCCCAGCTTTGAAGGGGTGTTAGATAGCTATTTCGGTAAAACGTCCTTCAAAAGGCGACGCCTCAAGATGCCCAGTCATCCAGAAGGTACAGGCTCGAATCCCGGCAGCGCCAAAAATATAGCTGACAGTGAAAGGACATCCAGGAAACACGACTTAAATGCAGCCCGACCACCTCAGCATGTAAGGAGGTCAGGGCCGAAACACTTGTCTGAGGGGGGTTCCTCCTCTGAAGACCTGCTGTCAAGCTCTCCCGTAATATTCTTCTTATTTCAGGTATATATGTACGAACATATTTATAATGTGTCAACTAAGAGTTCTGAACACTTTCAACTTGTTTTTATGGTCCTTTAAGCCCTGGGAAGAACGTTTATTTAAATAAACCCGTGACGGTAGTGTTGACATTCTCACAACAACTGAACACAGAAACTGATGACGGACAAGCAGCACTACTTAGACTGCTGTGATGGCGGAGAGTTACAGCATGGAAGAGAGTACGTGTCGCAATTGACGGCTAGTGATGGATTTGGAATTACAATAAGGAGAAGAGTTCACCTGGCCATTGACAGCCATTGATGGAGATGGATACATCTTTCTGAAGGGTTTGTGGTTTTGAAGAAATTTCATGTGCTTCATTCATCAATTCAATCGTGTGTCATCTGCTGACAATGATTTTGCTTATCATCGACATTCAGTTTATCTACACCTCAATGAAGAGACATGATGATCTCGAATCTCCCTACCTTCAAGTCTGTTGAAGTTGAACCAATGTGTACACAGGCGATCTATCATAACTATAGCATCTTCTCATCTTAGAAAATGTCTAAGTCCGACGAGAATATGTCATTAACATTACTATTTCCTCTTAACGCTTTGAACATAGAACACAGATTTGAAAGCAATTTCAAAATTTAAATGATATTTGTCGCAGTATACGTTTATCCATAATAATTATATTTGTGTTGATATTTTCATGCTTACAGATTCAATGCGGACCAACATAATAAATTCCAGAACTGCTGTTGATCCAGTAAACAACAGTAGTATCTGCCCCGGTGTGGAATATCTGCTGAATCAGAACTATACAGACGACGTGTTCCTGTGGGTCAATGCATCAGACTGTGAAAATGATTTACCACAGTTTACAGCACACCCGGGTGTGGTGTACGGGATCTGTGAGGATTCCACCTCTTTCTGTAAAATGTCTGTGCAGGGCACGTCTGTTGGTTTAAGAGTTCATTTACAGCGTTTAGAATATGAGTGCAAAGCCAGTCCGTGGGAGGTACATGTAAGCGATAAAACAGATAGTTGTTACATATGGGCTGTTCACTGCATCTATCATTCTTTTGCAGAAACGATTTTTGATTTCAAAGAAACCAGCTTGTACTTGTACTTTAGAAACAGTCCCGCAGTGAACTTGCATATTGAGAACATAGAACATTCTGGTTTCATCGTAGAATATATCACAGAATACTCTGGATACATTGTAGTGACTGAGTTCGGATGCTGGCGACATAAGCAGTGCAGACAACACGATCTGAAAAAATCACGAAGATCTGCTTTACTAGTCAGTATTCCGCAATCAAAGTGTATTTCAAGCGCATTGGACTGTAGTTATGTGCTGTTCGTTTACAGAAAACCAAACAAAACTTATCAGCGAGTTACACGAATTCGCACAGGAATTAACACTCCTGCTTATCTGTTTTCCACATCAGATGCTCGAATTATCTATCGACGAACTGATGGATGCAGGCCTTCTTACCTGAAAGTGTATTTTTCAGTCATTTCTGAGAACGATGTACCAAGAAAACTTTCTAGCGGTCTGCTCAACTGTTCTGTTGGCCATTACACAAAGTTCCAGGATCACGTGCACTGTAACATAAAGCCTGAGTGTGAAGATGGGCGGGATGAAACAGAGCACTGTCCTTTCAGCAGTGCTGGCTGCCAGGGATGGGTAGCCTCACGTAACAAATGCTACGTATACATAGAGCTGGACAACACAGATATGAAGTTCAAATCTCCTCTCCAGCGTGAGTGTCCGGTAAGAGGTGGGCGAGCCGCCTGTCTGAAAACCAGAAAGGAAAAACATGACACTTTGCATATCTTTGGAAATTATTATGAGTTTCACATAGATTTTGGTCTTACTACAGGATGGCACTCTCAACCTTTTACGTACAGTAAATTTCGAATTTGGTCTGATAAAACTGTGACCTACAACATGGATCATTTACATCCTTTCAGTAACTCTACACTCAAAGGTATCAGGCGTGCCAAGTACTTTGTGCTTATTTCTATGCAGATAGCAACTTATTCTCATTTGAGCTTTCATGGTGTTCTATGTGAAAGAAGATCACAAGAACCCAGTGTGTTTTCTCCTCGTATTGCAGTGGCTGAATTCAATTCGACTTCACTTATGTCCACTACCACTCGGCAGTATCTATCTGTTAGCCTTGGAAATCATTTCACACACCATTTTTTGTTGTGTAATCACAACAGTTACTTTGGGAGAACAACGAATTCACAGTGTCGCCTGTTGGTAGACGTAGATGATCAGCACAACAGTACAACGTTTAAACCTGGGAAGCTGGCTGATGTCAAATTTGCATGTGATGATGACGTCATGACAGTGCATTTTACTGTGGTGTGTGACTTCAAGAGGACTGCCCAGATAGCAGTGATGAGTCATTCTGTGAACATCCCTCATGTTCTGGCTTTTTGTGTTGGAGTGGCCAATGTGTGTTAGATGGTCAGCTGTGTAATGAATATTCTGACTGTTTTGATGACTCGGATGAGAAGAATTGTCCAGAAAACACGCAATTCCTCAACAACCCAGCTAAACCTGGTTTACATTTACATATCACTTAGATGGCACTGGCTACTTCATTCAGCAGATGATAAGAGATGACGAGCCATGTCCAGAGAGTCATTACCGTTGCACAGCAGAGTGGCTGTACTGTCTCCCTGTCTACACTCGCTGTAATGGACTGTCTGACTGTGTCTATGGAGAAGACGAACAAGACTGTGATGGGAAGACCTGTCCTGGATTCTATCAGTGCCGAGATTCCAGAGTGTGTGTGCATGGGGATCATCTGTGTGATGGCTGGGGACAGTGTCCACAGCGGGATGATGAACTGATGTGTGACAGAACTTGTCCTGAAGGTTGTCTGTGTCAAGGTCATTCTTTCTTATGTAGCAAAACATTTCTTGCTGATCTCTTCCCTGAGTGTCGTTACCTAAACGCTACAGGCTCGGGTATGGCAGTGGCAAATCTCGTTGAAAATGTATATCTCATTCATTTGTCTCTGCGTGACTGCTCCCTTTCCAATATCTCAAGTATTAAGCTTTACAACTTGCAACACATTGACCTTTCCGATAACAATCTAAATAAACTCCATGTAGCCGATGTTCTCGGGCTGCCACACCTAAGAACACTCTACTTGGCAAACAACCCCCTCAGTCAGGTTACAAGCAAGCTGGGTAAATATGTCAATTATGCACTGAGACGGGTGAGTCTATTCAACACCCATTCCAACATTGTCAACTCTTTGTTTTCTATATACTTGTATCATGCAGAATGGTTAAATTTATCTTTTTCTGCCATAAAAAGCGTCGGGTCTAACGGTTTTGCCTATGCTCCAAGACTGAGCGAAGTCGATATACGATGGAATCCGGTTGAAAAGTTTCCATGGGATTCCTTGTCAAAGGCTGTGAACATTAAAACGATCTTTTCATCAGACTACAGATTTTGCTGTGGAAACTTATTTACTCAACATTCAGCCAAAGTAAAATGCCTGGCACCATACGCCATACTTGTTTCATGTGAAACCCTGCTACCATCTGGATTATCTAGAATTTTCTTTTGGTCAACGGGTGTGTCTGCCATGTTTGGGAATGTCGCTTGCTTTTTAGCCACGTTTATAGTTAGTAAACTGTTTGACAGATATTTCTTGGCAACCATTGGGCACTTACAGTTCGCTAATATCTGTATGGGAGGTCACGTGGGCATAACCATCATAGCAGACGCAGTGTTGCACGGGAAATACATCCACACAGAAACAGAGTGGGTCCACAGCAACGTCTGCCAAGTGAGCGGTTTCCTGTGTCTGGTGTCCAACCAAGTGTCCGTTCTCATGATTCTGTTCATCACTGTGGATCATGTCATCATCCTCTGGTTTCCTCGTCAGTCAGAGAGACACAGAAGACAGCTGACAGTCACAGCTTGTTCTCTGACATGGATTGTGGGTATCGGACTGACACTGATACCGTTTCTTCCTGGCTTGTCCAGCTGGGGTCTCCACGGTCAGTCTGGTCTGTGTCGTCTGGCTCTATTCACTCATTATACCAATATCCAGGAGTTTAGGTGGTTTACAGTCGTATCAAACATGAATTTCATTTTCTGCTTGATTACGTTTTGGCTTACAATCATCATCCACGAGCGATTACCAAAGTATAGAATCCAATTCGATCCCAGTAAACGGTCAGTGTATCTTTCAGCTCACCTGACGACAAAAATTGTCGTCACAACCGCTGTTTACTGGCTGACGTTGGGTCTGGTGAGGATGATGACTTCAGCTGGTGTCACTGTCTTTGAAAGGGTCTACGAGGCCATGGTGGTGTTCGTGTTACCACTCAGCTCTGCTCTCTGCCCCTTTCTCTTTGTGTGGACTGTGGTAGCGGAGCATCGGGAACAAGCACAGGAAGAGAAAGTACTAAAAATGGTAAAATCACGAATTCATCACATTTCAGCAAAAACAAAAACAGTCAGTAGATAAATGATGAATAGAAAATTAACCAAAGATATGTCATCGACAAGGAAAGAAAGACACGCCATTGTCAAATACAATGACCGGAGTACCAGTGGAGAAACCAGAAAAATGTCACTTGTCAATTCGAGATCTGGCAGTGCACAATAGGTAAATTGTGGAAAGATACTCAGCAAGCACCATGATACTTTGTGAGGACACTGGCACCACAGAACTTCCCAACTGTTGGAACCACCAATCTTCCCGACTATTGGCACCACCAACCTTCTCAATTACTGGCACCACCAACCTTCCTTATTGTTGGCACCACCAACCTTCCCAGTTACTGGCACCACCAACCTTCCCAATTACTGACACCACCAACCTTCCCAGTTACTGGCACCACCAACCTTCCCAGTTACTGGCACCACCAGCCTTCCCAATTACTGGCACCACCAACCTTCCCAATTACTGACACCACCAACCTTCCTAATTACTGGCACCACCAGCCTTCCTAATTACTGGCACCACCAACCTTTCCAATTACTGGCACCACCAACCTTCCCAATTACTGGCACCACCAGCCTTCCCAATTACTGACACCACCAACCTTCCTAATTACTGGCACCACCAGCCTTCCCAATTACTGGCACCACCAACCTTCCCAATTACTGACACCACCAACCTTCCTAATTACTGGCACCACCAGCCTTCCTAATTACTGGCACCACCAACCTTCCCAATTACTGGCACCACCAACCTTCCCAATTACTGGCACCACCAGCCTTCCCAATTACTGGCACCACCAACCTTCCTAACTACTGACACCACCAACCTTCACAATCACTGGCACCACCAACCTTCCCAATTATTACTGGCACCACCAACCTTCCCAATTACTGGCAACACCAACCTTCTCAAGTGCTGGCACTAGAAACCCTTCCATCAACTGACATCTCAAAACTTCCCAACACCCAGCTGGATTGCTGTGAAGTCAGTCAGATGTCAGCAACACCGTCGTCCATGTGCTGTTTACAGTAAGCATACTACTTGTTTATTGGATGATGCGACGCACCGAAATACAAACAAACCAGGCAAGTTAATGTACAGCGATAAACCGTGACTATATAATGCAGAGAAGTCACAATAACATGTAAGTGAAAATATTATGATCAAATGTGAAGTAATACAAGCGTACCAGACTGTGCAAATGAAAATGACTTTGAATGCTTCATCATAAAAGCAAGCCACACTCCATGTGATTGGTCGACTTTTACTGTGACGTTAGATATTTCCATAAATAATTTTTCCACACATTGTCCTCTCTTCTAGACCTTTCAGGAGAGAGGGCACAGTTTCTGTGGCGTCTGGCGATAAGAATTTCTTTCTTCCCTTCATGAGTTATCTTTTTATATTCAACACAAATTTCTGCGCGCCAGCGCTACCTCGCAGATAATAGTATGGATAAACAATGCATATTATTTAAGGGGGGCTCTGGAACGGCCGCGAAAGCTCAGCTGTTTACCCATTACAACTATTGTTAACACTGAACACTGAACGTTTTTAATGCAGTTAGCTATTGGCCTACAGCCTCGACGACATGGGGGTGCAAAGCAAAAAGCAAACAAATGTAAACAATAAATCGCAAACATGAACCAGAACAAAGCTTCTATTGCAATTACTGTGAGTATTGAAGAGTGACTTCCCATTCCTAGGGGAAATCACGTTCTTTGAAGTAAAATGGCGCCGACCGAGGTAAGCATGAAAAAGGCGTTCCATTTCCTGCTGTGTGTTCGTGTACATCAAACGTCTGGGTTAATTCCCCAAGTTATTCTTCAAATATTAACGCAGTTGAAATATTGTACTATTGTGAGCGAGCGTGCGTGCGCGCGCGCGCGCGCGCGCGCGCGTGTGTGTGTGTGTGTGTTGTGCGTGCGTGTGTGCGTACGTGTGTGTGTGTGTGAGAGAGAGAGAGAGACTCGGACTCGCAGACTCGTAATTGATGTGTCATTAAACCCATCAAAGGAATTGTGAACACTGAATGAAACGGCGATACAGAACTAAACAAGAAGTAAAAAATAAAGCGAGTTAACTCGCTTTATCTTCTGTTTAGTTCAGTTCACCTTAATCAGGGATTTCAGGATAGGGACAGTGTTAGAACACATGGCACAGCTCTTTTATTTACTTTAAGCAGCCAGAATTAATCATCTAATGAATAGGGTTTGTTTTGGTTTTCTTTTTTTTTTTTTTTTGTTGTTGTAAGATATTGACACATAATGGTTGAAGTGCATAGCCAAAGAGCTGTGACAGTACAACTACCAGTTAAAGAATGCCTAGCAGTAATGATGGTTTGCTAAAAAAAAAAAAAAAATGATGGTTTGCTAGGACCTGACCTGCTGGGCACACCACTGGTCAGACGTGAAAGCTAATTATTTCCCATTGACCTTCAGAGCACTCTCTCTCTCTCTCCATCAGGGCACTCATGTACATTTTTTCATCTTTCCGTAGAGTGTCCACAATCATCAAGTTGATTATTCTGACACTTGCATGTGTATGACCATTTTTTATCCCACCATTAAGGCAGCCATACTCCAACTTCAGGGAAGGTGCTTGCTATGTGTAACAACGGCCAAACTGGCCTTCTCTTCTGAAAGTTGGTGATGGGATTTTACTTGTGTACAAGATGTTGTGCGTGCATTCACACATACAACCTCGGTTTATAGCCTCATTCAAAGGACTGTACGGGGAATGGAGTCTGAGCCAATGTTTACTCCGAGGGAAAAATCCCGCTGTACCGAAACAGCCCGGCAGAGATGTGAACCTGCAACCCCAAGATTATGAGTCCGATGCTGTACCAACTGAGCTATTTCGGCCCCTATTGTACATTCCTGCGCTATAGCTCAACATATGTTATCACATGATCCATCAAAGTCTAATTGGGAAGGTTTATCATATATGTCCAGTTTTTAATGTTTTCTTTTCTAGCATTGGTTACTGTTATAATCAAACTCGACAGACAAGTTAGAATCCTGATTGTTCACTTTTCCATGAAAGATTTGCTTCCCTTGCAGAAAGAGTTAAAGGACAAGGCAGAGCAAGCAGCTCAAGCAGCAAAAGAATTTTCTGACATATTCTATCAATACTTTGATAAAAAGAGACATGTAAGTATGTCCTTGTGTGTGTTGTGTGTGTGTGTGTGTGTGTTTTGGTGTGTAGTGTTGTTGCTCCTTTCTGAATTGAGTGAACTGTTTTCTGCTGATATATTTTGTTGAATAGCACTGTTCTTAAAACAGAGACACAGCATATGCATTCAGATGTATTTCCATGCAGGTAGTATATTACATTCCTTGATTAATGATTGCTATGAACTCATAGATAGCGATACATTCACTGCACTAATACAGAGGAAATCATCAAGTCACAAGCCTACAGCTGAAAGACCACGCAGTCTGCGCAGAGTTGTATTAAATCTGAGACTGTGACACAGGCTGTGGATTCAATTTTAGTCATAACTGTGGACTTCACAGTTTTCCAAAGGAAGTAGATTTTGACTATCACTGTGACACCCAGAGGGAACTGACCCATCATTTACCTGTGAATCGAATTTACATGTGAAGCTGAATATGCTTGATATACCTGTCTAAAGGGTAAGCATGCCCAAGGTAGATTGTTTTCCACCTTGGTCCACCTTACTACAGGAACTGCATGAGCCTAAATAGTTGATGAAGCATCTTACAGCAAGTCTTTTAAGACATATCTCAAGTGATCGCCATATATGTCAGGCATTGATTTGGGTACATTATGGGAATGAAAAACATGCTCAGCAAAGAACAGACTAAATTTGCCAGACCTTATCAACCCTTGGATGTGTAGAAACCCAAGTTTTTGAAATGAACATTCCTCACATAAGGATGGCCTTGATGTGTCCCATGATGCATGGTTACAGGCCCTAAAGAACCTGTACCTGGACTCAGCCACATTGGTGTGGAACGGCCAGGCAGTGAGCGGAAAGGATGCCGTCCTGAAATTCCTGGAAGACCTCCCTACTTCTGCCACTGTTCTGAGCAGTCTGGACAGTCAGCCAGTCGATGGTAGGCACTCAAGAACATGCACGCACACAGGTGCACACACATAAGTGTGCACCTCATGCATGCACACACGAACACACGCACGCACGCACACAAACACACACACACACACACACACACACACACACACACACACACACACACACACACACACAGAGGCACACATGCACTGTACTGGCCCGTATAGAACTGCTCTCAAGATTGCACACAGGCACACATATGCTCACACTCATAGGCTCATTGACACGTCTGTACTCTCACACATGCACAGTCTCTCTTGCAGTACATCCCACTGCCCTTTCCCACTTCCCCAATGCTTCTCTCTCTCTCCCCTCTCTCTCTCTCTCTCTCTCTCTCTCTCTCCCCCCCCCCCCCCCTCCTCAGCCCTGCACCCCCATACTTGCCCCACATCCAAGCATCACAGTCTTGGCCTGCCCACACACACCATACACACATTCACATACATACACACATGTACCACATGAACATGTAAACACACTTTTTTTGACAGATGTTATATGTTCACACTCACAGATAAGCCACCACAAGTAAGAGAATTCATCAGAGGCTGCAGCCAGTTAGAGACTCAGCTGGCTGAAGTTAACTATTTCACTATTTGAGAAACATCCACTCTCCTCCATCTGCATTTTTGGGGGTGGGGTTATACATGAGTGCAGCATGTGTGTGTGTGTGTGTCAACAACAGTAAATACTCAGCTGAGGAGCCAGATGGATGTAGCATGGTATGAATATTCTCTGACACTCGGATTGCCGCCGCTGTGTGCCCACAAATCTGCTACAGTGAAGACAGACCTACCTACAGATATGTAGGCATGAGAGGAAATGAAAGCCAAAGAAAAAGGCATGAAGAGACACCAAATTCAAGACTTTTTGTTTGTTTGTTTTTTCCCCATTGTGAGATGCTTATTTTATGAAACTTGTCTTAATCACGTTAATGTAGATAATGATGTGCTGTAGAGATCAGTTTTGTTAGTAGACAACTCAACAGACTGAAGAAAAATATTGTTCCTGATCCATGGTGACCTGGAAAGCTGCTTTGTGGCAGATTTTTATTCAGTCTCCTTGTGGCTATGCATTTGTTGTCATGAAATTGACAGTAAGTTTACCACTTTGTATGTGTCTTGGTGATAATGCTGTTCACTTGCAACTCTGCAATGAACTGGTCACCAAGACAGACATGCGCACATCACATACAGTGATGCACATCTGCATTGCTTTTAAACCTCCACCAAGGAAGCATGTTTGTTGACCTATCTGTCTGTCAGCGATTTTATGCTAAAATGCCTAAAGCAATTTTAACCAAACTTGGTGGAAAGGTAGAATATGGTCCAAGAATGAAGCGGTTAATTTGCGGTGTGGATGCATGTTGAAGATATAGATCAAACAGCAGATCCAGGATCTATGAACATTGTGGATTTAATCAACTTAATGTGTAGACTTATTCAGAATTGAAATATTTATCTTGGAACATTAAAACTTTCTTCCATTCACATTTCATATTTTTTCTCATCCTTTTTTAAGAGAAAAAAGCACAAGGCAGATAATTTTTACAGTCCTTAAATATATTGCTTCCCATGATAGAAAATTGTTTTAGCACATGAAGTAACATGCTCTCTGAAGTTTGAAAAAAGAAAAGTTTGGGGGGGGGGGGGGGGGGGGGGGGAGAGAAGAACAAAAGTGGACCCACTGAAACTTTGTTTTTCTTCTCCTGCAAACATATATATGTATACATTATTTTTTAGTCTGAGATCTGCATGTACTGGTGTACTTCTTTGTTTATTAATGATACTTTTAATAGTAACTGATGTTTGGTGCTTAACCCATAAGCAGCCCTAGGCACTTGTATGGTTCTTAACACATGTATACATACATGTGTACACACACACATACACACACACACACACACACACACACGCATAGACACACACACTCAGGCATGCATATGCACATACAGTACACTCTCACTCATACATGGATACCTGCTTCTGGATTATTCTGTACTTTCTGTAAGTGATGAATAAGATGTTGTGTACATCCAACAAAAGGGAAATTGTAGTAATGTAGTTGTAAATGCACAAAAGCACTGATGAGGGTTTTGGTCACATCCTGTAGAAAGAAGATCCCCAGCAGAGCTAGTGTGTGGGAGTACCAGGTAACACAAGAGACTGAGGAGATGTACCATAGGAATGGTAAAGTATCATTCAGTGTAAAACCAAGGCTGTAAACAAAGTCTTTTTACAACAACAACAAAAATTCTGTGCATGCCTGCAAGTATTTATGGCGTATCTCACACACACACACACACACACACACACACACACACACACAACGCACATACGCATGCACGCAGGGACAAATGCACTCACACACACACAGACACACACACCACATGATGTATCTCATTTGAAGAGAAAAGCACACATTTACTCCATTACATAAATAACATTATATTTCACAATTTCTAAACATCACCTCCTACAATCTCAAATTTATCTAGAATGTAGGCAATTTTTTTTTTCAACCATGAAATAAAAACAATCTTGATGAAACACTGAAGAAAAAAAAAACAGTTATATTAAGCATAAATTTGATGCAGATTATTTTTTGTTGTCAACCATGAAATAAAACAAACTTGATAAAATACTCATAAAAAACAGCTATAAAAAGCATTAATTTTCAGTTAATCATAAAGTTCATCAGGTAAGCTACAAACAGTAATAAAATATCCAGCGATTCTAAAGGGACGGGAAAGAAGGAAGAGAGAGAAGGGGATCGTAGGGGAGGGGGAAGCATCCATACATATTAACCAATACACATAAAAGATAACCCTAATTAAACAAACACTGACAATCACACACTCTTAGTGCTGAAATGATGAACCTGCAACTAATAAAACTAAAATAGATAACAAATCTCATGAACTAGCAAACTACCTTATAGGCTTGCAAGTGACCAACCAACCTTGGACTGACAAGGCAGGAAAACAGTATCCTAACAAACAAATTAACTGACTGACAGACTGACTGACTGACTGATGAACTGATAACAGGTGACACTTGGTAGTGGTAGATTTTATTGCAAAGTGAGGCGACTGCAGGCGGAAATCTAATCAGTTTTGAAAAATTATTGCTAAAAGCGCTGTCCAAAACAACGTTGGCAAAAAAATCACAGGACAAAACATGATACGTTTCAACCTCTTAGGTCTTCTTCAGGCAAGATACACAACACTCAGGACAACGAAAATGAATGAGCAATCACTTACCTTGTCCAGTTCGGCACAAGGTGGGCTTTGTTTTTTTTTTCCCCATTTTTTGCAGATTCAACGCCCATCTTGCGCCGAATTGGATGAAGATAAGTGATTGCTTTTCATTTTCGTTGTCCTGAGTGTTGTGTATTTTGCCTGAAGAAGACCTTAGAGGTCGAAACGCGTCATGTTTTGTCTTGTGATTCGTTTGTCAATGGTTTTTCAGGCTGAGCTTTAGCAATGATTTTTCAAATTTGGTCGTGGTAGTTTTTGAAATTATGGAATTAAATACCAGCGTTCAGAAACATTTTAAACCGTGAAATAAAATCATACCACAGTGTTCACACACAGGTTTGGGGGTTTTTTTTTTCCCCTTTATTTTCAGAATCGGCTTTTGAGAACCAGACTACCATTGTGGTGTCAGCGTTCGGCAGAGTGCAGTTCACGGAGAACAAACCCAGGAGTTTCTATCAGACATTCCTCCTCTCCTCAAAGGAGAACGTGTGGAAGATTGTCAGTGACAACTACCGCTTCATGGAAGCCCCGCCCTCCTCTGCAGGATTGTAGCTGTCACACCACATGGAAGACTGGAATGACATCACACTCTCATGCGTGGATTTATGGTACAATGGCAGTGTCAACTTGTGCATACTGAATGTTGTTTTGTACACAGGAGTTGTGTGGACCCATTGTAGAAGGGCTGTGTCACTGGTGCTTTCAAGCTTGTTAAAAGTGATCTTCATACAGTGCACATATGCTTGTGTGTGTGTGTGTGTGGAGTGGCGTGTACTTGCATGTGTGCGTGTGTGTGTGTGTTAGTATGTGTGTGATGTAGTGTTAGTGTGTTTTCTCTGTATATAAAAACTGTCAGTATGTTTGTGCAGTGGTCGTTTAGCTACAATGAAAAGGATTGGTACACATGAAAATGGGTTCATGTTGCAACTTTGCCTTGCCACTGGATTGTTTGTAAGGGGTTGAGCAAGAGTGTAATATTTCATTGAAAAAGGGACTCCAACGAAATACAGCTCAGCTGTTACATTTATTACCCATACTGGCTGTGTGTGTGTGTGTGTGTGTGTGTGTGTGTGTGTGAGTGTGTGTGTGTGAAATGACAGTGAAACGAACTTACTCTGTGTATGTGTGTGGTGTGTGTGTGTGCATCAAATGACAGTGAAACGAAAACTTACTCTGTGTATGTGTGTGTGTGTGTGTGTGTGCATCAAATGACAGTGAAACAGAAACTTACTCTGTGTATGTGTGTGTGTGTGTGTGTGTGTGCATCAAATGACAGTGAAACAGAAACTTACTCTGTGTATGTGTGTGTGTGTGTGTGTGTGCATCAAATGACAGTGAAACAGAAACTTACTCTGTGTATGTGTGTGTGTGTGTGTGTGTGCATCAAATGACAGTGAAACAGAAACTTACTCTGTGTATGTGTGTGTGTGTGCATCAAATGACAGTGAAACAGAAACTTACTCTGTGTGGGTGTCCGGATATATTGTGCTCATCATATGTTAGTAAAATGGAAAGTATGTGCACATGCTGTGCATATCAAAAGTCTATAAAAAAAAAAATTGAAAGTTTGTGGGTGTGTGCATAGTATGTTGAAGTCAGTAAAATGGAAAGTTACTCCGTGTGTATGTGTTTGTGCAAAATATTATTATTGTAACAAATCAAAGAGATTATTTGAATGTTAATTACCTGTAAATCGTTTGCTGTGTCGGCACTGGAATTTTTGCCGGTACACCCTATTCTCTTTTGACTATGAAAAAACATGTAAGTCATGCGCAAAAATTCCTGGACACAGTATTGTGCAGAAAAAGAAAGTATTGGTCGGATGTGGTTGTGGGAATAATGTTAACACTGTGGAAGTGGAAGGCTCTTAAGTCTACTTCACCCAACACCTCCAGATATTATCCAGGAATGTGGACTGTACAAGCATGATTACCTGACTCCTGCAGTCCTAATCCATCATTTGATTCAGTCTGGATTCTGTTTTATGTTGATAGCCGTCTGAAAGGGCATTTGTTACTGTTAATGGATACATTAATGTCGCTGATCCTAAACGCTGAAAGGACGCACTACATGTTCGGTTCAAAGGTCAGGAGGATGCACCAGCTTAATGTTGGCCAAACTCTGAACAAGTTTACTGAATCAGTTTTGGCATTGCGTTTGAGAGTCATTTGAAAATTCAGTTTCTAAATCCAGCTTTATCTCCCTTTGCAAGAAGGCAGGATGTAACCAAGTTGGCGATTTCCTATGGCTTCTGCTGACTTTGTTGGTTCCAGTAAAATCTCTTGAGGAAAATCCTAAAGTGAGGGTTCCAGGGACTCAGTCAGTATGTCAGCTATACGAGGCTCAGACATTAGGATTATGGATGCTTTTTTTTTTTTTCTTGTCTGTTGTTTGTGTCCAAAGGCCTGGCTATGCTTGTCTACTGAACTCTGTTGTTAGGAGGACATTTAAACCCCATGTGCTCTGACTGGTCCAAGTGAAATGCCTGCCATGGGATGCTGTTGAAAATGATAGACTGAAAGAAAGCTCCAGCTCCTGTTTTTTTTTCTGTCTAATTTGACCATATATATGAACGTAGCTTGTGACGTTGTAGAGAACTACTCATATATCTGATTGAGCTGAATCTGTCTACCCACTGTGAGAATCTGCATGTATCTGATCAGTCTTTCTTCCATACCCTATTTTATTTTTACATCATCGTTGCAACACAGTGCTTGAGCCGATTATCCAGGTTCCAGATTTAAAACTAAAAGAGGTGAAGAGCATAGCAAAGTTCAGTGAATATACTTCTTTACTTTAGTATTTAATTCTTGATACCTTTAATATTTGAATCTCAGAGCTGTGTCTCATCTGTGCCATCATTCGGAAGGCAGGGGTCAGAGTCCACTATCCAAAGTTTGCATGGACAGGTAAAATATAGAGGCTTTCAGATGTCTGTAATGACAATTACGATGAGACTGACACAGTCCATTTTAGACAGAGTTCAAACCTACAGCTATAGTGGCACACAGTCCATTCCAGAACAGCTTCAACCAACATATACTGTCAAAGCAGCTTATAACGAATCGCCGGGGACAGTCAAATTTGCTTCAGTATATCCGGCTTCCGTTACAACCAATGCGCCGGTTGTAACGAATTTCTATCAGGTTGCTTCATTATATTTGGCATGACGTGTATCTCTCTCTCTCTCTCTCTCTCTTTCTCTCTCTGATTTACGCCTTTCAAATATGAACATATTACAAAGGACAGTTGTTGTGTTTCTTGACTTCAAAAAAGGCGTTTGATCTTGTTGATCATTCCATTCTTTTAGAGCTGTCTGTCTAATTGAACCATTCCTCGACAGTCTCATTCCAATCACACTTGAATGATAGGACTTAGTAAGTGGTGCTTAATGGCAAAACTTCCTCTTCAGATTTTATCAGACATGGAGTCCCGTAAGGCTCACCCTTTTCTGCATCTGCATCAACGATTTACCTCCATCCATATCAGATGAAAAGGTCACCACAGATTTATTTACTGATGACTCATCTCTCCAAACAAATGGTAGTGATCTACAAACAATAGAAATGTCTCTCAAAAAAAGTCTAAATGAAGTGTCAGACTGATATAATTCAAACTCAGTGGTCACACACCCAGCCCAAACTAAGACTATGATTCAAGCCATCCGCCAAAAGCACCACTTGACCCCTCTTTGCTTAAAACTTCAGTTGAATAGTACTTCTATCGAACAGGTAGATGAGCATCATACTTCAGGCATAACAATAGATAAAGAACTGAAATAGCAATCTCATCTCGATAATGTATGCAAAATATTCTATTTAAAAAAAAACATGTTCCCGTTATATCCAACCACCCAAACCATAGGATGAGAATGACTTACATAACAGGGCTTTACTCAGGACATTGTGAAAAATGTACTTGTTTATGTTGTATGGAATACTGAAAAAGTGCTTGTCTACATGTTGCATTGTGATTTAATTTGCCGGTTTCTTTCAGATAATACTTTCTGTTGCAATTTTTTTTATTCCATCTGTTACTCTGTTGAAAAAGAATTTTGTTGCAGCTGGTGGAATTACAAAGCTTTCTTTTTCTGGAGCTCTTGAAGTGTGGTGTCTGTAACTAGTATATATGCACTGTGAAGAGAAAGCTCCAGTGCCTCTGTAGTGTAAGTCTGCTTCCTTTAAGTTCGGTTTTTGATTCAGTATTTTTTTTTGTTTGTTTGTCACCATCTTCAGCTGGCCTTTGAAAAGAAATGCTTTTATTTTCTTTACCGTCATCCTGTTTTCATGTATTTGTGGCCCATTCACTTCCCTCTGTTCTGGAAAGTTTACGCACGTTCTTGTCATTGTCAGGCAGATTGTGATTTAGGGAGTTCCCTTTCTTGCAGTTTTTGTGTCTTGTTTGTAATGTTTGAAGAAAACGTTTTTGTTGAAAATTCATTTGTTTGTTTTGTATTGTGTATTTAAATAATCATTACTAGTCACTTGCTTTTGTATGTTCATTTTTGTTTTGCCTTCTTTTCAGTAACAATCTATCTTCGTTTTTTTCTTTTGTTGTTGTTCTTTTTTTTTTTTTTTGTCTTGTGTCTGCATTGCTTGTGCTTCAGTTGTTGTAATCCAGCTGTTAGTAAGAATTTCACCCACTGAAATAGGCACCAGCTGTCTATTCTGCTTTGCTGTTGGTGTAACATATTTCTTTTTTTGTGTGTGTGATTAATTTGTGTCGCATTGAAATGCTCTTTATTAATTCTTTCAACCATTTTTGTAAACCATTGGTGATGAATAGAATGGAACAGCTGGTAACTTCAGCTCATTATACTTTTATTCATCTTAAGGATCATAAATATGAGCTGTTTAGCCATCTTGTCATTAGTCTGTTTAGCCATCTTGTTATTAGTAGCAGATCTGACAGATGCCACCAAAAACACTTATTGCTTTCTGCATTCTTTCAAGGCTAGATTACTGTATCTCTTTGTTGGTTGTCCTAACCCTAGTCTTCATCGCTTGCAAAAGGTCCAAGACTGCTGTTCACCTTCAAGTCTCAACATCGCCAACACTGTGCATCTTTATTGATGGAACTCCACTGGCTCCCTGCTTCCCGCAAAAGTTAACAAGAAGATAGCTTGCATCTGCTACAATATTATCACTGGCTCTGCCCATGTTCTTTCTTCGTTTTCCATTCTCTTCAGTGTTGTTTATCTTGCCTGAAGAAGACCAAAGAGGTCGAAACGTGTCGTGTTTATCTTGTAATTTGTTTCTTTTGTTCAGTTACATACTCATTTTTCTTTTACGTTTGTTTCAATTTCTGCCTGCAGTCACCGTACTTTGAAGCTAACTGACCACAAACTTATTTGAAATGCCAAGTGCTGTAACCTAGGAAGAGAAAAGGGAAGTTGTTGGAGTGAGGGGAAAGCACAAAACTTACAATTTCAGTTTCGAGCAGCGGTGAAAAATGATGAGTAATAATTTCTGGCGGAGAAGTATGAATGAGAACTAAGTGAACATCCATTTATTCAAATCACACCATGTTGGTCTGAACAACAGTCAGATATACTTACAGTCCGCTTACCGTTGAGAATGGAGAAATGTACATAATGGGTAAGAATATACATCTATACAGAAATGACAATTATACTATGCACAAAAAGAAACGCATATTTTTATTTCAGTCATTTCATGCGTCATTTAGCATTCAAAATATTACAACCACAGAAGAAATAAGACATCAATCTAATGTTATGTCTATTCATTATGTCTGACTATTCACACCGGACAGAGTTCCCTGCTATACGGGGCATGTTCCTGTCAAAATTTTCCTTAATATTTTCAGCGAAAAAAAATATGCGTTTCTTTTTGTGCACAGTATATTTGAGTGTAATTGCCTTTCCCGCTTGCATGCGAACACCCTATAGTTAAACCACCCTTTCATCCTCCCCAAGTCAACACCCTCTTGTTCTGTTGCTCCTACCCGCTGCCGTGGGAACACCATGTTGTTTTACATAGGCGTTTGAAAACACCTTCACTTTCTTGAATGAAAACCTTTGTGTGGGGGTCTGCTTAGAGGCATTTACCACAGGAAGATGTGGCCCACCAACTTCAGCTGGCCTGGGCCAGTTCTTTATAGGTTATTGCAAGCTCAGTGAGCAGTGTCGTTCAGATGTGTATTTTGGTTTGGTAAGGTGTCTTTTCCAGGACTACAGTCATGCACAGTGTTCTGTTTGGGTTTTTTTTTTTTTGTTTTTGTTTTTTGTTTCATGAGTTTATTAGTGTCCAATAGCTGTGAAAGTGATAGACATTGGGCATGTGAATTCAGAATCCAAACCACGACACAAGAATTCTGTGAGATGAATAGAAATTTTCAAAGCATTAAAATTCCTTGGTTAGAAACTCAAAAGCAAACAATACTGATCTTTTTTTTCCTTCTGTGACATTCCACATATCACCATACAACCCCACTCTGCAGGGCTGCAGATTGCATCTTTTTCTTTTCCCTCCAATAGGGTTTGAGTGTGTGTACACACAGCAATATTAGAAAACCACACCGTTTCATGAACCAACACTCACACAATCTTAGGCATGAGCTAAAGAACAGCGTGATGTGACCAGTATAGAGGGTAAATTGGCTGCAGATTGCTGTTTGTCACGGAAATGTTTAATATAACTTATCTGCAAAGTTAACAAACACAATTGATTTGTGTTTTTAGCCTGCCGCTTGATCCTCATAGGATGAATTTCATCCATCGTTTCATCATGAAATGTCCCTACTGATTGGATAATCAATGAAGGATTTTCCCAGGTCTCTTTGTGGTGATTGATTTTGATTTATTGCAACTCGCCTTCAGTCAAAATCTCTCTTTGTCCACATCTTGGGGTTTTTTGTTTATTTTTGTATCTCCCTGATGTCTCACAGGACATAAAAACGTCTTTTCACAGACTAGAACAAAAAGGGACAATCATGTGTCTTAGTTTATAGCATTTTAATCCTTTGTGACATCAACATCCATCCACACACTTACCAGTTTGAGACTGAGAACAAAAAAAGAGAGCAACAGAAAGTAAACTTGACAAGCACCTTGCACAGTTCAACGATTTTCACAATTAACAGCTCAGTTTGAATAACATAATAATACCTTTATCACTTAACAAAAATATTACATTTAAATGAATCAAGCCATTTCTGTGGAACATGGTATTAATACATGCCTATAATAGATTTTGCTACCTGTTACTATCCTGTAAATTTATTTTGGAATCAATATTGAGTCAACAGATGTAAAACACCCACAGCTGGTTTCAAGTGATGATGTATACTTTGCCATACTCTCCTCCTCCAAACCACACCCTTTTTTTTACACCTAACCTTCCATACGCATTTTATATGCTGTGTGCAAGCATGCATGTCTGTGTAACCATGAGCGTGCTGCCTCTTTTAGTTGTCACAAATCCTGCGTAAGCTTTTTTATTTGTTCAATAGGTTTTTCTGCACAGTTCCTGTAACATCTTTTCATTGTTCTTTTTTTTCCCTCAAAAGCAGGATGATGCTTGACGAACTAAGATCTTGCAGAAAATGTCCACGTATGAATGTAATCACTGGCTGTCATGTTCTGTGTACCTGTCAGTATATGCAGCATCACAAATATGTGTGAAGACCAACCACAGACAGAGGAATAGGACACACAGCACTCTTGTCCTAGAAGTACTAACAACAGTAACAAAAAAGAGATGACCTGCAACAGAAGATGCTGAGAAAAAAATAAAGTTAAAAAAAGGGAATTTATCAAAAAGGAGAGATTCAAGGCCTGTTTCCTGGAAACAACTGTTTACGACAAACTGTGGGTTGTTCTGACCATGTCATCAAGACTTGTACATTACAGCTTTACATACTTTATCAGCGTTTTCTCTGTATGTGACATCCCCTTCCAATCTTGCAAGCCTATCAAAAAACAAAACAAAAAAAAGAAAAGGGGGGTGGGGGTGGGCAGGGTGAGTAGCAGAGATCCTCTCAATTTTACAATCCTGGTGAAAAAAGTTATAAAAAAAAAAAAGGGGGGGGGGGGGGAGGAGTTGTGGAGATAAGTAGTACCGGGAATAGTGATGTATAGTTTCTCTGCATTTCAATTGTAACATTTTGAAATAAAACATTGTAAAATTAGGAGTGCTATATTCTTGTGCAAAGGTATTGACTTTTACATATTTATAACTTACCTTGTATGACCTTAAGGAGAAAACACAGCTGCGGGAAGGCCTAAAAAGCATAAAGTGTAGAATTTTGACTTTTAAGTGTAGTATTCCAAATCTAAGCATAGCACTTGAAAGCTAATTACCATGCAACTAATCAGAATCGAAAGCCACTTTCAGTCACACCTTGTTTTGCACAAGGTGTGATGGTTGACTAAACGGCAAAAAATCTCCCTAGTTACTGCGGGATTTTGACTTGACCTGCAAACAAACAAAATCGCCGACAATGAAACCAACTGATCAGGCGGCAAAAGCGTGATCGTCTTTACCAGATTTTTCTTCTGCCTTTAGTTTTCTTCCTATCCTTACAGAACTTGGCCTTTTTCAGTCTACAATCTAAACGTATGTGAACTCAGTTTCCTTTAAACCACTGCCAAGTTTGCAAAGTGGTTTTTTTTGTTTGTTTGTTTTTTAAGTTCTTGTTTCTTGCCTTAGCATTTCCTAACAAAGTGTAGCAGGGCAGCACTGTCAACAAAATCATGGCATACTTGGCCAAAAGCATAGCCCGTGGCACTTCCAGGAAAACCTTCCACTCGAGAGGTAAAAATTAATATAAACTTGGTTCCAAGATCGTGTGGGAGAGCTTTACTATCTAGAACCTCTAATGTGATAGTGACCAGGGTAGATAACCCCTCAAGTAAATCTTGCTGGCCTTAAAAAAACATTAATATCGCTGTCATTATGATATCTGAAAGATATGCTGAAGTGGAAGTTATCTAGAAGCTGCTACACAACAGTGCAGAAATTCTCGTGTACAGTATTTCCCTTTAAAGTTTCATCATTTCAGCGTTTTATAGTGAAACAGTTCCAACTTTGGATGTCTGTTCAACTGTCGCAAATTTCTGCTATAGCATTTCCTCCCAAGGTGTTGCAGCGTAGTACTGTCAATGAAATTTTGACAAGGTACAGCTCTAAAACTCACAACTGGACTCTCATGGAGGACAGAATAGTACTACCAATAAACACATGATTGCAACAGGAGATGTCCATGCATTTAACCATATGCAATAGCATACTATTCATATACACACTCCACTGATCATAGAACTATCAAAGAATGGACTTCCACTAAGGTCAATATACACCATACCAGCTGATACGCAGAGAACATGCATTGCAAGTCATGGTGGAACTTTGTCTTGTTGCCTACGTTGTATCTCGTCGCCTAGTTATATCTTATATTACATCTTTACCAAGGAAAACTACACTTTTGGGGGAGGGGGAACTCTGCAGACACACATTTGTGGATGTGACTGTGTAGCTTGCATTCAGCCAATTGCAAAATTCTTAGCCTGATAAATAATTGTGAGAGCAGCACTTTGAACCAAGTGACAAAGTCTGCAGCACACTTTCAGCCTGCTGAACTCGTAGGAATATGTGCGAACGCTGGCTTTCCACTCTTCTACTACTCTAGCTGTTACATAGTCTAAGCAAGTAGATATGAAATATTTACCAACAGAGTTTACATAGCCGCGTTCGGTTTTATGGAAAATGGTTATCATTGAAACTCAAAAGGAAGCATCTGTCCAAATCCAACAAACGTTTTCCAAAGGGTGGTTCTCAGTTAAAGGCAGTAAAGGCCGAGAGTGGTTTGCAGACTTTCTGTGAAAAAATATCCATGCCGAATTGACTCAAGGAAGAGTATATTGGTCTGCAATATGTACAGCTGTCTTGTACCTTGCCTCAGCCTACAAGTCTGAACTACAAAGGCTTTGATATATAGTACAGGGGACATATACTATAAATTTTACACACTTCTTCAGCCTAACTGGAGGAGATATATGGGCCGATTAGACTGATAACCCTTACGCATAACACTGGAATCACTTTAAAAAGCACTAAGATTAAACATTACAAAAATAAAAAAATACCCTAGGTTGCACAGACTGGCACTAGAAAGGCCACTTTCCTGGTGACAGCAGGTCATGCAATCTGTGGTGGGTGCCAGTCAGCCAATAAGTCCAACACTATCCCAGCATCCCCAGCATGGCCAGCAGACACTGATGAGGGGCCTAGGTTAGGTACTCCCTTCAACAAGTAGCACACAAGAGGATCCTGACTCGGCCTCACCTCATGAATCCTGCTGGGTGTAGTCACTACGATGCAGCAAAACTATATCACCATATTCCCTCTGTTCACATGACAGACAAATAATTCATGCAGAAAACGTTTCACTGGCCTGGTCTGAAAAAACAGTATAACTTTTAACGCTCACTTTAGAATGGGTAACGTGGGTGGGGTGGGGGGGAGGTTGGAGGTAGAGGGGGGAGAGATTCTTAAAATGAATGAATAAAATACTCTGACGCTCTTACTGTGTTTTACACATTTCCCCAAAGCTTTTTCATGACTTGTAAGTTCTGACTTATTCAATACAAAGACTTTCCAGGACAGGACGTAACCAGTGGCTATTCATGGACACACAAACCAACTTCATTCTCTGAAGTTAGAGTCGATACGCCAGCGTTTCAAACCACAGACTTTTTTCCATTTTAGTTCCCACATTTGCTGTGTAACACCAGCTCTCCTCGTCTTGTTGGCAGAACAAATACAGAGAAGAGAGCAAGAGGTTCTGGTAGAATGGCCAGTTCACCATCCTCTTGGTCACACAGCACTCTCAGAGCGTCATCCGTTCTGGAAGAATGGCCATGTCAGCCCACCTCCTATCACACTGCACACTGTGGTGTCATCAGTTCTCTCAAATGGCCAGTTCACCCCTCTGCCCCCCCCCCCCCCCCCCCCTTCCTCCAGTCACACTGCACTGTATGAGTGTCATCAGTTCTGGTAGAATGGCTAGTTCACACTTCCCCCCCACCCCCAAATCACACTGCATTCTGTAAGTGTGTCATCAGTTCTGGTAGAATAGCCGACTCGCCCCCACCTGCCCACCCCCATTACACTGCACTGCACTCTATGGGCATTATCAATTCTGGCAGAATAAGGTGTTTCTAATAAAACATTTGATCATGGATGTAAAACAAGTCTGCTTCGAAGCACGCTTGGGGTTAAAAAAAAGAAAAAAAAAAAGGACCACATCGATTTGTATAAATAATGTTAAAATAAAACGGTCAAAGACAGAAAAACTGGACACATGTCAACTCAAAAAAAAAAAAAAAAAAAAGAACCAAGGACACAAAAACTCAACTCAAAAAAAGAAGAAAAAAAAACAAAAAACAACCAAATCATTTGAACAATCTGAGTACCAGGGCTAATATCGATGTTCTGGATTTCCATAATTACTGTGAACAGCTGTTCTGTGCATTGACTTCACCGTCTTTCATCTTACTATCAATTTTCGCTATCTTTTAAAAAAAAAAAAAAAAAGAGTAATGTTTCGAACTTACCTTTCAAACTAACAAACTTGTCAAGTCTTCACAGAAGACAATTTCTTAGGCGCAGAATAACAGTGACTGACCCCTACAATCTTGCAGGCGTTGCGTTTCCATAAGATTTCTTATCCCATGGAGCTTTGATATAACTGGATAAGAAAAAGTTAACTGGTGGTATCCTGTGTTGCCCACAGAATTCACGCTACTTCCACATCCAACTGCTCCCAACAGATCCCTAACTTTTCATTGGAGGAGAAAAAGAAAGGGGGGGGGGGGGGGGGGCTCAGCAAGCAATCGCCTATTTCCAGTAAAGCATACAGTACTGCAGCTTGACCCATACACTGAATAAATTCCAATGCATGTACGACTGCCACTGAAACCCCTCCCAGCCCCTCTATCAATCTTAATCAGTTTATGCATGGGCTACAATTTGTAACATACAATGCAATTCATACAAAATAAACACAGAAAATAAAATCAATGCCATTTCAGTCAAAGGTGTATGTATATACATAGTCCCATTCGCTAGAGATCACACATGATGTTATGGGATACACTACTGTAGCACAGTGCCCTGTCATCAATGAAAGCATAAGACGTAGCACCTGTTTCAGTGTTTGTTGGCCATGAAATGGAAATAATTCAAAATACCCACTGCGCACGTGGAAAGTATGTGAATGAAAGAACGAAAGCGATTTCATCTGTATCATTTTATGAAGAGAGATCAAGGATTCATCCAAGTGTCACACATGGGACGTTAGACTGATTATTCTTGAAAATGACCATAACATTTTCACTTAAATGTGCATCTGGTCAAATAGGACAGAACGTTAAACGTTTATGACCAAGCTGCTTCATACACTTGAAGCACAAGATACCACTTTCAAAAAGCATTTTGATTCACTTCACTTCTGCATAACATGCCAGCAATCATTCTTTAATTTTTTGTTCAAATGAAGATGAACTTGAAAAGTCTACCACAAATTCCTTTTTCTCCCTGAGCATGCTGAGATTTTGTCTGACAGATTTTTAAACCTCACTATTGATTCTCCTTGAGGCAGGACATGTTTTGGGTTTTCAGATGAAACATCGTGAAATCTATCTTTCAGGTGCCTGACTCGGTAAAGTATGGGCATTCCTTTACAATGAAAACAAAAGCCCTGATCCCAATGTGGTGTTAACTGTCTGATCCCTAACGAGTGTTGCTAAGTATATCACTCGATACGTTCCAATCAGCCTATCCTGTAAGCCTCCTAAAACCACAGGTCTGTCATAAATCTCCGCTCCTAGTGGGGTACACAGCATGTATGTCACATGATCTGTCCATGCACAGCAGGCCGCACCAGGTCTTCTGATTCAGTCTGCTCGGCATCATCCTGACTGCAGCTTCAGCCCTACAAGAAACTTGTAGACTGGAAACACACGTGCAATGCATGCATCAGCTAACTTTACTTTATTTCAGACCAACAACTGGCAATCCACATCAATCACACATACACACACACACATATATACACTGTCTGATGCTGATGCTCTGCGGCTGTTTGTTTCACCAAAGTCCAGGCACTCTTCATTGAATGTAGAATTCAAACACTTGATGACAGCATGGGAAACAAAACCAGGTACTTCTCACGTGGAAATGCTGATGAATCCATGGCTTGAAAATGGAGGAAGCCAGAGGATTCATCTTGCATGGCCCACCAGTGTTCAGGACAGGGCTCATGGCAAGTGTAATCAGTGTGCGCTGAATCCAGTGAACTCTCAGTACAGACACTATACCTCCCTCTCTTTTTTTTCTTCTTTATTGTTGTTGATGAAAAGTACTGTGGTGCCCCCTAGAAACCGAAGCACCTAGCAGCCCTAAAATTTTGGAGTTAAGAGTATAGGATCCCCCCCCTTACCAAACCAGAATTAAAATCTTATTTCCCACACACTCCGCAGACCAAATGCAGCCTAACTGTTCATTTCTTTGTTTCCTTTCCTCCTGCTGTTGTTTTTTCTTTTCTTTTTAATCACATGAATTCTACCCTCCTTTTCTCAAAACATCACATATCTCCGGTAACCCTGGCGATGACCACCCCTTCCTTCACACATTACTGCTATGGTCAGAGATGCGAGTCCTAACTGGTACCCACATCCGAAGCCTTCTGATCCAGTCGGTTCTTGTAGTTTTTAGCCATGTAGAAAAAGTATGTGGTCGTCTCCTTCTCGTTGACAGGTAACGTGTAGAAGTGTTTGGCCACCACCTGTGCCACAGAGGGAAAAAGCAAACAATTATACAAAATTCATCAGACTATAGAGAAAAGGCCACCATCTGCACCACAGAGGAAAAAAACATACAAATACAAAATCCATCAGATTATAGAGAAAATGATATGTCTACAACCACTTGGTCAGTAACTGAAAGTTACATTACTCAAAGTCAAATGTAGAACGGTGCAACACACTGGTATTGTGGCCGACAGTTCTAATAAAAAGATTATGCCTCTTCTCATTGGTTATTTATATCGTTATGAACCAGGGACACACACAAAAAACAACCACCAAACAAAAAAACCTGTGACCCCTGGCCCAATAATAACCACTGAACAACCAGTTTCCTCTTATCTGCCATAATCAATTAATCAACAACCTACCTGTTAAAGGTGACTCAATATTTCATCGATCTTCATGTTACTTTGGTGGCTTTGAATGTTAAGGGACTGACACAAAGTTTAAAGGAGGCTGCTAATGCAAAAACTGACAGCACATTGCAAAAACTGAAATAGTGTCAGCAGTTTGCAAAATGCGAGCCCGAAATGTTTTAAAACATTCGTTCAGTTTGTGGGGTGTAACTATGTGCATATAACAATTAAGGGGACTGTCCATTTAACATCACTTTGGATAATTTAGCTGTCTAGGTGCTCCTGAATCAATCCTGATGGCTCAGGAAACTGTTGATTGCATAGGTCTGTTTGTATTAGGAGAGTAAGAGATGACCAAAAATTGTGGAGTCGGTATCGCTCCCTGTACTGATCTTAAATAAAAGACAAGTGAGCATCAGTCTAAAACATAAAAAACAAAAGACGTTGGCACAAGAAACCGCATCCAATATTACATTTTCCTACAAAGTTTAGCGTAATATCTTATAATGGGGGAATTTCTCTTTTAAAACACTACTGTTTTTAAAGTCCCTTTAATGCTCAAAGAACTTAATAATTTAGTTGTTATGTTAAATGATAAATGACTGTGATGGTAATGGGCATTTTGGTACTGTATGGTAAAGTTGGATCACATCAGACTGGCGTGTGTTCAATACTCATCAAGACTTTGCCAAATTACTTTGGTTACGGAAAAATATATCAGCATCACCTCAGAAAACTGCATGGGGAACAGTATGTCAGTGGCTCTCACTCTCAGAGCACACCACTGTCTCCCTTACCAATGCCTACATGGTACTGCTGCTATAGCTATAGGTACATAGCGGTTCTGTACACAGCTCACTCATCCAAGTGCCTGTCTTGTTCTTTCAAACTGAAATGAACACATCTGAGCATTTGTGGTCAAGTTATGCCAGGAAAAATACCAGATACCAATCTGGTAATAGACGTGCATCAAATCTTTTTCCCCCAACTATGGTCAAGACATATACACACCAATTTTAAACATTTCACTTTCTCTGGTGTCCCATTGCTTTAAAGGAAGTGAAGCACCAGACAGACAAGGAAAGAGGAACAGAATGAACACTGCTGTTGGTACATTTATGAGAGCAGACATTACAAACAAACGGTGGTAGTGGGAAGTGAGTGACGAGGGGGAGCACAGGGGTGCAGATGGGTGAAACACTGAGGGTTGGGAGGTGAAGAGGAGAAAGTCATAGATGAGGAATTTGGCTCTAACAATGGATACCTCAGCAAGCTGTGATTTGTTGAGGCCTGGTCTGTTGGAAATCTTGAAGTGTCGCTTGTAGCGACGCAGCGTGTTCACTGGGATCTGTAGGAAGTCGATCTGCAACACACATCAGTCAGGGTCATCTCTGCTATATGGAGAGCTTCTCAAGAGCAGAAACCATATCATTCATGCACTGTAACATTAGTTCACTTCCTTAAATTTTGCTGGATGCATGGATGATACCTTTTAAAAATTTTTTTTTAAAAGGGTTCATTGTCAAAGCGCTTCTGCCTCTCAACTGGTGGTCAGAAGCACAGACAGTCAAGAATTCTTAGAACCACCATCACTTAAAAAAAACTATGTTCTATCTACACTCAAGTTCCAAAGCATGGTTCAGAATCGTTACACATGACAGATTATGAGCACATTCATCTCTGAAACTAGATGCCCCCAATGGTGATGCTGACAAACAAACACTTATGAACTGAAACATTTTCTGCATTAACTACATAAATCACTTTATGTTGTGACTGAGGAATGGAAAACCCAAACCCACAGAGAAATACACCAATCGTCACACTAAAGCCAGTCTAAGAATACTGCACAGTTATACGCGTTTGTGGATTTTTTTTCCTACCCCCCTCCCCAACTTTAATTTTCCTCTGATGTTCAAACCTCATTTCTGATTGTATATTTACGCTAAAAATTAGCCTGCTCATTTTCCTAGACCTGTTGACGCCACCATCACTCTGTTTGTGACTGAAAGGCTGCTCTTCCATCTTTTCTGTCAAAGTAATATACATTAGCTCTCACACAACTGTTGCCTGTTACTGAAAGCTGAACATAATTCTGGTCTTTCAGGGCTTCAGCAAGTGGCTAAAGTCAAATGGTGTCTTCATCTGTAGCTTTTGGCGTGTCATTCTATCTTTATGATCATTGTTTCCCTTCAACATGTATTTCAGGGTAGAGAGTGGGGAACAATCCCCAACCGTGAAAGTGACACCGCACAGTAACCATCCTGGCAATCTTGAATTGAACTGTGGCTATCTATGTGATCCTGAAAAGTATCATGAAAATGTGCCATCCTACCATTTTTAGCATGTTATTATTATTCATTTTATTTAAATATAACATGCTTTTAAAATCATTTGCTGGAGTCCTGTGAACAAAAGCTACATTAACTGTTAACTGACCCACAACTACCTCCCTTTTCTCTCTACCCCCCCCCCCCCCCCCCCCCCAAAAAAAAGATTAAAACATTATTTTCCCACCCCTTGTTAATATTCCCTGAACACAAAATATGACAAAATGGTTGCTTGAATAAAGTAATCTCCACTAGAAAATTATGTTTAACAGCTCTAGGTGAGTCCAGCATAAAAAAAAAAAAAAAAATGCACTTCATACTGTGGCCTTTTTTTTTTTGCCCCTTAACTCAATGAAGTCTTGACAGCACCATGGTGCCATAACCCTGAATATCAATTCACATCACGATAGCAATTCAACTGCTGTTGGAATGTGATGAATTTTTATTAACAGCATAATCCGCATCGGAGGGAGCTAACTGTGCAAGTGAAACTACAATCATTTTGGTATCAATTCCTTCCATTACTCTACGTTTCATGGCCAGTTAAACTTAAGTTCACTGAGTTTTTCCAAGTCACTAAGCGGCGGTGTTTGTATCTTGTGTTCAAGATGGTGGAGAGACAAAACTATTTTCATGTTCATTTTGTGCATTTTTTTTACAAGTTCTGTCCAGTATGTATATTTCCAGCCTTAAAGCCAACTCTTCTAAGTAATTAATGAGCTGTGACACAATGTAATGGGAGTAACTGAATATAATGTGGTGAATCATGCGGTACACAATTTTATTCCTGAATGCTGCTTTGGATACCTTACTGACTGGGTGCATTTTCTACATGCGAATCAATGCATCATATGAGTAATTTTGAAATCAGTACACAAATATCTTTCCTTTACAATTCACCATTTGTTTTCAACTTGTTTGGTCATTTTCACTTATTTTTTCACAAACAGACAAAAATATGTGATTTCAGGAGTCAGTGAGCTAAGTTTGACTGCGACTTCATTGAGTGAACCTTTGGGGTTTAGATGATCCTGGCACACACTGATCTGTACTGGATCATTTGCATGAGACATCAAGAGAATGTTTTTTTCCTGCTGGAGCTGAACTTTAAGTCACATGGATCATGATCGCAAGGTCAGTCAGGTGGTACCTGAAGCTGTGTGCTTATCCATCATCACTGAGTTCATCTAGCCATTCCCATTGCCACAATTTTTGCAGTGTTTGCTGATTTGCTTTAAAGACATCAATTAACGACTGCCCATGGATTTTTGCGCACTGGTCCCAACACTAACTCTCCTGCACCATCACTCAACAACCACTCAACCAGAGTCAGAGCTGGTCCGAGAAAAACAAGAAACAGCGACAACATATAATATAAGTACACTAAAATGGGGCTCCAGCATAAATTACGTTTTATCTTATTCTGTTAAAAGCTGACCGGAGACTAAAACTTTGTCACATTTTCCACACCATCACAGTCTGGTTTTGCTCCTTTGCTGAAAACTGTCACTATACACAAAGCGATGGATTTTAAATTTCATTTGACAATTGATGAAAAGATTTTTTATTTTCTATTCTGATGTAACTTCTGTTCTTATTTAACTGCTGGTCCTGATAAAATAAACCAGTCCCTGGGACTGGCAGCTTAAAAAAAGTTTCAGTATCTTATTTTTGCAACAAGTATTTTACTGGCAATTACCGTTTAATGTTTTCATCAATATCATTTTTTGCCCAGTACTTCATCTTCTGTCTCTCACTCTTTTTTTCATTCTCTCCTATGTGTTCACTCAGTGACTGCACAGATTACGCGAGTTGATCCACAGCTTGACAAGAAGTCACTTTTTTTGAATTTTAGTAAAATCAACCGGGGGGGGGGGGGGGGGGGGATAACCATCCGTTTGCCCTAGCCATATCACAACTGACACTGACTTGTATAACATTCCTGATCTTTAAGTTACTACAGTAAAACCACAATCCCTTTCATCCCCTGTGCATCAGCATACTTTGACACAAATTCATGCTCTGGCCATTTAAAATTCTTTGTGTGTGTGTGTGTGTGTGTGTGTGTGTGTGTGTGTGTGTGTGATCATAGTATTTCTGAGATTGTAAACCCTGTTGTTGTTCCTATAATGTACTGGCATGTGACGGAAGTAGACAGAGGTTTTGCATGCCAGAGTTAGCAAGAGTTGTCACTCTCTGGTCAAAGCACCCAAAGTGGCACATCAAAGCAACACCACGGTTACACTTTATAAATGTAATCACTGCTCAAGAACTTTGTGTCTAATTTTTTTTCCTAGTGTATTTTTTGTTCTAATGCCTCATATTCATTGAACTGTCAGCAAATTTGTACAAAGTAAGTTGAAAATAGTTTGGTTAAACAGGTATGTTCCAATCACAGAGCTTTTCAGGTTTTGCAGCCAAAATGAAAAAATGTCATGAAAAGCCAATAACAATTTCTTGGCACAATATTTAGTTCATTTTCTATCATGCTAAATACCAAACAAATCATAAAAGAAGATGAACAACAGAATATTACTTTTGCCTAAGAGACTCAGAGCCTAAAAGTGCCCTAACAAAATCTTGCTGAACAGGAAGATATGCAAACACAATCTCAACGACCTAGAGATAATCAAATCCACTTTTTTAGCTGTTTCAGGTTTTCAATTTGTTACAGAAGACTTTCATCAGTAATATTTATGGTCTGTTTGTGGACTGAAAGAATAACTAAGGTTTGACAGAGAGGCTAAAATTAGTAAAAAAAAAATACTCTCTAGAATTTCATAAAAGGGGTGAAGCCAGCCAGAAAAACAAGAGGGCACCCTGACAAAAAAAAAAAAAAAAGAAAAAAAAAGAGGGCACCCTGACACGCTTCTTATACTCACAGAGTAACTCACAAAAAGGTAAGAACACATTATAAACATTCACAGCATGGATATTAACAATCATATGCCACATATTGTATAGTTTTCCCTGTACAGAGGCTGACTACATGTCGGAAGACTGAAAACATCAAATCTCCCACACTGAAGAGTACACAACCATATGTCAAGCTGCTCTTGTCTTGGACAACCACTGAGAATGAATTATTTTCTGACAAGGAAACATAAGAGGAAAGTTCAACACTCAACTCACAGAGGTGTGAGGTGTTTATCACTGCCTAATTGGCCTAAACTGAAAACTTGTTAAAAAGTTTCCAGTGAAAAGTCACTTTTAGAGTCACCCTGAAAAGAAATTATCTGGAAACTATTATTAGGGGAGAATACGTGTGTGATCGTGTTTATAGTGTATGATTTTTTTTTCTGTCAGTGAGCCAACAATTCTACTTCTGCAGGACTTAATATTGATTCACAGTTTCATTTTGTGTATCCAAGTAATGTTCAATCAAAGGATGTTCCATTTTTTAGTTTAAACTTTATACGGGAAGTATCTCATCAAATGTGCAACTCTGATCATTATGACAAACATTATTCAAGGGAAAACAGTCACGTGCTTAAAGCTATAGTGCTGAATACTATAGAATATGCCTCCATAAAGAATTCAAAACTATGGTACACACGTCCACAAACTACTGAAAACTACAGTACATGACTCCAAAAACTACTGAAGACTACAGTATACAACTCCACAAGCTAGTGAAAACTGTAGTTAACAACTTCACAAACAATTGAACACCACTCCACAAAGTACTGAAAACTACAGTATATGACTCCACAAAAAATTGAAAACGACGGTAAACAACCCCACAAACTATTGAAAATTACAGTACATGATTCCAAAATCTACTGAAAACAACAGTACATGACTCCACAAACTATCAAAAACTACGGTACATGACTCCACAAACTACTGAAAACTACAGTAAATGACCTCACAAACTATCGAAAACACAGTACGTGACTCTACAAACTATTGAAAACTACAGTAAATGACCCTACAAACTATCAAAAACTATAGTACATGACTCCACAAACTACTGAAAACTACAATAAATGACCCCACAAACTATCAAAAACTACAGTACATGACTCCACAAACTACTGAAAACGACAATAAATGACCCCACAAACTATCAAAAACTACGGTACATGACTCTACAAACTATTGAAAACTACAGTACACCACTCAACAAACAAATGAAAACTAGGTACACCACTCAACAAACTACTGAAAACTACAGTGCACCATTCCACAAACTCACAAAGACAACTGGTTACACACACCTTGTTTACACAGATGAGTTGAAAATAATTGGTATCCCAGTTTCCTTTGTTTGATGCATAATCATTCTGTAGTTTTCAGTGCTAAAACCTTCTTTTTTTCCCTTTTCTTTTTTCTGAGACTCTCCCTTTTTATGGATCTCATTCTTAGCTGTTAAATAATCTGGCAGCCAGAAAAAAAACTCACTTCTGGGCACTCTTCATCAGCGTCAGGTGATCCACGGCCGTCAGCACTCTCCTTCCTTCTCCGTTTGGTGCGAACACGCTGGATGATGTTCTTGTGATAGTCACAGATGTAAATGTGGGCCACCTGCCATTCACAGAACATCACAGTCATCATCAGAGCTTCAGACATCTTGTTTTGTGGGTATGACATACAAAGCTTAAGTCGATAGTTGGCTGTATTTCTTTTAGACGACTTCTTTTCTGGACAAATTATATGCATCTATTAGCACCAGAATTCAGGTCACAGTTAATCTTACCTCTTTTAAACGAAATCTTACCTCTTTTAAACGACTTGTGTAGACATCATATAAATGTAACAGAGCAGAGTTCATCATTACCCCTTTAAGACAGTTTGTTCTTTGCACAAATGTCGTAGCATCCAAATACAAGTCACTGTTCCTCTTCACCTCTTTGAGAACTGTTCTCTGGCAATACTTTAAGAGAAACAGGACTATCTTCCAAACGACAAGACAAATGTTCACAGAGTCAATTTTGAAAATATCACTGGTTAGTGTGCCTATATAATGTATGTCACTGTCCATGATTATAGATTATGAAAACATAACTGTTAAAAATGCTGTTGATAAAACTATTCTTATGAAAAATTATTAGAACAAACTGAAAGCAGGAACCACAATGTTTTCTGCCGTTTTAGCATTTTACGACACAATACTTACATAAAAATGCATTCAAGACAAGTCAAATGCATTCCATGAAATAAAAGCACTAGGAAAAAATGTGAATACACTTCATTCTGTATTCAAATACGAGTAACAAAATAAAGTAGATTTGAGATGAACCAGAGAAAAATCATTTCCCCCAAATACCTAGGTGTCTGAAACTACCCTAACTGAATCTCGCCACACCAGAGACTGCACCAACAAAACATCACGAACACAAGATCTGGAGACAAAGTTTACAAAAACTGTTCTGAACCAGATTTCCGGTAAACCAGCATACTTGCACCCCTGTCAAAATGGAGAGCCTCCAATGACATTATCTATGTGGCACTTGGAAGGATGTGATCTCTTGGAAGGTTTTATTCTGTTCTGGAGGCTGAAGCCTAACAAAGCCCACTGCTTGGAAATGAGATTGGAAGATGGTCCTGGGTGACCATCATTTTCAACAGCGCTGCCAAATCTGCTAGCAAAACTGTTGTCCAAAATTGATGATGTCTGCTCAGAGTGGATTCCATCGCACTTCAAAAACTTTGCCAGAAGATGACACAATGTCAAGATCTGCAAGAGGAAATAAGGGATCAAGCTGCTTAATCAATTAGGCTGTGTAAAAGTGGCCAACTCAGATTGGGTCCTTCGGACCAAGATCATTTCTAAAAAATGCATACACTGATGTGAAAATACAAAATCTATGCAAAAGTATATTATAATAATCACAACCCCTGCAAAAGGCACATGTAGGATGTACACCTCTATTGGGCCAAGAAAACTGAATTTGAATAACAAGCTCCAAGCACTCACTGAGGACATGAAAATATGATTAAATTACTGGATAAGACACACTGCCTACCGAGTCATCGCGGACAAGCTTGAGCTTGCGCTGCTGCACAGTCTTCTGGATGCGCTTGCTGTAGCTGGCGTTTCCTGCCTGGTTCTGGCACCGCTCTCCATTATCCAACAGGCAACACACCTGGCCATGACCCCCTCGACTGTCGTCCTCCGAAGTGCAGCCGTTTGTGCTGGAAAGGAGGATTGAAATAAGATGCAACTACTGTCATTTAACAAACAGTTCAGTTCAGCTGAACAAGAACGTAATTACATTTAAACAGTATGTTTTTTCAAAAAACAAAAAAGGGTGTGACTACTCAAAACTGGCGGCAATGTTAGTAATGCATGGATCATACAAAATATGCTTACATGCAAGTTTAACAACAATTAGCCTTTCTCCTTTATATCCTTTTCAATACTGCACAATGTACAGTTCCCACTGAGGAAAAGCAAAAATCCCCAAAATTCTGTAAGACTTCAGGAGAATGCCCGACCCACACCCGAACCCACTCCGAAAATTTTTATTGAATATTTTACTGAAAATAGTACAGTCTGGTGCACATTCTATGCCTACTTCAATAGGATATGCCAAAGTTAATTAATAAAAGAAAGTTTTCCCAGCTTTCTCCAGCTTGAAACACCGTGAGTTGATCACTAAATCGTCCACTTTACAATCCTGCCACACAAGAGCAATTTCTTTGACAAGCACTTTCTTTCTTTCTCGTCTCCAGTTTTCCCCTGTAAAAATGTACTTTTCTCTGGCTTCCACTTACAGTTTTTCCTAAAATCTGCCAGTTCCGTGAGAAGTAAGAGCCCTGACAATGGCAGGTACATTTTGAATAAGTGTGTGTGTGTGTGTGTGTGTGTGTGTGTGTGTGTGTGTGTGTGTGTGTGTGTGTGTGTGTGACTGACACTGCTGACAGCTATCATTCCATAATGCACAATGTTGACTTTAATGTCTGAACCCTTATCCTCAGTCATACACATCCAGTCAATTTCAAGCAGCATGACTCTCCACTAGTCTTTGGGCAAAAGATGCAAGTTCTTGCCAATTCAATGAAGGAAAATAAGCTACTGGAGATCACAAGAAAATTATCTCCCATCTGACATTTCAATGGCTCATATGAAGAGTGGACTGATAGCAATGTATTCTTTTGTAATACCTCTGAATTTGGTTTTCACTGTCCAGGAAGTTTTGGATCAACAGAAAAAATAGAGTCTGTCAGGTTATCGTAAAGGCAGTTCGTTTAATTCCAAATGGATTAAATCAAATCTGTACAAATAGTAGAAAC
>CM065720.1:59220428-59270428 GCA_033310375.1 Conus canariensis | reverse complement strand
TGCTGTTCCTTGATTATGAGGGGCTAAACAGATCCTTGATCACTTCATCAATACTTTTTAATTTGAAAGGTTTTACTATCATAAGTGATAAAATGCCAGTAAAATGGTCAAATATATTGGCTGCAGCTATGTAAATGTGTTGACTTTCATTTACACTTTTACAATTGTTTGCAAAGATCAACCACATTAATTACATCTAAAACATGCCTGACCATCATGTTACTTCACTGGCTAATGGTGATAAGAAGAAAAAAAAGAGTAAAAACGTCATTTAACTCATTCAAAGCACCATATGATACAAAAAGAAATAGCTTAAAAATACTGTAAATCTTCTCTTAATGTTTATACATAGGTTACATCACAGTGTTAGAAGAAAAAGAAAACAGTAAAAAAAAAAAAAATTTTTAATGTCACATATATATATTCAAAGCACCATACGATTCAAAATAGAAACAGCTTAAAAATATTGTAAATCTTCTCATTGTTTACACACAGAATAGGTTACATCACAGTACATTTACTAGGTTTTGAATGGAGGTTGATGTCAAACCTCTGCTCATGCACACACACCTCCCTTCCGCCCCCCTCCCCCCCCCCCCCCCCCCCTTCTCTTGCTAACTTTAGAGGGATAGTTAGATGCATCAAGCGATCACCTGAGGTGAGTGTTGACATTTCATGTGAATCTTAAGAACGAACATTTGGACTAGTGGTAGTCTGCTCTTTCCTCCAAAGTCCACACTTAACTTACACTTGGTATCACAACATCAGGTATCCCACAGAAACATCAGTGACAGTCTTGCATATATAGATCTTATCTTTTTCAACAATCACAACTATGCATGCTTAAGGTTCCTGACTGCTTCACCAAAAGATGCAAGCATTATGATTATCACAGCAGAAAACATGCAGGTTGACACATGTTGCAATTTAGTTTGTTAGCCAACCTTGATCCAGAAAAAAATGAATTTGAAGTCTAATGACTAACATAATATGAAAACTTAGTGTTTTCTAGCTGTCTCTAATGGAAAAGTCAAATCAGGCCAAAATTTTGTGTCCTAAAGGAATGCTGCTGCATTTGTGCTAGCTGCAGTGGACATTCTCAGTGCAATGAATCAGTGAATGGGGCATAGCTTTGTGTTGATGATGTTAAAACTGTATTGCTTGCTGCCCTCCTTTGTTGGCAATGCTGCTTTCTGGTTTCACTGTAACTTACATTCAGCTTTAACATCTGCTTTTACCTCAAATGATCTGGCAGACTGAGCTAACTTTGTAAAATTATATATCCACGAAAAATGGGAGGAGGGGATCAATTTAGTGCTAATCCACCTTGATGACAATGCAGTGGCAATTTTCATGTAAGATGCCTGGTTCAAACTAGTACTAGTAGTGCCTACCTGCAAACCTAGTGCTGTACCTTTGAAACGAACAGGCTGTCTGCCAGATTTCTTTTGATCCTGGCAGTCAAAAAGTGAGATGAACACCCTGACTACTGTCTCAGCCTAAGGCTCTGACAGAACATGCTTACACTACAGAAAACTGAATGACTGGTGGCATAATATGCCACCAGCATGTAAAATTTCTATAACAAAATAGGATTTCGTCTCACAGACCATTTTCTATACGCATGGTTTACCTGAATCTGTGTTTGCCTTTCTGAATCAAGACTTCAGGCACATGTGGATGTGTCCACATTCACCCATGGCAGTCAGTCCTTTGTTCTAGTAGTAGTAGTAGTAGTAAGGGGACAGGCTGATATACGTAGCCTAGGCCTCGTGGCCTTTCATGAATCCCCATCCATGAATTGTTTAGTATTCTGAATTGGTTTGTTGCGTATGCGCATATTGGTTTGTTAATCAAATTCAAATAACAATTTAGTGAATTTATGATCCGCATCAAGGAGATTTTTAAATGAGTTAGTAGATTGTGCAAACTTGATGTTAGTTGGTAGATCTTTCCAAAGATGTGTTATTCTTTTTCCAAAAACCATTTTATGTTTATTAGTCTGACAGTGTTCAATGAAGATTTTCCCATCTGACTTCCTTGTAATACTATCAGTATATAATTTGAAGAAATCCTCTGTTTGTACATCCACCATATCGTTAAATATTTTATAGACTTCGATCAGATCACCGCGGATACGTCTACCTTTTAAGGAGTGTAAGTTTAAATATCTTAGCCGTTGTTCATAATTCATATTTTTGCATTCCCGTAGTAGCTTTGTAGCCCTTCTTTGTACTTTCTCTACTGCCTTTGACTGCCTTTTGAGTAAGGGATACCATATGATATTTCCATATTCTAAGTGTGGCCGTACTAGACTTTTGTACAATTTCAATAATATATCTTTATTCAAGTATGTGAAAGTTCTCTTTATTAGTCCTATCATTTGGCTTGCTTTATTGATGATTTTATTGATATGTACATCGAAAGAAAGTAGTGGGTCAAAAATAACACCAAGATCTTTTTCTTCCTCACACTCATTTATTTCATTTTCTTGTCCATTTACCTTCATATAATATTTATGATTTGGGTTTTTTTTACCATAGTGCATAACACTACATTTGTATACGCTGAAATGTAAGTTCCATTCATTAGACCATTCTTGTAATGAGTATACATCCCTTTGTATTTTTGTATGATTGGTAGAGTTTCGTGTCATCAGCAAAAATCTTACAATTGCTTTGGACAGATTCTGGAAGATCGTTTATGAATATAGTGAAAAGTATGGGTCCTAGGATACTGCCTTGAGGTATACCACTTAGTACATCTGATCTTTGTGAGGTGGCGTCATTTATCCTTACTTTTTGTGTTCGTCCAGACAAAAAAACCTGGATCCAATTCAGTACATTTCCTGTAATCCCATAACCTTTCAACTTCTCCAGAAGCCTACAATGCGGTACAGTGTCGAAAGCTTTTCTGAAGTCTAAGTAGACAACATCAAATGATGCTTTTTGCTCAATATATTCTGTAAAATCTTCCATTGTTAAAAGAAGCTGTGTCATACAAGACCTTTTTTTTCTAAACCCGTGTTGACAATCTGAATACAGATCATTGTCCTGAAAATGATTGACAATACAGTCTCTTATTATAGTTTCTAGAACTTTACACACTACACATGTCAGACTAACAGGTCTATAATTTCCAGGCTCATTTTTTGATCCCTTTTTAAAAATAGCTGTAATTTCTGCACTTTTCCAGTCTTCTGGTAAGACTCCTTCTTCTAAAGTTTTATTAAATAAGTGACAAAGTGGTTTTGATATTTCTTTACATATTTCCTTTAAGACCCTGGGGGGAATCACGGAAATGCCATCAGGTCCTTGAGCCTTATTTGGGTTCAGTCCTTTGAGTAAGTTCTCTACAGCTAATGGAGTTATCACATGTCAGCAACAGCAGCTCCCCTAGATTTTGAACATTCATCTATATTGGGTACAGAGGATGTGTTCTCTCTGGTAAAGACATTGGAAAAGAATGTGTTTAAGGTATTAGCCTTAAGTTCATCTGTATTTGACAATGACCCATCAGTATTCTTTAGAACTTGTACACCTGTATTCATTTTAGTTTGTTCTTGAACATACTTCCAAAAGCTTTTGGGGTTTTCCTTGGCTCCATTGGCTACATTTTTTTCGTGTTTTTTACGAGCCCTTTTAATTTCTTTATTACATTTATTCCTGGCTTTAATATAGTTTTTGTTTGATTGACTAGTTTTTCTCTCTAAATATTGTTTAAAATACTTATATTTACTTCTTATTTTCCCAAGTATTTTAAGTGTCATCCAAATTGGTTTAGTTCTCTTGTTTTGTTTTTGTTTTATTTTGGGAATACAGTTATCCATAGCATTCAGTACTTTCTCCTTAATGAAGGACCATTCATTATTTATATTATTATTTTCCACCTTTTCCCACTCAACATCATTGATCGTCTCTCTCAGCCTGTTATAGTTCCCTTTATTCAGATTGAATCTATACTTATTGTTTTCTTGTTGTTTTTTGTTATTACTGTAGAGTTGAAATAAAAGTATATCATGATCGCTTTTCCCAAGTGAGGCAACGTGTTCAATCTCTGAGATCCATTGGCTGTCATTTACCAGTATCAGATCTTGTATATTGGGCGTTTCTCCTTGTCTGTGTCTAGTTGGGTTTTCTACCTTCTGAATCAGAAATGAATCTCGGATACATTCTACACATTGTCAAAACCATGAAGTTCTTTATATTTCAGAATTTGAAATAACTTATTTTTATTGTCATTTCCTGAGCTACCGCTTCTATATATGCACCCAATTAAGATTTTATCTCCATTTCCGCTTCGGAACTGACACCATACACTCTCTTCAAATCCAACAGAATCAAAAATATCACATTCAAAAGCTTTAAGATCTTTGTTTAAATATAGGGCTACCCTCCTATTATTATCCTTATTTATAAAAACATCATAATTTGGTATAAACATTTCCTTTTCGCATTTATTTTTGGTATTCTTTGGCCAAATCTCAGTCAGGCCAATAATATCTGGCTTATACTGTTCTAACCTTATCATAAATTCATCTTTTTTGTTTCTAAAAGCATCCACATTACTGTATAAAAAGGTCACACCATTAAAAGAATTTTTACCAGACTTATTTACACTAGATTTACAAGTATTTACATTAGAAGAAGCTGGTCTATGTACATTGCTAGGACTAGATCTTGATTGTCAGTGGTTATTGCTTTCGTCTGGTGTTGCCTTACCATTCTCAGATCGCTCATCTTCCTTTTGTTCTTCTCGTCTCCTAACTGAACCATATGGACTTTCTTCTCGAAGTGTTGGTCTAACCCCTGCGTTCAGTGATAAAATGAAATCAATGTTTTTTTGTCGCCACGCACTGCGACGAAGAAGTCATTCCTGGCAAGGTGGTACTCAAAATATGGGAAGCTAACGAGCCTTAAATTTACCCCATGACGACACCGACCATGTCAAAACTGAAGTCACACCCTCTGGCTATGACAAACCTGAAACTGCATGATCAGAATTAATGATTTATGAAAATGTGGATATTTTGTGGAATATTTCTTCACCGAAACAATACACAGATACCATCATGAAAAGTCAACAGCAGTGGTGACTTTCACTTTGCCCAGTTCGTAGCTAGCTGTCCGCCATGTTCTGAATCATGTTGATTCAGCTTAACAACGGATTACAATAAATGTTTTTCATGTACTGTTCGTCGGACAGAAAAGAAGTGTGATAATGCAACTGTTTTCCGATTGATAGTCATCAATTTCAGATCAAAATTTACTACTGATTCTTTTTCAAATTTTGACAAAGAACGAGACAGCTTGTTTTCGGAAAGCTCGTGATGGCGACAGAATAAGCAACTCGTGTTCCGTTTCAAAGGCTTTAAGTCATATAGCGATGAAGATCAGGATATAAAAGAACACATAATAGGAAAACATTTCTTAAAGATGGTACATACCTCATTCTGAATGCTCTGTCCTAATAGTTTCCAACCGTAACAAACAAATCAAATCAAAAACGCAGACCCGATGAAGATTCCTCCCTCACTTACAGCTCTTGCGTGTATCATCTACAGAGATGGCGGTGTGTTTTCTCAGGTCAGAGGTTAAATGTGACGTCACGTATACTATATATGGAGGATTTGCCCCGCCCACAAGAGACACTTTTCTTCTGTTTATAAATATTATTGCGACCCTGTTTCCAGCGGTTCACTTGTGCCCGAGCTCAATGCGTTCTCTGTTAATATCAGTAGATTCTGTTGCTTCAATATACGCCAAAAATTATTGTTTAGCTGTTAGCTGCCCTCCATTCTTCAATCATGTGATCAAAAGATGTTGTTTTATTTGTTAGAATATTAATGAGGCCACTGACGACGTCAAAAGTTTATTGGATTGTGATTGGTCACTTTATGCGCCTAATCTGAATCTAACCAATCAGATAGTCGGGAGTTCCTGCTGTTGTTGCCGTACGGTCGACAACTGTGGCGTGGGTCTGAAGTGAACTGCATCTGTACAGTGAGAAGGAACATCAGGAAGGTAAGATTTTAATCCAAAATTACGCAGAACAGGAATGTGATTGGAAGAAAAAAATCACCACCTACATGAGACTAATCATCACTTTCAAGCTTGCAAAGGTGTATTAGTATTGCTGTCATCGGAACACGTTGGTTTTGCGATTTTCCCGGGCTAACTACTCGATAACACTGACCTTATTGTGCGGAGCCTTGCGCCATGTCTGCACTGTTGCAATGGAGGAATGGGAATCTGGTAGCAAAGTATATTCAATATTTTCACGATTGCAAGCCGGGGCTCATTTATTGTGTTGGTTGTGAATATTTTGCAACAAAATCAAATCATTTAGTCAAAATTGTAATCAGATTGCGGTACATAAAGGGATTTATTGACTTCGAACGCATCTTTATTTTGTCTTGACATTGTGTAGGCCTCGTCGTCAGCGGCCGCTGGAGAGCGCACTGTGACTGTGCTTGTGATGATCGGCAGCCAAAAACAGCAGGCTCAAGTGGTGAGCTGGACTTGCTCTGTCAGCTGCTTGCTCTCCACTACTCTTCTGTCTTCATACGCATAACGGGACTGGATGAAAAATTAGAAAATGTGATCGTTATGCATACGATTTGAGGATTTTTGTCTTCTGACTTCTTCAGTGTCTATTTTTAGGTTGTGTTTCATTCATGGCGAGCGACAAAAAAGGACTTAGTCTAGACGACAATCTTTATAGGTCATTTGAACTTAAGTGGGAAAATCAGCTCATCGGGAAACTGACCTTGAACGATGAAAACCAGTGCAATCATTAGCCTGCATGATGACGGTGTCACCGTACGTATTGTAACAGGTGATATTGTTTTTAAAAACTACTTGCTAGTTTGCATCCATTGTATTGTGCGGCATGGTTGTGTGTTAGTTATTTACCATTTAAACAAGATCTTGCATATATGAGCTGCCCTACGACAGGCCTTTGCCTGCTCTCACGTCAGTATTAGTTTATAATTGTTGATATATGTTGCATATACATTATGTAAAACTAACTTCTATTTTATCAAAAGTGAATAAGATTTGTCTGGACATAAAATTCTTCACAGATTTGTCTAGCACTTTCTGCAACAGTGGAGTAGATTACGACTTCCGAAGATTAAAAACCCTGATTTTTTTTTTTTTTTTTTTTTTTTTAAACGTGCAAATGTGACTTTTGACAAAAGTAGAACTTGCAGTGAATAGATTTATTTAATTGAATACTGTCAGGTTATTGATTCATTTAAGTGAGTGAGGTAGTGTGGTTTACTGTCAAGCGCTTAGAGCTTAGTCTGTGACCGAGGATAGGCGCTATATAAATACCCAATATAATAATAAATAGATTGTAGGCAGTGTTGATGTTCTTAATTATGTAGAAGTTTGAAACTTTTGTTGATCATGTCAGCATGTGTGAGGGAGAGAGAGATGTTGAAACAGATTGAGATTGATGAAATTGTTAAGGTAATGATCAAGAGAGGTGGCTGTTTGCAATATATGTGCTTGCTCTCATTGACCCATGTGCTTACACATATGAGCATGTATGCAAGCAGCAAAGCCCTTGAATTTAACTTTTCATGTTAGGCAATATTTTAAGATGATTATTATCTGCACAGTGCAGAATAATATATTTTAAAAGAATAACAAAATAAAGAAGAAAAAGTCTTTATCGATCTGGCTGTCTATATTTTCTCAAGAGTTTTCCTTTTACACTTTCACTTTTTTTATTTTGTTCACATCTTTTCAGTTTTAATTTTTACCTGCTAGTTACATTAGTTTTATACTAAGAGCTAAGTAAATTACATGATTATGGTGCACTCACACTTTTAAATTCTGGTTTTTACTTGCTAGTTACGTTAATATTGAATGCAAAATCACATGACCATGGAGCAACATAATTCGTTATTTATATATTGGTTTTTTGGTTGTTTTTTTTTCCTTTTCTTGATAATCAAGCAATCCTTCTATTGATAATACACAGACACATATATACACATGATCTCACTCTCACACACACACACACACAGCATACTGGCACTCGCAGTGTACACACACACACACACACACACACACACCCTGCTTGTGCCCAGAGAGAAGGGAGGGGGATTCGAGCTGTACCAAAGAGAGAGAGAGAGCATGAGCATTTAAAAAAGCATCGAGCATCCTATGAACCACGGCCCGGACATTGGCTGTTCTCAGTCATGTCTTCTGGATTGAGCTCAAATCGGTGTACTTTGTAGTTTCTGCAAGTTCTGTCCACTCCTAGTCTCCCTGCTATTTTGCAAACCATTGTAAGTTATTATTTCTGACTGCTTACATTTGATTTACAATCCTAGTTTTTTCCAAAGCCTTTGTCCTAGTTGTAGTTCATTCACTGACCAACTTTCATCTGCAATATTTGTTTGATCCATAAACTGAGAAAGTTCAGTAGGAAAGGCATTACCTACACCCACCCACCCACCCCCTCCTTTTTTTTTTTTTTTTTTTTTTTGTTGTTGTTGGTTTGTTTGTTGTTGTTGTTTTTTGTTTGTTTGTTTTTTGTCTTTTTTTTTCCTCCAGAACAGGTCTGTTGACCCCATAGCAAAATCTTACTCAGCTCAGTCTAGAAGGCCAAAAACCAAATCAGCTTACATGCTACACGTGGCCCAGCATTACTGATTGATAGTCAGAATGTCATTCTTGAGGGGAAGACTTTCAGTAAATGTGGTTTAATGGATCTGCAGAGCCCAAGGTCTTGGCTGTGGACACCTTATCTCTCCAAAAGATGGTTTCCACCCTTTCTGATTCTTCACCAGGTGATCAGGGAAGCCAGGCTGTAATGTCTAAACCCCATTCTCATCACACCACTCAGGCCAGCCTAGTCACACACATGTCACCAATCTGAGTCAACTGGATAGGTTATGTCCCTGAAGCCTGTGTCTAGACAGGATCTCCAACAACCTTGATCTGTTCATGGGAGTCCACAAGTTTTATGTCTGCATATGTGGTTGACCTGCAGACCCAGTAGGCGAGTTGCCAGTTAACTGACACCACTGAAATCAAAGCGGGTGTTCCAAGTGAAGATATGTTGCTTTGTGAGATCCTCTCAAAAAGTGCAGTCGCTTTTCATCAGCTGGAGCCCAGCAAGACATCGCCATGCATGCCTGCATGACTTACCGTATGTGTTGGTGTTTGTGCCGCGTGCGTGTGTGTGTGTGTGTAGTGTTTTTGTGTGTGTATGTGCACATGCGGACATTATATTAATGTGTAGGCTTATGTGTGTTTGACAATTTTACTCAATTTGTATGCGTGTGGCACTTTCATGACTTTGTGTGCGTGTATGTGTGTACGCTTTTTTTTTCATTTAAAACTCCTGAAAACTGTACAGTGCTCTCTCCCTTTCTCTCTCTCTCTCTCTCTAAGGAGATATTTAAATGCGCGTGTGTGTGGGTGTGTTGCTAAATGACAATTCAGGCGTTAACTTTTTTCCTTCTTTAACTGAAAAAAGAAAACAAGAAGAATGCTCTCGCTCGCCCCACCTCTCCGTCTCTCTGTCTCTGTCTCTCTCTCTCTCTCTCTCTCTCCCCCCCCCCCCCCCCTTTCACACTCATACATGCTCTCACACACACACATACACACACACACATATTGTTAATGTTTGAAGATCTAGAGATGGTGTATTGTGGAATGTTTCGGGGGAAGTCTACAATTTGTTAACTGGTTGTGGTTGCCATGATGAAGAATACAGAAATTATTCTATTAAGAAAAATAAACATACAAAAATGGTTGAAATGACATGGGGAATACAATAGGAATGTAGTACCAGTTCCCAAAGCAAATTAATTGAAAAAAATTAGGCAAATTTTAAAGTACTAGTAGAGAGCAGAAATGTTGGCAACAGAAGTATAATTTTTATAAGCAAGAAGCAGAGAAGCCTGTTTCGTTTTGACATAACTTACTGATTTATTTACTTTTTGCTTGGGTTTGTTCTGTGAACAGAATTGTTCTTGTATTTTTCTATTTATTTTGGTTGACATGCTCATCATTTGTGACTAAACTGATACAACTGTTTTGGTAGGCCAGAGGATAAGCCATATGTCTTGATTTATTTACCTCTTGATCTGTTTAATCGCTCGTCCCGTTTTTCTTTTATGCCATTAATATGAATAAGTTGGCATCAATCTGTCAGCTTGTCAGTGCATTCTTAAAACACTTTTGTTCTTGGTGGGAAAAACTTGCCAACAACTGTTGCTTTTTCACACACACACACACACACACACACACACACACACACACACACACACACACACACACACACACAGAGGCAACCAGCCAGACAAATAAAACTGGTTTGTTCTAACAACGCATTTCAAAAATTTGTGTGAAATGGTGCTACATATGGAAAATAATTGGACGACGTGACTTAGGTGCATGACCTTTGATAATGATAATTGTAAAAAGCAGCTGCAAATGACAGTTTGATTTAATGAAAGAATCCTTCATGTAAATTACCACTGTGTATGGGGGGGGAGGGGGGGGGGTTGATGCTTACACAAAAATGTGTATGTGTGATTGCTTCCTAAAATTGTAATGTAATCTAGGTTTACTTTGCAACCCAATCTGATTCTCCTACAGAAGGAATTTCTTCTAGACTGAAAACTTAGACTTACTATGCTGGAGTTCGTCTCATCACAACATTTCTAGCACCTCAGTCTTCCCAGGAGAAAACTGCCCGCATTGAAATGGGTTTCTTGGCCAATACACAGAAGAGTTCTCACATAGCCTATTGCCATCAGCAGAAGAGGTACATGAAGTCACCAGATCCCAGGAAAGATGCCCTAGTGGTTATGAACCACTACTATCAGAGCAACAGGGCAGCGCGTCTGTGTCATTTTCCTTTTCAGGCAAGTGGACAGGGATGGGAACGGTTTTCTCACATGGAGTTTAAACCATCTGAGGGTCCTGTCATGAGACATCTTCCTGGCCTTCAAGCTTTACGTAAAACTCGCATCTAGCCCCTGTCTGCAATTTAATTCAACTAGAAATTTATTTAAGAATTACAGGCAAGGAAGCAACACCAGGGAATGCCATGACCCTATGCATCAAGACAGGCACAGAGAACCTGAGCAAGGAAGGTGAGCTGAACAGGGAGTTATGCCATGCAAGAGGCCTGCAATACTCCCTGTGTCTTAAGCGTTCCTCCCAGCATTAATTCCTTGTCTCAGCAAGAATCCAGAATGGACACTGCAGCTGGCACAGTATCCCTTTGGCTTTTGGATACAACGCAGGGCACATAATGACAGGCCCAGAAGTCAGTTACCTCTTCTGTGAGTCCTCAGACTCACGAGATCAAGGCTGTCAGTACATCGGGGAAGTTCCTGCACTATGCTTTTTGGCAATTCAAAAAATCCCTTCATTCCTATTTCATCACTTTTCACTTGACCAGGGCTGATGGCTCAGTGGACATCTCTTTCATGAAGATTAACCTAACAGTCTCCACTGTTGCATCACACTTTTTGAACCAAAGGTGATATCTCATCTGCTTTACCATTAAATTCTGTGAGTTTGACGTGATGAGTATTAAATTGATCTGAATAGGGAGTATAATGCAAGCTCCCCATTTTGATAGGCTACTGGCGTTCAGAGAATCTGTTCATCAACTAGTGTCTTGGGGACTTTATATCTTTTGTCGTGCCTGACTCTGTCATTTCTACCCCAGCATCTCACCTCGCAAACTGCAAGGGTGATCAGCTTTCTCCTCTTGCTTTAAATTCTGTAAGTCACAAAATGGGAATTTGTTGTACAGTTATCCTGTCTGGTGTAAAGTATACTTGCTATGTCAAGCTCACAGTAGTCCTTTCCTTACCACTGGTATGGCTGTGGTCCACATGGAGCTCTTTTATTGTCAGTAATAGAATGGAGCAAGCAGCCGTGTCTCTACTCAGACCACTAAAAAGGTAAGACAGCCTAACGGGGTGTCTTATTTAGCTATGAAAATTTTACCAGAGTTTGCAAACAGACCGAAGCTAGCAAGTGTTTGACATGATTAGTATACTTTTTTCCTTTTTTTTTTTTTTTTTTTTCTATGTGGAGTTTTTAGAGAATTTCCCATACTGGTTGGTTCTGAGTGGACAAGTTATACACACAACTTCAAAATGCATCATCCCTATCTAGTCAAGGCAAGATGCAGGGTGGTTTTTCTTTTTTTTTTTTTTTTTTTTTTTTTTAATTTTCTTTCATCTGTTAATGATTCATCAGATAATTTTTTGTAACCTATACATATCTGAAAACAGTTCCATGGAAAATTATTAGGAATTAACTGTGGCTTTGAAAATCTTCAGTCTTTATCACAAATTCAAAAGTATCCGGTCAGCCAATGCGGGGGAGGGGGGCAAACAACACGTGATAACAGAGATCATTGAGAAGATCAAATGATTGGACACGTTCCCAGCTTATTCTGCATTTCATTTATTGGAAGCAGAAGTGTGCTCAGCTGTCGGATTTCACTCCGAGCTGTCATATGCATATTGGATCGGTTATTTTTCTTCTTTATGTTTCATGTGTAGCAGCCCTCCGGGGGTTGCAACCTTGCCGTGGTCGGAGGGCTTGCGTGGTCCTGTGATCCCTTAGGCTTTGCTGGCGGGGGCATCAATACTTGAAGATAGGCTGGTTTTTTAAAACTGCTTCTAGGCCTGAGAAGTCAAGATGCTGTCTGGCCTAAACATAACGTGGTAAGGAGTTGATGCCCCTGGTAGGGCTTCCCATGTCAGATAGGCTAAGGGTGAGGATCCTGACTAATAGTAACCCGCCTTTCTCCTTTTCTTGTTTTCTGCCTTTCTTATTTGGCTCTTTTCTATCTTCGTCTCCCCTTCAAGTCTTCTTTTCCACACTCCTTTTTTCTCTGTGGTCTTCTTAAGATCCGCCGCGTTTGCCGTGCGGTGCGACCTGTGACGGAGGGGGATGAGATCCTGGTGATTGAGAGGGCCAACGCCCTCAACACATCACTTTGGCTCGGACCTCTCCTAGACAGGAGGTACACTCTGGCCCGCGTGTACTAATCGGCTCCCCCTTCTTGGGGCTGGGTCAAGACAGGCAGTTCTCCCGCTGGCCAAGTTAACCCCTGCAGTGCTCGGCTCTCTGTTCCCGGAGTTGAGCATGATCAGGGGGATAGGGGTAGTGGCGTTCTGTTTGTCGTATATCTCTCCTGAAGCCTGGAAGGGGTCAAGACAGTGGTTTCTTGGCCCTGGCCCTTAGTTGGACTCCAAGGTGGGTGGGTAAGGGAGAGACGAAATATAATTAAACTAAACATGGCTTCTTCAAAAATTATCCCCCCAAAAAAGAAGAGGAAGGCAGCAGCCCCTATTTCAGGGGATTTTGAATCGGACAGTGATTCAGATATAGAGATAAGAGAGAGGACAGGTTTTTGGGCTTCCTGGCTCGTGATAGAAGGGACGGAGCAGGAAAAGCCCATTTCAGCTCTGAGTCCTTTTGCGATCCAGAAGGGCTTCCAAGGTCTAGCGGGTGACCCTCAGTCCGTGAAAAGGCTACGGAACGGATCATTCCTCGTCCAGTGCAGGTCAAAAAAACAATCGGAACAGCTGTTGAAGGCAAAAAAGCTCGTGGACAGAGAGATTCGGGTGACTCCCCATAAGCAATTGAATTCATCCAAGGGAGTTATTCGGTGCCCGGATTTGAAAGGTGTCTCGGAAGTGGAGATCAAGACAGAACTTGCATCCCAAGGTGTGACAGAGGTGCATAGGGTGACAGTCAAAAAAGGTGCAGAAAGAGTGCCCACCAACACCCTCTTTCTGACATTCTGCAACCCTGTGCTTCCTCAGGTCATTAAAGTAGGGTACCTAAATGTCCGTGTGCAATTGTATGTCCCATCCCCGTTGAGGTGTTTCAGATGTCAGAAATTTGGACATGTCAGAGATCGCTGTTCTGGGGAGGAGGTGTGTGGTATTTGTTGCAAGGCAACCCATGATGGGCCATGTAAAGACCCGGCTCATTGCGCAAACTGCGGTGGCGACCACCCCTCCTCTTCACGCAACTGCCCTGTCTGGATCCAGGAGTCCAACATTCAGAAAGTTAAAACAGAAAAGAAGATCTCATTTTTTGAGGCACGTAAGCAGGTTGTTGGCAGTCAGACACCAACAGCGTCTTCATATGCTTCAGCAATAAAGAAAGTAACGACCCGTTCAGTCTGCTGCCAGACTGATGAATTTATTTTCTCAAAGACATTACAAGGAAGACCGTTAAGCTCGGGTGGAAGCAAGTCCACCACCTCCCAACCCAAAGTGGGTGCCCCTGGTGGAGGCAAACAATCCGCCACCCTCAGACTGCCCAGCAGTCTACTCCATCTGCTGCTGGGCAGATGAAAAAGCCAGGCCTCCCGCCTCGAACTTCCTCGAGCAGTGCCCGTGCGGGCAAGGGAGTTCAACCAAGTGTGGAGATGAGGAAGAAACCTCCACCATCTCCAAAATCCAGACCTTCTTCACCTGTGGGCAAGTCTGCCAGCAGGTCTGAAGACCCAAACAGTCCAGTGAAACTAAGCAATAAATTTGCTCCACTGAACGCAGACGATGACGAGGAGATGACTTGATTTCTCTCCTGTTCATCCTCTGCACCATGGATAGTAGTAAACTAATCCATTGGAATATCCGTGGCCTAAATTCAAATTTTGAGGAGCTGCAGCTTCTGTGTCAAACAGTAAAACCTTCCATCGTGGCTCTTCAAGAAACTAAAATTCAAAGCCAGAAGACCTTCACTCTTTCTGGCTTTAATATTCTTTCTAAACCTGCACAACCATCCACATTGGGACTGTCAGGCGGTGTTGCCCTTCTTTTACACAAAACTTTGCTGTTTAGTCCTGTCGCTCTGACTACCTCCCTTCAGGCTGTAGCTGCGAGAGTCACTCTCCACAAGACTGTTACAATCTGCTCACTGTATCTGCCACCTTCTGTCCCGGTTTGTCGTCAGGACCTTGTCAGTCTGATCGAAGAACTTCCTCGACCTTTTTTGCTGTTGGGTGACTTTAATGGTCACAATCCTCTTTGGGGTAGTGTCAGTTCGTCATCCAGAGGTCTGCTTCTTGAGGATGTCCTTTCAGACTTTGATTTGTGTTGTCTGAACAATGGAGCTCCAACTTACCTCCACTCTTCCACAGGTTCACTTTCGTGTTTAGATTTGTCGATTTGTGACCCCTCGCTGGTCCTGGACTATGAGTGGTCTGTCCATGACGATCTGCACGGAAGTGACCATTTCCCTGTTCTTTTAAAACCCTTATTAACTGAAAACATCTCTGTCTCACAACATCTTAATTATAAGAAGGCCAACTGGAATCTTTTTGCCACCAATATTTCAAAAGAATTCCAGGAAGTTGATTTTCTTCAGAGTCCAGACCCAGCAGAATCTCTGACCAATACTGTGATAAACTGTGCTAAAACCTGTATTCCAATGTCTTCCAATAAACTCCAAATGCCCAAAACACCCTGGTTTAATTCAGACTGCCAACAAATTTCAAAAGTTCGCAAACGGGCTCAGCGTCGGGTATACCAACGACCTTCAGGTCCCAACGCTCGAGCCCATCAGAAACTCCGCGCCAAATCGAGACACACTTTCAAAATCAGTAAACGTCAGTCTTGGAGAAACTTTTGCTCCGGGCTGACATCAAAAACTTCAAAGAAAAAAGTCTGGAACATCATCAGAAAAATCAAAGGGAAAAACACCAACCCCTCCATTCATCACCTGAAACTTGCCGATGCTCTGGTCACTGACAAACAAGCTGTTGCCAATCTGTTGGCTTCCACCATCCAACAGAACTCCTCATCTTCAAATAAATCTGCAGCCTTTTTAAAAAACAAACAGCTCAGAGAGAAATCTTTATACAATTTCACATCAGACAACTCTGAAGCCTACAATCTCCCTTTTTCAATCAATGAACTGAAAACGGCTTTACAAACCTGCACTGATTCTGCCCCTGGTCTGGATGATATTCATTATCAGGTTTTGAAGCATTTTCCAGAAAGCTGTCTCCAGACTCTTCTTAAAGTATACAACCATATCTGGACCACAGGGTACTTTCCGCCCTCCTGGCGGAAAGCCCTGATCATTCCAATTCCAAAGCCTGCAAAGGACCTTACCAACCCTTCCAACTATCGTCCGATAGCTCTGACTAGCTGCCTCTGTAAGTTGATGGAAAAGATGGTCAACTCCCGTCTGATGTGGAAGCTGGAAACCGATGGCCTTTTGGCCAGTCAACAGTGCGGTTTCCGGAAATACCACTCGACAGTCGACCATCTAATCCGTCTGGAAACCACCATCCGCAATGCCTTTGTCAATAAACAGCATGTGGTCGCTATCTTTTTCGACCTCGAAAAAGCGTATGACACCACATGGAAATCAGGAATTCTTCTGGACCTGCACAGACTTGGTTTCCGTGGTCACCTGCCTCTGTTCATACAGAACTTTTTGGCTGATCGACAGTTCCAGGTGCGTGTTGGCACCACACTCTCTGACATCCATGGGCAGGAGTTGGGTGTCCCTCAAGGGAGCATCCTTTCTCCTGCTCTTTTCAGCATTAAAATCAACGACATCGTGAAATCGGTAAGCCAGGGCTCTGAGTCCTCTCTGTTCGTTGACGACTTTGCGCTGTACGCAGTGGGAGCTTCTTACCCCAGCGTACAGCGTCGACTCCAACTTTGTGTCAACAAGATCCAGCAGTGGGCCGAGGAAAACGGGTTTACCTTCTCCCGTACCAAAACTCAGTCAATCCATTTTCACAATTTTCGTCAATTTTTTGGTGATCCTGAAATTCGTCTGGACAAGTCCACCATTCCAGCTGTAAAAGAAGCCAAATTCCTTGGAGTTATTTTTGATCAAAAACTCAACTTTCTCAGCCACATTAAAAATCTCAAAACCTCTTGCCAGAAAGCTCTGAATATTCTGCGGGTCGTAGCACACACTGACTGGGGCGCTGATAAGAAAACTTTGCTGCATCTCTACAGAGCCCTGGTCCGCTCCAAACTGGACTATGGTTGTGCTGTGTACGGCTCTGCAAGACCCTCTTATCTGAAACTCTTGGACCCTATCCACCATCAAGGGCTTCGTCTCTGTCTTGGAGCATTCCGCACCACCCCTGTGTACAGCCTGTACGCAGAGGCAGGTGAACCCTCACTGTCCAACCGCAGGCTGAAAATGTCTCTAAATTACTACATCAGACTGTTCTCAGAACCACAGAATCCTGCCTATGACTGTGTCTTTGACCCCCAGTTTCAAAACAAATTCGAAAACAACCCTAACTGTATTCCGCCGTTTGGTGTTCGTATGCAGCCTCACGCGCGGAATGCAGGTCTAGACCTAGGAGTTGTGTCTGATTTTTCCAAGTTTCCGGATCAGCCTCCGTGGACCTTTTTCACACCAGAGATTCGTTTTGATCTCGCAGCTTTTCGTAAAGAGTCCACCAGCTCTCAGGCATACAAGGCATTGTATGCTGACCTCTGTTCAAAATTTCCATCCTGTCAGAAAATGTTCACTGACGGTTCCAAGTCTGAGGATGGAGTGGCCTGTGCAGCCTATTGCCCTGGTGCTCCTTCTCAGATACTGTTAAAACATATACCTCCAGATGCCTCTGTCTATTCTGCTGAACTTACTGCTCTGGTTCTGGCATTGAAAATAATTTCACAATCTACCAAGAGGGACTTTCTGGTTCTGTCGGATTCGCTGTCAGCTTTGGAGGCCATAGCTGGCCGCAACCTTCAGCATCCAGAACTTTTACATTTCTTTGAACTTTTTAGCAAGTTGAAAGTGGATGGTTACAACATTATTCTGGCTTGGGTTCCTGGTCATGTTGGCATCGGAGGTAACGAAATGGTTGATCGTTTAGCCAAGAATGCTACAAGAGAGAAATTGTCCAACATATATATCCCCTGCTCAGATCTGAAACCCAAAATTAATGATTATGTGAAAGACCTCTGGCAGGAGGATTGGAATACCCAGACGGATAACAAACTCTTTCGGATCCGTCCAAACCTTAAGGAGTTCCTCCCATCTACGTCTGGTGGTCGTAAAGAGGAAACGGTTCTGTGCCGGCTGCACACCGGCCATTCGTATTTTACTCATTCCTACCTTTTAAAGAGTGAAGAAGCTCCGTGGTGCATTCCATGTCATGTGCCACTCACAATGAAACATTCTTTTAGAGTGTTGGGACTTGCACGATGTGAGACACAAACATTTTACAGCGGAGTCCATGAAGATCCTGTTCAGGGATGTCCCGCCTGACGTGATCCTTGACTTTTTGAGAGAGATTAACATTTTTCATCTGATTTAAGATTTTACGGAAGAAAGATTTTTAATGAAGTTTCTGGTGCGTTTCTAGAAGATGTCATTTAAAGAGATGTGTGAAAGTTTTGTTTGTTTTTTTTTTTTAATGACTTGTGAGTTGATTTTAACGTGGTGACAGCCCTGATGTGGCCCCTTGCGGTCGGCTGGGCTATAAGCAACATTATCTTATCTTATCTCATGTGTAGCAGCAGACCATTCCTACCTCTCCTTAAAATTTCAAGATGCTTGAAGTAATGAAATTAATAAAACAAGGCAAATAAATGTTCAGAATTATTTTTACTTCATTATTGTCAAACAGATTTTGTGTCAACGTTTACCAAGCAGAAGACAAAGCTATTAACTTTTGACATAAATAAAGAGGGACAACTCTGTGTGCTATTTGTGATACTTTAAGTTATAGCAGTTGTATTCTACTATGTGGAAACATTTATGATAAAATGATAATAAATTCTTGGATGTTACTTATGGCAGTTGTATTCTATGATATGGAAACATTTATTATAAAATGGTAATAAATGCTTTGATGTTGATTTTGTTGTTGTTGTAATTGCACATGGTTAACGAGAGTTTCACATGCTTTGGTGGGTTTTGTTTTTTTGTTGTTTTTTTTCATACATGGTTAACATGTCAAGAATTGAAGTAAGAAATGAATATCAAAGAACTTTCCCAACAAAACCTGCAAAACAACATGTTAGATGTGTACAAATCAGAATACAAGGACAAGAACACTAAGTTAAACGCTTTAATGACGGTATTTGTTTTGGGTTTGTTTGTTTGTTTTTGTTTGGTTGGTTTTGTTTTGGTGTTTTGTCTTGTGATTCGTTTGTCCACATTTCTCTGGGCGGTTCGCTAACATTTATTTAAGATTTGTTTAGATTTCCACCTGCAGTCGTCTCACTTTGCAACTAGATTTGGTGTTTTTTTTATGTTTTTTGTTTTTGTTGTTGTTGTTAATGAAGGTTCATTTCCAAAGTATGCTGTATTCAGCTGTTTGGGAAATGCGACCCATGAAATAAAGTTCTAGATTTGTTATCTTCCTGTTATTGATATTCCTGTTATTGATTCTTTTTACAGGTCCACTGTGTGCAGTGCTCTGACCGGAGTAAGAAGTGTAGCTGATCAACATGGGCAAAAAGGATGATGGGAAGCCCAGAGGGCGCATGTCCTCCTATGCTTTCTTTGTCCAAACCTGTCGTGAGGAGCATAAGAAGAAACACCCAGGAGAATCGGTGGTCTTTGCTGAATTCACCAAGAAGTGCGCGGAAAAGTGGAAGGTAAAAATTATTGAATTTATTCCAGTCTACTTTTTTTTTTTTTTCTTAGTGTATGTCTGTCAAAGGGATGAAATGGAAGTTTCCATTCACAAGTGGAGAAGGGGAGCTAACAGGAATAACGAATCTCAGGTGGATTTTTATGTCATTACTGATTTACTGGTTAATGTTTGGTTCAGACAGTATTGGGATTACCAGTGATAATTATTTCTTAGAAATTGGAGGGTAAACTATTTTCTTGAGTAACTAGAAATCTTGAGTAGGAAAATTGGTGATTTGCTTGTCTTCAAATTTGCAAAATTCCGTTTGTGTATTTTCAAGATCACCAAGATTTCGTTGGGGAACTTTCCTTTGTATAGAGATTTGGGTGAAAGTTGCATTCTGTTTTTGTTTTGTTTTTTATTTGTCTCTGTTTGCAATGTGTTTAGTGAAGTATGATCGAAGGGAAAATGATTATCATAATATAAGTAACAGGTGGATTTTTATGTCATTATTGATTTACTGGTTAATTTTTGGTTCAGACAGTATTGGGGTTACCAGTGATAATTATTTCTTAGAAATTGGAGGGTAAACTATTTTCTGGAGGTGACTAAAATATTTATGGGATCACACTTTAACTGAAATTTGTGTGCATTTGTTTATTAGCATCACACATGTATCGATATGAATTTCTACTTCAGGAGACGTTTCCGACAGTGTTCCATATTCAATTGTTTGACAATATTCTAGTGACCAAGCAGCAATCATCGGGAGCATGGTGACAAACAAGAGAAGAAGCCAGCGGCTTTTGTTCCATTTGCTGGATTGTCATCCATGAGCCACAGCAGAGCTGTCAATTTAGGTTATGAAAAACTGAATTTCATATGATTTGCCTTGCTTTTTGCATTGGGCCAAATCACATGATTATGTGGTGGCCTGTCATAGACTGGGGCTACTGGACAAAAAAAAGAAATTACATCAATTAGTTCAGAAGAGTCTGTGAAAGTCATTTGCAAAATGGCTGGAAAAGGTCATTTACACAAACTTAAACAATGATGTACGACTACCACCAGAACTCGTGTGCCTGAAAAACAGCATCACAGGTGTGTGTTAACTAAAAAAAAGTAACATATGGTTCAAGGTGGGGGTGGTAGTAATGGGTGTCTTCTTAGGCAGAAGATCCACTGTGCATGAATTGTGAAAGCATGTGCAGGGCTCCCCATAGTGTGTTGTACATGCAATGAAATTGCGGAGTATTTCAAATTTTCAGATTGAAACACACAACAAATTTTTGCCACATTAATGTTATGGGGACCTGCAAAACCCAGCAAGGCTTTATTTGTTGCATACAAAAAATGGGTCCATGGTGTCCCACAATGAACAGCAAGGATTGTTTGCTTTTAGAAAATTTTGAAAAGGAGGGAGTGGGAAGGGGGTCCCTGGAGACCCACAACATATGGTAAGGCAAATTGTTCCTTCACAAAAAGCATGGGTCCTTCAGGACCTACGATATATATGCAAGACTTCAGATTGTTTTCAATCACCGTGGGATACATGTTCCCTGGCAGCTTAAAGTTAGGGGGGAAAAGCAAAGACATGAGACAAACTGGAGTCAGTACCTTGGAGCTCTCATGCAGTTTTAATAAGTTATTATCAACAAGCACCATGAATCAGGTCTGATCATACTTATCACCTTGAGGGCATGCAGTGTGTATAGACTATCAATATCAGTTTGTGTATGTGTGTGAATGTGCATGTGTGGTGTGTGTGTGTGTGCGTATAGTGGCCAGTGTGAGTGTACTTTTATGACAGTACAGTGTGTGCGTTTCTGTGTACCCAAGTGTTCATGTGTGTGGCATTCTGCATTTGTTATGCTTTGTTTCCATTCAAAATGTATCACTGTATGTATCAGTGTTTGTCATTATGTGTGTTGTTGTTCTGTTATCACATTGTGTCACTGTATGAACGTATGTATCAGTGAGTGGATGGAGAGAGAGAGAGAGAATAGGTATTAATTGTGAATAAAAGTTTTTTAGCATCATGTGTTGAAAATGTGTAGTTTTTTATTTGCTTAGAAAAATGTTTTGTTGTTCAAGGTCTTGACCGTATTGTGATTCTACCAGTTTCCATTTCGCCTTCTGTGACACTTTTCTTTTTGTCTTTCTGCCGATTGCACAGTACAACTGAACGCAGTGAATGCAGAGCCGACATTTGCAGTAAAGCAATGGGAAACTGTTCAGTTCTTCCTGGAGTTGTGTGAAGACAAGTCTTGTCTTGATTCTAAATTTGTCGGAAGCTGATCATCCGCATAGCACTTTGGTAGCGCAGGCAGGCACAATAGGTCAACTTCTGCTGTTCACATGATCAAGTGAGAGAGAGAAGAACTGATTCCCACCTTGGTAATGCAACAATGGGTGTGCAACAGCCTGGTGCACGAGTATGAAGTGTAACATGCCATTTCAGAATTTCACACTAAATAATTGTGGGCACGCTGACGATCTGAAGCCCTGTGTATGGCACAGAAAATTTTAGACAAGAAACTGCAAAGGTTCATAATACACTCTCCACTACAGATGTGTTTTTGAATCTGTAGTTATTCTAGGCTGTTGATTGTTATGGTATAAAATAAATTGCAAGTAGTTTTCTGTTTGATGCCCTCTCCCCCTAACCTTCACCCATACACCCCTACCCCAAATAGTAAATGTCATCTTGAATTGTCAACTGACCCCGTTTCTGTTGGTGACCCCCAGATAATAATCATGTACTTTTAAGTTGACCACTGTCTCCCATTCTGTTTTCCCCTTCTACCCCAATGATAATTATTACTTTCATACAGTTGACCACTGGTAATGATTATTACTTTGAACTGATCATGACTCCTTTTCTAATGAACTGTCCCTCCCACCTTGATAATAATTATTACTATTTGCTTATGACCATGGATTCCCTGGATTTGACAAAAACCCATCATAGGAGTTTTAAAACAACAGGAAGGAGCAAGAAATAATCATGGATGCATGTGCGTGAGCACACCCACACACCCGCGCACATGCACACACACACACACACACACACACACACACACACACACACACACACACACACACACACACACAACGCGAGGTCCTAACATTCAAATTCGTAAACTGTATACAAAGACGTATGTACATGTACACAAATTTCGGAAACTGGAATCTCTCTTTTATAGGCTTAAAGTTAACGCTCTTCGTACAAAATTCCACAGAAATTTACAGTGTGCTTGTGGAGCGGTCGACAGTTTCAATACTCTGCATTTTCTTTTTAATTGTCCCTATTTTAACTCATCTCTCTCCAACTTACGACAAAAAGATTCCCTATGCATTTTCCAGAATCTTCACGCCTTTTTTACATTTGTAAATTCGTTGATGTTAAGCCCAGTTGACTCGTTTGTGTAAATATTTCCAGGTTTTTTTTTTGTTTGTTTGTTTTGTTTTTTTTGTTTTGTTTTGTTTTTAATAATTTATCTTTTAAATTGTTACATTTAGAACAGTATTTTCATATCAATTGTCAAAGTCGCACATACACACGCACACACACACACACACACACACACACACACACACACACACACACACACACACACACACACACACAACTCGTACGTAGGCCTATACTAGCATTTTGCATACACTATTTCCATTTCTCTCATCCACTCATTTCTGCATATGTCTAATATCACTTAAAGTGAACAGACGTTAAATTGAAGAACTAACACACACACACACACACACACACACACACACACACACACACACACACACACACACACAGAAAACATAGAAAAGAAAAAGAATAGTTGGAATGTTTTAATATTCATTTGAATTGTATAATTTGTTTGTTTGAGCAGCCTTGTTCCAAACTTCATGTGCAGCATAACAAATTACCCAGAAGGATGTATTAAGTGCACTTTGAATAGTTTCTTGAACTAAGTCAGAGCTCTTTTTAACCTTCCTGGTTAGAAAGATAGGGAAGAGTGGGATGGCTGGACTGAGTGTTAAATCCTTGAATCTGAAGAGAATTGGTGTTACTGGGACCACACATCATTACCACTTGGACTTCTGAAAAAAAAAAAAAAAAAGGAGAAGTGCACTCCCTTACATAGTTTGTTTTCTTTCCTTTTCTGCTTGCTTTTAGTATAAGGAGGTATTTGGTTGGTTATTTTCAGAATGAAAACTGGCCATGTGGCAGAAAGGTTTCACACTGATATACTGTATTAACTCAGTGCTAAGCAGTGAGTTTTTCTCTCTGTGTAGGAAATGACTCCTAAAGAAAAGCGTCGCTTTGAAGAAATGGCAGAGAGGGACAAAGTGCGCTTTGACCGTGAAATGGCGTCCTATGTACCTCCAAAAGGGGCCAAGGCCCCCAAACGCAAGAGGCCAAAGGATCCCAATGCACCCAAGAGAAACCTGTGAGTAGCCATTAAGGCCATTCTGATGGATTGAATCATGCTTTAACTTGATCGTGGATGAATTATGAAATGTAATTTCTCACTTAATCGAAGTCCGTCATCTGGTCTGCAGAGGTCACTGAGTTAACAACAAATCACATATTGATTCTAAGTTAGAGGTTTGAGATTTTGTTTTTCAAGAGACAAAATACATCCTGAAAAATCTGCTGGTGCTAAACGAAGATAAATCGTTAGCCTTGCTAAGCTTTGAAGTAGTATTTAAATCAGTTATGAAATCAGTTTTTCTTATCTCTTTCACCAAAATTTCATTTAGAATTTGTTTTTAGAATATTGAGAACCTGAATGTTATGGCTGTTTTGCATGAAATATTAACTTACAAATAAAGTATGCAAATTCATGTCAAACAGTAACAGTTTGATTCCTGTTACAAGATACTTTTACAAGCTGTTAGAAGTTGATTAACAAAAATAAAGAGAGTCTATTACAGGAGAGCATTTATTTGATTACTTCCCTTTGCATTATTCGTGATTTTGCTCGCAGCTGCCTAGTTGATTGATTTCTTTGTAGGCCATTTTGCTTTTGCTGTAGGTCAAGTCAAAATCATGGGAGAACTGGTAGGATGTCTTTCTTCTTAGTCCTCCATTGTATCTAATGCGAAGTGAAGTTCGACTTAAAGTGCTTTAGTGATATCATGTACAAGTGCTTAGTTTAGATTAAGAATGATACACTTAAAATGCCAAAATGCTACACTTTGGGCTTTTGAGGCTTTGTCAGTTCTGAAAAAATCACGATCGTCTAGATTGTTCAACTTGATGACCTATGTTTGCAATCTGAAAGTTTGCTCCATTGGCAGTGGCCTTTAATCATGCCCGTGGATTGTATGCATTATGAAGAATGTTAGCTGTTCATTATCTTGGTCTCCAAGCTTGTCAAATCGTGTGCTCTGTAAGTGCAGCAGATCACCCTTTGAGCCATAGAAAGCTGTCATGATTAGAGAAGCATTGATCCCTTGTCTGGATACAGGGTGGTGAAATTCCACAGACACATCAGTTTCATTTGGGGCCTTTCACTATCAGTAGTGTCCAAATAATTTGTGTCTCTATGTGAAAAACCTGGAGCAAGGGTGACCAAGACAGTTGTTGCAAGTTGAATTACCGTGCCTCAGATAAGCCGGGCAGATTTGTAACTATGTAAATGGTCAGCCTGGACTGCTTTTTCATTTCCACAGCCTAGTCAGTCGTCGTTACCTCAGTTTTCATCCTTGATGATTTACTTGTCTGATTTGAGTACATGTTTGAGTATGTTTTGGGTTTGGGTTTCTTATTTTTTCTTAATTTGGAGGTAACAAACAGCAGAATGCCTAAATTTGTCCGCCGTGTCATATGAAGTTATTAAAGAATTAATCATCAGCAGATTTGAGAGTGGAGGAACTTACCTGAAAGTCAGTTACTAAAGGACGCAGTATCTGAAGAGCTTATATTGAGAATTTACATCCAGTGGATTTGATGTCACTGAAGGTTAGTCACAGAATTAATTGTCAATGGATTTAAGGTTGGACGAGCTTATTTGGAGAGTGCCTGAATTTTGATTGTTATCAGTGGATATATTATCAGAGGAGCATAGCTGCTGGTGGTTGTATCAGGGCTATCATCTTATAAAAGTTAATTCTTATAAGTTTTTAAGATTGGAGGAGCTTAGTCACAGAGTGAACTACCTGTGGATTTAATGTCTGAAAAGATTAGCTGCTGGGATATTACAATTAGCTTTAAGATCTGATGGATTATTTTTGTGTCTGTCATGATATCTGAAATGTAAAATTGTAAATTGTTAAAATTCATGACACTTGGTTTCAGCCCTGGTGAAACAGATAGGATTGTTCTGATGGGCCTGGTTTTCAGTAATATGAAAGTATCCTGGTAAACCGCCTCACAGGCAATGTGTGTGAATGGTTAAAAAAAACTACAAACACCTGGAGTAAGTGCAAAATATATTTCGCTTTATTTAAAGCTTCTTCAGTTGCAACCATGGACCAAACTGAAAGGATGAAACACAGAACTTAAAACGTAAACAACTGAATTAAAATCAAACACTAAGCCTATTTAAAATGCACGGGTTTTTTCAGTACAAGAGTTCAGTAGCTGAACATGATCAACACACACAACCACACACCATACCTGAGCGCTAGCGCGCGTGCGCACATGTATATCTTCCTGAACAATAATGAAGGCAGGCCCGTGAATCACCGCGATAAAAAATCAAACTGAAAGAGAGGAGGGAGGAACTGGGCGTGGAAAGGGTGGGGGGGGGGGGGAGAAAGAGGGGTGTAAAAGGGAAAGCCTCAAGTTTAACCTAGTAAAATTCAACTGTAAGTATTCACACACACACACACACACACACACACACACACACACACACACACACACACACACACACACACTCACACACACTCACACATACACACACTCTCAAACTTAACCTGGCAAAACATGAATGTAAGCATTAAAACACACACACACACACACACACACACACACACACACACACACCACACACACACACACACACCATGTTTAACCAAGGAAAATCTGACTGTAAGCTTTAAAACACATACACACCCAAACACATACACACTCACACACATACACACCCACGTACACATATACATACACTCACACCCACAAACACACACACACACACACACACACACACACACGCGCGCGCGCACCCACTCATACACACACGCGCACACACACACACACACACACACACACACACACACACACACACACACACACACACACACACCGGGGCTAATCCCAGACATTCAGTCCAGCCGGGTACATAGTTTTTAGTTTGTACCTCCAGAATCTTTCCCTCTGCTTGCGCACTGCATGGGCTGCTGGTCCTGTCGCCCCGATCTGCTCAATCACGGTTACTCTCAGGTCGTCCAGATGGTGGTCTGTGCTCTGGAAGTGACGAGCGACCAGCGTTTCCCTTTTGTCCCCCTCCCTGGTCGTCGCTTGTCCTGGGGGTCCCCTGCGCTGAGCCTTGATGTCTGAACGGTGACTGTGGAATCGTTTCTTGACTGCCTGACAATGTGTGTGACAAAGAAGATTCTTGATGTGCCACCTCCTTGGTGCGCAGGTCTGCTTTCTTCTTCTACTGTGCGGACGCACGGCCCCAACTGCTGAAGGAGCAGCCTGGTCTGAGTGTGGCCGAGGTGGCCAAGGAGCTAGGCCGTCGCTGGGAGAATCTGCCCGAACGCCCTAAGTTCGAAGACCTGGCCATGAAGGATAAGGAACGCTACGACAAGGTGACAGCTGTCCATCGTCTTGCTAGAAAGTCTAATTTCCTATGGTCTAGGACGTTACGTGTGTTGTAGGCTAGAAAGAAAGAAAGAAAAAAGCAGCATATTTTAAGAGCCTATTGCCTCTCGTTTTCTGATTGTGTTAGGTTTTCTTCCTCATCACTACTTTCTTCCTTTCTTCTTTTGTCTTATGTTTTCTTTATTTAGTAAAAATGAAGAGAAAACTTGATGTGAAAGACATGTTGACCTATAAGCTTTTACCAACATGCCACCTGTCTACATGTTCCAATTTTGCTGTTATATTTTGCTTGTTGATTAACAGTCTTGAGTGCACAGCAGCACATGAAACCTTTTTTTGTTGTTGTTTTGGGGTTGGTTTTTTTTTGCATTTAATGTCCTCAGTCATACTGTACCATATGAACTGTGTAATCCTGAACTGTACAATACCCCATACCTGAGATTACTGTGTTTGGACATTTTTAAGGATGCGTGAGCTCTCCTACTTCAAAAGGAAGCTGTAGCCCACTTCTTGTGAGGTCTTCTGGTTTAAAGTAGGGCCATTCACTGTAGTGTTGTGCTGGTTTTTTTGTTACTTTTTAACTTTTTTTTTTTTTTAATGACAAGTAGTCAATGAATTGGTGACAGCTTGTTCCACAACAACTTTTTCACAGTTTACGTTGTAAATTAGAGGCAGATTGAACATTTGGACTTAAATCAGATACAGCAGATTGAACATTTGGACTTAAATCAGATCTGTAGAAGTGTTGTTGCTGAGAATGAGATTCTCTCATCGGCTCTCTCTTGGTTTTCCAAAAGTTTGATTGTGTGTGTGTGTGTGAACTGTTGCAGGAAATGATAGAGTTCCGGAATGGAACCTTCAAACCTCAGGATCCAAACAAGAAAGCCAAGCTAGAGACTCCGTCACCCCCCAAGGCTGCTGCCAAGGAGGAGGAAGACGATGACGAGGAGGAAGATGACGAAGAGGAAGAGGAAGATGATGATTAGTAGATCTGTTGATGTGGGATGATGCTTTTGTTGTTGTTATCTTTTTTCCTTTTTTTTTTTTTTTTTCTTTTTTTTTTTTTTTAATCAAGATGAGGAGCAATCTTTCAAGGCTGGTGAGAGTGAGTGGTCGTGTGTGAGGGGATGAAATATGTGGATCAGAAATAACTGCAGGGGAGGGGGGGGGGGGTCCCATTGTTCTCAGTGTATCCTAATTGTATGGTCGAGAATGGCAGGTTGTCCAAGCTCTGTTCGGATCAGAGTTGGTGAGTGTGCAGCTGACTGCCTTCTTGTAGCAGCAGAGGTTGAAGATTGAGGCAGCATTGCACTCCTGCCTAGCTTCATCTGTCTGGGGGGGGCAGTCACAAGCAGTGTCCATCTTTCCATGATGGCTTTTCTGGTGGGTTGACGTATGACGATGCTGAGTGTTCTTGGACAGTGTCCTTGGTATGTAGTTGTGCAGTCTCTCATTCAGATCAGTGGTGCTGTGTCTGGGAGGTGCAGGTGTGAGAGCATGGGGCTGTGGGTTTGCAATGCTAAAAGTGCAGCAGAAGTGTTTAAAAAGTGGAGAAAAAAAAATATGGGAGGTAGCAGAGCATATTTCACTTTTATGTATGATTTGAGCCTTTGTTGGTAAAAGCTGTGTTGGTAAACCAGTTGTCTTATGTTCAGCGCCTGCATGTCATGCCTCAGGTGTGAGTGTCCTTGAAGCTGCAGTTAGGTGTTTTATCTCATGGCGACCATACCTTCATCCTGTTGTGGTCGTCTTCATAGAAAGGGGAAGCCATTGAGAGTCCTTTGTCTTTGTCAATCAGCAGAGGATATACCCTGTGTGTAGGAATGATAGCCATCTGACTCCCAGTTCCCTTGGTAAACAAACACATGGTCACTTGTCTTGTGAGGAGCAGTGGGATTGGTTCAGAAGAATCTGCTTCTTTTCTTGTTGTGAAATTGTCAGTGTATAAAAAAAGCATGTGCGTCTACATCATTCTGAAACATCAGGGAAGGTGGGTGCCTGAGAAAAGCAATGTTTTTGTTTGTTCTTTTCTAGGATTATTCAGAGAGGTCTCTGAAAGGAGGGGGGGGGGGGGGATACTTCTCTCTGACAGTAGCGATGCTTTCTAATGACATTCTTTGAGACTGTGATGGGAGGAGACTGCATTAATGTGTGCGGATTTTTTCACTGATGTGGTATTGTCTTCACAACAGTCTCGGCTATGGGCAGGGTTTATGTCTGCAGCACAATGAAGGGTCGTCTGTAGTGTCCTTACCCTGGAAAAGGTAGGGGGAGTGGGATCCTGTGTGTAGCCAGTGTTGTGGGTCACCACCATGACTCGCACAGTCTGTTACCCCTAACTTCTGGTTGATGTCAGTCCCTTTATCATTTGACATGGGCTGTTATGGAGTTCATTTGCTATTCTTGGCATTACTTGCATTTTGGCATAAGTGCGCACACATCTACACACAACTTGTACATCACCCATGTGCATTGTGATATAACCATTCTGATTTTTTGTTTGCTGTTTAGACAAGCATATTTTTTAGTATGGTATCACATTGTAGTTATAACTGTTTTTATTGCTGTTCATTGGAGAATGATATCTTACATATATTTTACTTTTTTTATATATGTCTGGGGTTTATTGTGGTTTCACAGTATGATTGTAGTATGTGCTTGTTATGCACTTGCGCAGAGATCACATGTTAATAATCAAACCTTGTACAATGCCTATCTATGTCCTGAGGTTGAGACACTCAGGCTCTTTCACACACATGCGCAAGCACACAGACACACACACTCACACTGATGTAAAACTCTAGAAATAGATTGGTCAGATTTACAATTTCTAGATCAGATTTACAAGTACATTTTTAATCCAGCTATGTGCGGGGAAGAAGCAGACTTTATGTACACAATTTTATGATGAAAACCTGTCATTTAAACAAGATTCAATTGCTGTCTGATTACATTTTTGTTATTCTTTTGTTGGGCGTTTTCAGAATAACGTACTTTTAGAAATCTGCAAAGGAATCAATGCAAGGTTACAGAAAAATAGGGATGATAGAGGAAAAAACACCCAGTTTGTGGGATTTTACATGTATATTTCACTCCACTTGATAAGTTACACAAGCACTTACACACACACACACACACACACACACACACACACACACACACACACACACACACACCAGCTGCACAATGATAGTTGCTCTTCAATTGGTGTTGTCAACACCTGGAGCGTTTTTAAAGTGTCTCCTAAGTGGACGTGTGTGGAGACCTGGGGAGGGAGGGGACTCACGATCTCATTCCCCATCCTTTGCAAACCAGCCTCTGTTGCCACTGTCCCTGGCATGACTCTCTTCATTCGCTTTTTGGCCCAGATGTGTGGCCTCTGGATTCCTTTGGCATCCTCCATCGATCCTGCTGTGTAGCTCATCTGTCATTCTTTTTTAGCTGTGTCTGTCCATTTCCCGGGATTCACTGGTTGTGGGCCATGGCAGGATATGGACCTGGCTTTCTTGGTTTGTAGTTCACTGTAGGCGGGAAAGAGGAATGCAAGAAAAAAGTACAAGTATGTTTTTTCAGGTTTCAGCTTTGGGTTTCTTGTTCATCATGCATTCATCCTCTCCCTGTGTTTGCTGGAAAGGTTAGCATTCATTCAGATGGGTGGTTGTGTGACATGAATGACTTGTAAAAGGAAGGAAAAAAATATGGCGGAAGAAAGAATATCTTACACCAGATGCAGATTAAGGAGGAGAGAGAGAGTGGGGTGGGCGGGGGGAAGGGGTCGTGGCAGGAGGCAACAGGTCTGAGTAAGAAGTGATGTGAAAAGTCTTGCCTTGGGACAGAGCCATGATCCATAGGAGGGGATTGTGTGGCTGCTGCTGTTTGGAGATTGGGTTGTGTGGGCCTGTGCTGTGGATGTATAGTGTACATAGGAGTTGGCTTCAGCCTGTGTGTGGACGATGAGAGTGAGTGACCTGTGAGAGAGTGACCTGGATGGGGGTCTGTTGGCTGGTTACGGTGTGGACATTATCATCACCTCATTCTGGTTTGCTGGGACTTGTATGAGTACGTTGTTTCATCCTTCAATAGTGTTCAGTTTGCGTTTACTGTTGCTTCAGTTTTTGGTTTTTTTTTCTTGGTTAATTTTTTTGGTTCTTATATTTCAAGTGTATTCATTCTTTTTAGAAGTTATTCCTAGTTATTGATGCAGTGTCTGGGGATGTTTTACCCTAGTTTTGGGCGCAAATGCATCTTCTTCATTTCTTCATAGTGTTTGTACTAGGCAGTCAGCAAGAGTGGAGTTATGGGAGTGATACAGTGAAAAGCTTAAGACTAATCAACAGTTTATCCAAACAGGATGAGAGGGGAAGGTGTTTTTCTGTAATTCTGTTCCCCATTCAGGCAAAGGAAAAGGGGGAGGGGGGAGATTACCAATGGATTTGCTGGAATTGTTCATTGGCTGCAACACAGATGACCGTTTCTTGGTTGTTAAAAGGCCACTTCTGTTTTTGAACTTTTTTTGTAAGACCCTTGAGTACATAGAGCCAGAGGCTTAGTGGTCATCTTTTGATGTCCTGCTTCTCTCCTTAGTTACAACAGATAACCTGCATTTGCTCTGTAATTTTCTGTTGGAATTTATCAAGCATCATGTACATTTCAGTAGTTTCATTAGTCATATCTTTGGCTACAGGAAGCAACAGATGCTCTTTTAATCTATGAAGAAAGTCTGCTTGTTCTGAAGTGTTATCCATGTTCACTCGGTGTTGTTCAGTGTGGATGTCAAGTGTTATACGCAAATCACACATTTTTGGGAGTGAATAAACACTACGCAAGACATCTTGTCTCTGAAGAAGTCAGCCCCCTTTGATTTTTATGCTTATCTGAAATGTATTCTAATTATTATTGCATTTGAGAGTTAATATTTACTGTTATGATTATTTGTTTTATGAGGTATCAGAGATTCATCCAAACATTCTTCCTAACTTGAGTTTTTAAAGTTTTTTTTCTTCCAAGTCTGACAGTTAATTAATGTTTTTAGAAAAACTGTGTCCATGATGCTGACTGACATGTGTAATAACAAGATTGAAATTGAAATCTAGTTGTTGGGGACATTTTGCAGCTTATGTGGTGAGCGATTTATCAAATAAGAAAATAAAACAATTGAAACCTGTAGGCTGGGAGCAGTTTTGCAGAGATGTGTTGTAGAGGTCAGCAGCTAGGCGGAGTTCCTGTGGTGGTGGTCAGTTAGCCCTGGTGAGGGTCAGAGCTTGGCCTTCCACCTGAAGCTCTCTGTATGGGGAGGCCACAGGTTTGTGCAGATGTTGTGTCTGGATTGAAGGCTATGTTCCATAGCAGGGCAGTCTTTAGAGTCAGAGAGTGAGAGAAACGGGCACGACAGTGCAAGACCAAAAATTGGCAAGCAGACTGGAACCAGTTTTGTTTTGTTTTATTTAGTCCAGGCAGCTGATAGATATATTTTATACAAGCAGGACACCTGAAAGATTTTTGTACAAATTCTGATGCTTCAACTCGATTGATTTGTTCTGCTTAAAGACCATATAGTTGTATTTACGCAGGTGACCCCAGGCCTCGTCTTGGGGATTTCATCAGGGCACCACTGAAGATGGTAAATTTTCAAGCTTGAGTGTCAGATAAACAAATGGTTTGTAAACCTGTTTTGATTTACCATCTATTTCCTTAGAGAGTGACGTTTCTTTGGCATAATCAGACTTCCCTCACCCTGCCTCCTTAAAAGCTGTTTAGTTGAACGAAGTTTTAAATGGTGAACCAAAATCATCTGGCTTAGCAGTATGTGGTCTGAGATGGTTTAAGTAGGGCTATCATTCATCAAATGCAGAGAAAAGAAAGATTACCCAACATGCTCTTATAATGCATTGTGCAAAGAGAACTTGCCATAAAAAAGCTGACAATGAAAATCAGTTTCTGCCTGGTTGAGGCAATTTCTATGTTGGAATTCAGTTTTTCAATAAATTACCTAGATTTGCACTCGGTATTTATAAGTAAACATTTAATTCAGTAATATTCAGTGTCATAGTGCTTTGGAAATGTGTGAACTTTCGCAAACAATCAATATCACTGTTTCAAAACGGCTCAAATGTCAGTCAAGCACCAGGGAGCTGTATTGCAGGGTGTGGGCATGTTTTCTTTCCCTTGAGAATTAAGACAATCGTCGACTGTTGCAACATTACTGTCTGGTCAAAAGCATGGGTCACTAGTGAAAAACAAAATGGTGATACCAGTCAGTCTGTAGTCTAGTTTCATGAACTGGTAGTTTATTCTAATTGAGAGCAACCTTTTAAAAAAAGTTTGTTTCTTATTTTTGGTCTTGTCACTGTCTATGTATAGGTTGGTTGACTCTGTACTGACTGTGTATATATATATATATCTATATTTTTGTGTATGTTAATCATATGGAGACATGTTATGACAAATGTAAAATTTGTACACTTGTTCCTGTTGATTTGATTGAGGGAGAAACTAAAAATGTGCCATTGCAGTTTTTGCTGGAGTTGATTTTTTTTTCCTTTTCCCCTTCTCAACAATGGAGATTATATCAGACAGCTTATGTGTTCATATCCTTAATCAATTTGAATGAGTCACTTCAGAAATATGCTGCTACAAATATTTATCAGAAAATATGACCTTCTCACTGTACAGCTGGAAGGGAACGGGTTTCAAATGCCACAGAACCCTGAGTGGAGACTTCAGCCCTGCATCTACTCTGCATTGGAGGCTCAGAACCTACACTTGAATTCTGTCATCAACTGACCAGATGTGTTGCCTGCAGTGCTGCTCAAATTTCCAGACCAACACTGCAGTTGCTCTTGGGTCTGGTTGATGCCACACAAGTTTTCAGGAACTCTGGCATAAGAAAAAACATTTGCTAGATCAGAGAAAAATTGCTTGGATAGTTTCTGCTTAAGTCACGTCAGTCTCCAGTTTCTGGATATTCATGGTTCATCCTCTTTACACATATGAAATACAAAATGCAACAGACTGAGGAAAATTATGCATACTGGGTCCGTGATGGGTAAATAAAGTGGGAAAGTTCTGGAATCGCAGAAGACGTTTGTGGTCTGGCAAGTTGTGGAAAAGAAATTCAGAGAAGTCATGGAATTTATTCATTGTAGCAGCTGATTCTTGCCATTGTAGTGACCTAAAAGAAGAAAGCGCATATCAGTTTCATGCAGCCCATGATCAAACATAACAATTTCATGCTGTTTTACTGGGTTAATCAATTTGCATAGGGATGATAACACAACTCCCTACAGGCCTCAGAGGTCAAAATTCAAGAGTAGTAACTCTTTTCAATATGGGGTGGTCATTTTGGAATTTGTGAGAGCAAACCTGTTTTGATGACATGTGACCTGATGAAGAGAAATACAGATTGTTTGAGATATGGCTTGTGGAGGTTTCATCGGATAGATGGTCTGGTAAATGTGGATTATGCTGCAAAACCTTGGAAGTTTTCAAACATGGGAATAGAAGCAGTTTGAAGCTTTACCAAGACTGCCAGACGCTGTCAGTTAAGGGGAAAATAAGAATTCTGCTGAAAAAGTAGGGAGAAGTGAGGGAATGTGCCAATCGGAGATCAGTATGAATCCTGCAGAAGATGTATTGTCCAGTAGAGCGTGTAGAAGCAGGACAGCCCTTTCATCTTGTGTGGTTATGCCAGGCAGCCTGTCTCGCCACCTGATTTACGTGTCCATATTCTTCTGTTTCGCTCTTTGCTTTCCAAACGATGACCTCTTCATTGACCTCACATTAAGACCCTCTGTCTGTCTCTCCCTCTCTCTCTGTCTCTCTCTCTCTCTCTCTCTCTCTCTCTGTCTCTGTCTCTCTCTCATGTGATGGACATGGAAGGGGAGGTGAGAGTTCAGACTGGCCAACAGGAATGTTTTTTTGGTTTTTTTTTTCAAAACAGCAAAACAGAAAATTCTTTTTTGTGTGAGTGTTTGTTTGTTTTGAACTCTGAGGGGGAAACCAATCTTGAGCAAAAGCATGAACAAGTCAGTCCAAACAACTCGTGTAGACTTGGTCTTTGGTCTTTCTGTATTATTGTCATGACAAGGAAATTTATTCTTCTTGTTTTTATAGGCTTTTTTTTTTTTTTTTTAAGTGCCATGCAAGATTTGATTAAAGGTATGAAATGAAACTTGCACAAGGAAGACAGTGTGAGGACAACAGTCAGGATGCCGAGAATAGATGGAGATGCCAAAGCTTTGACGAAAAAAAAAAAAAAACTTATGGAGAATTTCAGACATTGTGTTGAAAAACACCCAAGACAGTTATTATCCAGCAAGTTAAATTTCTCTCCCTCTCTCTCTCTCTCTCTCTCTCTCACTCTCTCTCTCTCTCTCTCTCTCTCTCTCTCTCTCTCTCTCTCTCTGAGCGTCTGAATTTCCTCTTCATTTTCATCGTTATCCTACATCTCATACAATGTGAAGGTCAGTAGAATCAATGATTTTCATTATACCTGGCCCATATCTTATTATTAAAAGTTTGCTTACTTGTGTGTCATTTCTGTACTTTACACAGCAGAAAACATTTCATTTTTACTGTTAAACTTGAGAAAAATCTTCAGCTTCAGGGGGTGCTACAGACATATTCATTTGTTACCACCAGAGGATGGTCCAAATGATGGATTTATGCCTTATTCATTTCTTTTTTCTTTTTATGTACATTGCCAACTTTCTCCCATGTAAATGGTTTGAGGGAGACACAGCAGTAAGGGCAACTGAGAAGGCTGTGAAGGGAAAAAGCTACACCATTTGAAGGAAGGACATAAAAAAAAAAAACCAACAGATTAATAGTGCCTACATCGCTTGTTAGGATGTTAGCTGAACAGTCATTTTAACCTTGATTTTGTGTTGAAGCAAAACAACAGTGGTTTTTTGTCGTCAGTAGTGGGCTTAGTAGGTGGTATCCTGCGTAAGTTGGATCAGGACAGTGCCGCGTAGCACCACTGAAATGTCTTGGCAGACGGCGCAGCGTCTCATGATGACTTGACATCGATTGCTCACTGTGGATTGTTGGTACTGCGACTGTGATCTCTACACAAGCTGGACTATGGCTGTGAACGAAGAGCTGGAGTGAGCGGCGAGGATGCAATGCCACAGAAGCCATCTCTCTCCTTCCCCCCGCCTCTTTTGTTCAACGGAATTGGCTACATTTTTAGACTAAGAGCATCGCAGTGTGATTTCAATGCTGACACATGTGTTCGCTAATGGATGCTTTTAAACTATTCTCTATCAACGCAAGAGGGCTAAGAAATAGCATGCAAAGAAAGGGGTGTTCAAATATACCAAAGAACAGAAATGTAACATACATGTATTCAGGTATCGCACATAGCCACCTCCACCCCATCCTCCCGTTCAAAAAAAAAAAAAAGATATTTTGGGAAAGCAATGAGGACAGAAAATATGATATAATGAAGGAACAAAACACAGTACAAGGGAAATTCTTTTAGTTTGAAAACTTTTTTTCAGCGAAATAAAGGTAGAAAACAAATGCAACAACATTTTCAAAGCTTAAGTGAAAAACAAAGAACTCAATTGCTGTAGTCAAAATAGTTGTGCATCGAATGATAACGCCAAAAATGCATTTCTTCGATGCTGTACAGAACATTCTTGATCAGTATTTGGGTAACAAACTCCTGGTAGTAAGTGACTTCAACAGCATAATACAACAGCGAACTCGACGTGATATCAGGTCACTCGCATCCTAAACACGAAGTACAAAATTTTCTAAAATTGATAACATGCTCCAAATTAACTGATTCCTTGAGGCTTTTTCATTGCTCTGGAAAGGAATACACATGGTGCAAACAACATTCTTTCATGCACGTAGAACAGATAATTGCTGTATTGACTAAAAAATATTGCCTCTCTGCTTCGCATCTAATATACCACAGTTCCAAACACTAATCATAAAGCTGTCATGACTGAACTAACTACTTACCAGTTCAGCAAGGGCCCAGATTTTGGCATTTTCACAATTCCTGTTTACAAGACGAAGTTTTCCAACAACCTGCGGATGAAAATACCAGGTGAGGACTGCTGCAGAAAACAACCAGCAAACAGATTGTAAGTCGACAGAAAAAAAGAGAACCTTGCAACATCAGAATCTGAGAGTTTTGAGGTTGAAATCAGGAGTAGTTATATGAATGGAATAAGATTACCACAGTGTAATCAGAACAGAAAACAAATTCATCGTCTAAAGATAAAGGGTCTTCCTGACATTATGACACTTTCACTACAAAACAAAGAAGACATTGTGTGTGCCTCTTCGATTGTCACAGAATAATCAAAATTTTCAGGTCCTTTCTTGAATCGTACAAAATCTAAAGCCATGGGGAGTAGATTTCTCATAACCACGAAGAAAACATACTGTTTGAAGTTACAAACAAAATTAAGATGCTCAAAATATTGTTCAGAAACTGTTCAAGAACCCGACACATTAAGGGTAACGGGATAAAGAGACTGGATGAAATGCAGTCTTATGGAATCTCGGAAATCAATATGGCAAAATGGTCATAGTAAATAGCCTTTCAGTAAGTCAGTTTATATCTGTAATGCAGTCAACTGGATTGGCAGTTAAAGTCGTCACGGAGACGAATCGAAACCTTTTTAAAATCATCTGGCAAAGAAATATCAAATTACATTAAAAAAAATGTTTTTTAATATTTTTTTTTAAAGGGTAGGAAAAAGTGATGAGAAACCGTTTTGTACACAGTAAATCAATTACAGATGTTTCTGTTTACAGAAGGTAGGTAGACTATGCAAGTCAGGTGATATAAACTGGAGGTTTAGTCCCATGTCATATTTCTATCAAACAGCAAGCAGTAATTTCATACATATAACACTTTTTCAGCTATCAGAAATGCAGAAAGCGCTTGGGAAAAATTGAAAGTGAATTTACTGGGGGGAAGTCTTCTGCATTTATATGAAAAGAACTGCTAGGTACTAATATTAAAATACTAAAATTAACATATAGCATAGAATAACAGATTAATGCAATGTAAGAATCATTCTCTTTTTTCACCGCTTGAAAAAACAGATTCGAGAGATTCAAAGATTTAATAAGCCTGAATGAGTCGGTTTAAATTCATTTAGGCTTATTAAATGTTTGAACATAGAAGAACTTCAACATAAAATAACAAGAAAGTCTGACCATCTATATTTGAACTAAATGCAGTAACTTACGCTCTCCCATGACAAATTAGTCAGAGAAACAAAATGTTTAATTCTGAATAGACATAGCAACAATTCCTGTACGGGACCAAAGAACATTCTACAGTTTTTATGTAATAAAATGAAAGGAAGGGAAGATATAAAGCCCTGTGCTGTCGATTTTTGGCAAAGAAAGCAGTACATTAAAATCATGAAAACTTATGGACACTCCCTTATGTTGTGACGAAGGATATTCGTTTACAGGAACTACAACGGAAAATAATGCACATCTACTCTACAAACATAATAATACACAAAATGAAGCTAGTAGATGATAACAAATGCTTCACCTGTGTGGATTAAGTATATATTAAATGTTAATTTTTTTTCAGGACAAACTGAAACTTCCATTCAAGGCCTTATTGGAATTCAGGTCACAGTCTCATTATGTGATGTATTGCTGAGAGCAGAGAATTGGTCCTTAATTAAGCAACGAAGCTTTAAAAATTATAAATAAGATCATCTTGATTGGCAAAATGGGCATAAGTATTGCAAAGAAAGCAAAAAACTACTTCACCCACACATGTAATATTTGAACACCAAATAAGATGTACCTTATGATCTTGTACCCACGACTTGTCCCACAGTGATATGATATTTTGTCCACTGACACTATGTTGCTCTGCATTCTGTCTTAATAATAATTAATCATAAAATGAAAAAGAACAGAAAGGGGCAGTGAAAGCACTTGCAACTATTCGAGATACATTTGGATGAAAAATTGAGACACGCGAACAGATGCTATGAAAAATATTATAGTAGCATAATGGACCATCTTGACAAATATGACTTATTAAATAACGCCCAGCATGGTTTTAGACAGCGAAGGAGTTGTGAGACTCAACTTGCAACAACACTCAATGATTTTAATAACTGTCTTAACGACAGACAGCAAATAGATGCAATTTTATTAGACTTTTCTAAAGCCTTTGATAAGGTTGACCATGAGGGCCTGCTACTTAAAATAGAACACATCGGCATTGGTGGTTCTTTGCTAAAATGGTCTAGATCATTCCTCGTTGGGAGAACACAGAAAGTTATTGTGGAAGGGTCGTCATCCCATTGTAAACCAGTCTTGTCAGGTGTACCACAGGGAACTGTTCTGGGGCCCTTGTTTTTTTTTAGTTTATATAAATGACATAAGTAGAAATCTCTCTCCTGGAACTACTATAAGGCTTTTTGCAGATGACAGCTTAGTATATAGAACAATCAGAAGCAAGAATGATACACACATTCTGCAAGATCTAAACGCTTTACAAGAGTGGGCAAGAATTTGGAAAATGGAATTTCATCCCCAGAAGTGCCAAGTGTTGCGTATATGTAATAAACGCTCGCCAACTAGATCAGAATACTCTATTCACAATACTATTCTTAAAGAAACCAATGCTGCAAAATATTTAGGCTTGATTATAGATAGTCGCCTCAAATGGAAAGAACATTACAATTTAGTATGTAAGAAAGCAAACAACATCTTGGCTTTCTTATACAGGAATATCAACAACTGCCCCCAAAAGGTTGAGGACGACTGCTATAAAACACTGGTTAGACCAGTACTGGAATATGGTTGCTCAGTCTGGGATCCTTACAATCTAAAGGACATTGATAACCTCGAAAAGATTCAGAAGAGAGCAGCACAGTTCGTAACGGGGAACCATATCAGAGAGAAAGGGAATACTAGGAAGAACATGAGGAAATTAGAATGGAAACCCTTAGAAGAGAGAAGAGCTTTTATTAAAACTTTATACCTTCTTCAAAGGCAGAGCTAAACTAATTGATATCCCAATGGAACAACTAGTATTTAACAAAAGTAGCACCAAGAGTGGCGGTCAATCTTATGCCATACCTGCATCAAATATTGACAGCCATTTACATTCATTTTATCCTAGTTCTGTAAGGCTGTGGAACTCGCTGCCGGGTGCCATCAAGATTGCCACAGATGCAGTCTCTTTTAAAAATCAAATTGATAAGACAATCTTGAGATCTGCATATTGATTGATTTTTCTATTTTAACTTCCCCATATATTTTATGGTTACCAAGGCCTTAACCTGGCCATTGCTTTTAACCTTTTAAAGATCATGTGCGACCCCTTGTTGCCAAATTTTGCTCCAGGGGCCAACAGGCTGAGTCGCATTTTCTTTTTTTAACATGCGCGCTGGTGACCTACTCATTTTTGAGTGAACCAGATTTTTAGGAAGAAGAAAAGAAATAGTTGGACAAATTCTTGAAAAACACGCACGCAAACACAGATGTCCCACCGGACGAGATTTGTTAGTTTCTGAAAGAGATAAACATTTTTTTTCATCTGATCTCAGATTTAACGGCAGAAAGAAGTTTCTGAACATCCGTTTTTAGAAAATTTGTTTTATGAGGGGGGGGGGGGGGTATGCGTGAGTGAGTGCGTGTGTGTGCGTGCATGTGTGTGTGTGTGTGTGTGTGCGCTACTTGTGTGTGTGTGTGTGTGTGTGTGTGTGCATGCTCGCGCACACGCCCATGCGTACGTGTGTGCATGCGTGTGTTGTAATTTATTTTGAGATGTGATTAGCCCTGATGTAGCCCATTGCGGCCGAACGGGTTATAAACAATATCAATTAAAGTGAACTGACTCCGACAGTTGATATCGTTGATACGCCCTTTGAGGTTGGTAGGCTATTTACAACATGAGAGCGAGGGAGACCGGCGTACGGCAAAACCATTGTTCTGACTGAATAAATGAAAATGTTGACCGTCGGATACGTCGACATAAATTCACAAATATCTGGCTTCGACTGGAATATGGTAGTGGAACAAAGAAGGAGTCGACGACGATGATGATGATGTAGTTTTCGTGTGCCTATGACAAGATGACTTGCCTCGTGCGGCTGTACTTAACTGACACACTTTTGATCACTCGATCGTTTCAGCGAGCTACCTGTCCCCAGGGGGGGGGGGTCGCGGAGGCCGGTCACACTCTTTCCCTCACAGTCCTTAGGTTCGCTGTGTGTAGTGTGTGTGTATGAGAGAGAGAGAGAGAGAGAGAGAGTTTTAACGGGTGACTGCACAATATATGCGTAGCTGATATTATTGTTCGCGTTGATGTTTCACCATATGAGGATGTAGTTTTCCTCAGCTTTCATGTTCTGCAGTTGGTGGTGGTGGTTGTCGACGTTCCTGCGCCTCGTTTCTCGTCTTCCTCTCCAACTTTGCCCTAAGGTCTGTGAAACGAAGAGGGTGCAATGTTACTATCCGTGGAAATACAAGTAGGCCTAACACGCATTTGCCTCTCTCTCTCTCTCTCTCTCTCTCTCAAACGGGTCAGGAGAGGTCAATTCTCTCTCTCTCTCTCTCTCTCTCTCTCTCTCTCTCTCTCTGTTTTGTTTGGAACATAGGAATTAGGATTCTGTCCAAGCAGTTATTGATGAAGAGAGAGAGAGAGAGATGGGAAGAGGTGGGTGTGGAGTTGGACGGAGGGAGAGCGTGTCCCAAAACACGGAGTTGGATGGAGGGAGAGCGTGTCCCAAAACACGGACAACCATAATTATGAAAGAATATTTTTTGTCATGTACAAGCGCTTACGCATGCGTGGACGCAGCCCTCTCTCTCTCTCTCTCTCTCTCTCTCTCTCTCAAATTCAAATTGCTGTGAGAAAAGGGTGTGTGTATCGGATGACGGCACTTGGCTGGATATGTTCAGTCAGCAGTGCTGATTTCCTACTTATTCCTACGTATGACCCCTGGCGGTCGACTGGGCTATAAAAACATGAACTAAACTCAACTTTCCTTCTTCTTGTTCCTTTTCCCTACCGTCCGTTTTTCGCCTACCTTGTCCTAACTCCCACTGCCTTGTCCCTCTTCCCTCTAGCTTGTCCTACTTCCCTCTACTTTGTCCTACTTTCTCCTACCTTTCCTTACTTCCCCTACCTTCCCTACTTCCCCTACCTTGCCCTACTTCTCCCTACCTTGTCCTACTTCCCCCACTCTTGCCCTACTTCTCCCTACCTTGCCCTACTTCCCCTAACTTGCCCTACTTCTCCCCTACCTTGTCCTACCTCCCCCTACCTTGTCCCACCTCCCCCTACCTAGTCCTACTTCCACCTACCTTGCCCTACTTCCCCTACCTTCCCTACTTCCCCCTACCTTGCCCTACTTCTCCCTACCTTGTCCTACTTCCCCCTACCTTGCCCTACTTCCCCCATACCTTGCCCTACTTCTCCCATACCTTGCCCTACTCCCCCTACCTTGTCCTACCTCCCCTACCTTGTCCTACTTCAACCTACCTTGCCCTACTTCCCCTATCTTCTCCTACTTCCCCCTACCTTGTCCTACTTCCCCCTACCTTGTCCTACTTCCCCCTACCTTGTCCTACTTCCCCTACATTGCCCTACTTCCCCTACCTTGCCCTACTTCCCTCTACCTTGTCCTGCTTCCCCCACCTTGTCCTACTTCCCCCTGCCTTGCCCTACTAACCCCTACCTTGCCCTACTTCCCCATACCTTGTCCTACTTCCTCTACCTTGTCCTACTTCCCCTACCTTGTCCTACTTCCCCTACCTTGTCCTACTTCCCGCTACCTTGTCCTACTTCCCCTACCTTGTCCTGCTTCCCCCTACCTTGTCCTACATCCCCTACCTTGCCCTACTTCCCCTACCTTTCCCTACTTCCCCCTACCTTGTCCTGCTTCCCCCTACCTTGTCCTACTTCCCTCTATCTTGTCCTGCTTCCCCCTACCTTGCCCTACGTCCCCCTCCCTTGTCTACTTCCCCCTACCTTGTCCTGCTTCCCCCACCTTGTCCTACTTCCCCCTACCTTGCCCTACTTCCCCCTACCTTATCGTACTTCCCCCTACCTTGTCCTACTTCCCCTACCTTGTCCTACTTCCCCCTACCTTGTCCTACTTCCCCCTACCTTGGCCTGCTTCCCCCTACCTTGTCCTACTTCCCTCTATCTCGTCCTGCTTCCCCTTACCTTGCCCTACTTCCCCCTCCTTTGTCTACTTCCCCCATACCTTGCCCTACTTCCCCCTACCTTGCCCTACGTCCCCCTACCTTGCCCTACTTCCCCCTACCTTGCCCTTTTTCCCCTACTTCCCTCTACCTTGTCCTGCTTCCCACTACCTTGCCCTACCTCCCCCTACCTTGTCCTACTTCCCCTACCTTGTCCTACTTCCCCTACCTTGTCCTACTTCCCCCTACCTTGCCCTACCTCCCGCTACTTTGTCCTACTTCTCCCTACCTTGCCCTACTTCCCCCTACCTTGCCCTGCTTCCCCCTTCCTTGCCCTACTTCTTCCTCCTTGTCCTTGCTTCCCCCTACCTTGCCCTACTTCCCCCTACCTTGCCCTATTTCTCCCTCCTTGTCCTACTTCCCCCTACCTTGCCCTACTTCTCCCTCCTTGTCATACATCCCCCTACCTTGCCCTACTTCTCCCTCCTTGTCCTACTTCCCCCTACCTTGTCCTACTTCTCCCTCCTTGTCCTGCTTCCCCTAACATTTTCTTACTTCCCCCCTACCTTGTACTCTCTCTCCCTCCTTGTCCTTCTTCCCCTAACTTGTCCTACTTCCCCCTACCTTGCGTGACTTCTCCCTCCTTGTCCTACTCCCCCTACCTTGCCCTACTTCCACTACCTTGCCCTACTTCCCCTACATTGAGTGACTTCTCCCTCCTTGTCCTACTCCCCCTAACTTGTCCTACTTCTCCTACGTTGCCCTACTTCCCCCTACCTTACGTTACTTTCCCTCCTTGTCCTACTTCCCCCTACCTTGCCCTATTTCCCCTACCTTACCCTACTTCCCCCTACCTTGCCCTACTTCTCCCTAACTTGCCCTACTTCTCCCTCCTTGTCCTACTTCCCCTACCTTGCCCTACATCCCCCTACCTTGCCCTACATCCCCCTACCTTGCCCTACATCCCCCTACCTTGCGTGACTTCTCCCTCCTAGTTCTACATCCCCCTACCTTGCCCTACTTTCCCCTACCTTGCTCTACTTCCCCCTACCTTGCGTTACTTCTCCCTCCTTGTCCTGCTTCCCCCTAACTTGCCTTACTTCCCCTACCTTGCCCTACTTCCCGCTACCTTGCCCTACTTCCCCTACCTTGTCCTACTTCCCCTACCTTTTCCTACTTCCCCCTACCTTGCCCTACTTCCCCCTACCTTGTCCTACTTCCCTACCTTGTCCTACTTCCCCTACCTTTTCCTACTTCCCCCTACCTTGCCCTACTTCCCCCTACCTTGTCCTACTTCCCCTACCTTGTCCTGCTTCCCCTACCTTGCCCTACTTCCTCTACTTTGCCCTACTTCCCCCTACCTTTCCCTACTTCCCCCTACCTTGTCCTGCGTCCCCCTACCTTATCCTACTTCCCTCTATCTTGTCCTGCTTCCCCCTACCTTGCCCTACTTCCCCCTCCTTTGTCTACTTCCCCCTCCCTTGCCCTACTTCCCCCTACCTTGCCCTACGTCTCCCTACCTTTCCCATACTTCCCCCTACCTGGCCCATTTTTTCCTACTTCCCCCTACCTTGCCCTACTTTCCCCTACCTTGCTCTACTTCCCCCTACCTTGCGTTACTTTTCCCCCCTTCTCCTACTTCCCCCTACCTTGTCCTACTTCCCCCTACCTTGCGTTACTTCTCCCTCCTTGTCCTGCTTCCCCCTACCTTGCCCTACTCCCCCTACCTTGCCCTACTTCCCCCTACCTTGCGTGACTTCTCCCTCCTTGTCCAACTTCCCCCTACCTTGCCCTACTTCCCCTACCTTGTCCTAGTTCCCCTACCTTTTCCTACTTCCCCCTACCTTGCCCTACTTCAACCTACCTTGTCCTGCGTCCCACTACCTTGCCCTACCTCCCCTACCTTGTCCTACTTCCCCCTACTTTGTCCTACTTCCCCCTACCTTGCCCTACTTCCCCCTACCTTGCCCTACCTCCCCCTACTTTGTCCTACTTCCCCCTACCTTGCCCTACCTCCCGCTACTTTGTCCTACTTCCCCCTAGCTTGCCCTACTTCCCCCTACCTTGCGTTACTTCTCCCTCCTTGTCCTGCTTCCCCCTACCTTGCCCTACTTCCCCCTACCTTGCCCTGCTTCCCCTACCTTGCCCTACTTCTCCCTCCTTGTCCTGCTTCCCCCTACCTTGCCCTACTTCTCCCTCCTTGTCCTACTTCCCCCTACCTTGCCCTACTTACCCCTACCTTGCCCTGCTTCCCCCTCCTTGTACTACTTCTCCCTCCTTGTACTACTTCCCCTACCTTGCCCTACTTCCCCTACCTTGCCCCACTTCTCCCTCCTTGTCATACATCCCCCTACCTTGCCCTACATCTCCCTCCTTGTCCTACTTCCCCCTACCTTGCCCTACTTCTCCCTCCTTGTCATACATCCCCCTACCTTGCCCTACTCTCCCTCCTTGTCCTACATCCCCCTACCTTGTCCTACTTCTCCCTCCTTGTCCTACATCCCCCTACCTTGTCCTACTTCTCCCTCCTTGTCCTACTTCCCCCTACCTTGCCCTACTTCTCCCTCCTTGTCATACATCCCCCTACCTTGCCCTACATCTCCCTCCTTGTCCTACATCCCCCTACCTTGTCCTACTTCTCCCCCTTGTCATACATCCCCCTACCTTGCCCTACTTCTCCCTCCTTGTCCTGCTTCCCCTACCTTGCGTTACTTCTCCCTCCTTGTCCTACTTCCCCTAACTTGTCCTACTTCCCCTACCTTGCCCTACTTCCCCCTACCTTGCGTTACATCTCCCTCCTTGTCCTACTCCCCCTAACTTGTCCTACTTCCCCTACCTTGCCCTACTTCCCCCTACCTTACGTTACTTCTCCCTCCTTGTCCTACTTCCCCCTACCTTGCCCTACTTCTCCCTAAGTTGCGTTACTTTCCCTCCTTGTTCTACTTCCCCTACCTTGCCCTACTTCCCCTACATTGCCCTACATCCCCCTACCTTGCCCTACATCCCCCTACCTTGCGTAACGTCTCCCTCCTAGTCCTACTTCCCCCTACCTTGCCCTACTTTCCCCTACCTTGCTCTACTTCCTCCTACTTTGCGTTACTTTTCCCTTCTTGTCCTACTTCCCCCTACCTTGTCCTACTTCCCCCTACCTTGCGTTTACTTCTCCCTCCTTGTCCTGCTTCCCCCTACCTTGTCCTACTTCCCCTACCTTGCCCTACTTTCCCCTACCTTGCTCTACGTCCCCTACCTTTTACTACTTCCCCTACCTTGTCCTACTTCCCCTACCTTGCCCTACTTCCCCTACCTTGCCCTACTTCCCCCTACCTTGCCCTACTTCCCCCTACCTTGCGTGACTTCTCCATCCTTGTCCTACTTCCCCTACCTTGTGTTACCTTCCCTACCTTGCCCTACATCCCCCTACCTTGCGTTACTTTTCCCTCCTTCTCCTACTTCCCCCTACCTTGCGTGACTTCTCCTTCCTTGTCCTACTTCCCCCTACCTTGCCCTACTTCCCCTACCTTGCCCTACTTCCCCCTACCTTGCGTGACTTCTCCCTCCTTGTCCTGCTTCCCCCTACCTTGTCCTACTTCCCCCTACCTTGCTCTACTTCCCTCTACCTTGCCCTACATCCCCCTACCTTGCGTTACTTTTCCCTCCTTCTCCTACTTTCCCCTACCTTGCGTGACTTCTCCTTCCTTGTCCTACTTCCCCCTACCTTGCCCTACTTCCCCTACCTTGCCCTACTTCCCCCTACCTTGCGTGACTTCTCCCTCCTTGTCCTACTTCCCCCTACCTTGTCCTACTTCCCCCTACCTTGCTCTACTTCCCTCTACCTTGTCCTACTTCCCCTACCTTGCGTGACTTTTCCCTCCTTGTCCTACTTCCCCCTACCTTGTCCTACTTCCGCTACCTTGCCCTACTTCCCCTACCTTGCCCTACATTCCCCTACCTTGCGTGACTTCTCCCTCCTTGTCCTACTTCCCCCTACCTTGTCCTACTTCCCCTACCTTGCCCTCTTTCCCTACCTTGCATGACTTCTTCTTCCTTGTCCTACTTCCCCCTACCTTGTCCTACTTCCCCTACCTTGCGTTACTTCCCCTACCTTGCGTGACTTCTCCTTCCTTGTACTACTTCCCCCTACCTTGTCCTACTTCCCCTACCTTGCCCTACTTCCCCTATCTTGCCCTACATCCCCCTACCTTACGTAACTTCTCCCTCCTTGTCCTACTTCCCCCTACCTTGCCCTACTTCCCCTACCTTGCTCTACTTCCCCCTACCTTGTGTTACTTCCTCCTACCTTGTCCTACTTCTCCCTATCTTGTCCTACTTCCCCCTACCTTGCGTTACTTCCCCCTACCTTGCGTGACTTCTACCTCCTTGTCCTACTTCCCCCTACCTTGTCCTACTTCCCCTACCTTGCCCTACTTCCCCTACCTTGCCCTACATCCCACTACCTTGCGTGACTTCTCCCTCCTTGTCCTACTTCCCCCTACCTTGTCCTACTTCCCCCTACCTTGCGTTACTTCCCCCTATTTTGTGTTACTTCTCCCTACCTTGCGTTGCTTCTCCCTACCTTGCGTTACTTCCCCCTACCTTGCGTTACTTCCCCCTACCTTGTCCTACTTCCCCCTACCTTGCGTTACTTCCCCCTACGTTGCGTGACTTCTCCCTCCTTGTCCTACTTCCCCCTACCTTGTCCTACTTCCCCTACCTTGCCCTACTTCCCCTATCTTGCCCTACATCCCCCTACCTTACGTGACTTCTCTCCTCCTTGTCCTACTTCCCCCTACCTTGTCCTACTTCCCCTACCTTGCTCTACTTCCCCCTACCTTGTGTTACTTCCCCCTACCTTGTCCTACTTCTCCCTATCTTGTCCTACCTCCCCCTACCTTGCGTTACTTCCCCCTACCTTGCGTGACTTCTACCTCCTTGCCCTACTTCCCCCTACCTTGTCCTACTTCCCCTACCTTGCCCTACTTCCCCTACCTTGCCCTACATCCCCCTACCTTGCGTGACTTCCCCCTCCTTGTCCTACTTCCCCCTACCTTGTCCTACTTCCCCCTACCTTGCGTTACTTCCCCCTATTTTGTGTTACTTCTCCCTACCTTGCGTTGCTTCTCCCTACCTTGCGTTACTTCCCCCTACCTTGACCTACTTCCCCCTACCTTGCGTTACTTCCCCCTACCTTGACCTACTTCCCCCTACCTTGTGTTACTTCCCCCTACCTTGTCCTACTTCCCCCTACCTTGCGTTACTTCCCCCTACCTTGCGTTACTTCTACTATCTTGTCCTACTTCCCCCTACCTTGCGTTACTTCCCCCTACCTTGCGTTACTTCCCCCTACCTTGCGTTACTTCCCCCTACCTTGCGTTACTTCCCCCTACCTTGTCCTACTTCCCCCTACCTTGCGTTATTTCTCCTTACCTTGCGTTACTTCCCCCTACCTTGCGTTACTTCCCCCTACCTTGTTCTACTTCCCCCTACCTTGCGTTACTTCCCCTATCTTGCCTTACTTGCCCTACCTTGCGTTACTTCCCCCTACTTTGCGTTACTTCTCCCTACCTTGTGTTACTTCTCCCTATCTTGCGTTACTTCCCCCTACCTTGTCCTATTTCCCCCTACCTTGCGTTACTTCTCCCTCCTTGTCCTCTTTCCCCCTACCTTGTCGTTACTTCCCCTCCTTGCTCCTACTTTCCCCTACCTTGCTCTCTTCCCCTACCTTGCTTACTTCCCCTCCTACCTTTTCCTACTTGCCCTCCTTGCTGCCTACTTCCCCCTACCTTGCGTTACTTCCCCTCCTTGTCCCTACTTCCCCCTACCTGCGTGTACTTCTCCCTCCTTGTCCTACTTCCCCCTACCTGTGTTACTTCTCCTCCTTAGTCCATTGCCTACCTCTCTACTTTCCTTCCCCTACCTTGTTCTTCTCCCTCCTCTGGTCTTCTCCCCTTGTCCATTCCCCCCCATTCCTTGCGTGCTTACTTCTCCTCTTGCCCTACTTGCTTACTTCCCCTACCTTGTCCTACTTCCCCCTACCTTGCGTTACTTCTCCCTCCTTGTCCTACTTCCCCCTACCTTGCGTTACTTCTCCCTCCTTGTCCTACTTCCCCCTACCTTGCGTTACTCTCCCTCCTTGTCCTACTTCCCCCCCCCACTCCCTCTTGGTTACTTCTCCCTCCTTGTCGTACTTCCCCCTACCTTGTCGTATTACTTGCTCTCCCTCCTTGTCCTACTTCCCCCTACCTTGCGTTACTTCTCCCTCCTTGTCCTACTTCCCCCTACCTTGCGTTACTTCTCCCTCCTTGTCCTACTTCCCCCTACCTTGCGTTACTTCTCCCTCCTTGTCCTACTTCCCCCTACCTTGCGTTACTTCTCCCTCCTTGTCCTACTTCCCCCTACCTTGTCCTACTTTACCTTACCTTGTCCTTCTTGTTCCCGACCTTCTCCTGCTTTTCCACTCCATCTTCTTCTGCTTTCCCAACAC
>CM065720.1:59210428-59212928 GCA_033310375.1 Conus canariensis | reverse complement strand
AGACTGATAGAAAGGAGGGGAGAAAGACTGATAGAAAGGAGGGGAGAAAGACTGATAGAAAGGAGGGGAGAAAGACTGATAGAATGGAGGGGAGAAAGACTGATGAAGAGAGAAAGACTGATAGAAAGAAGGGGAGAAAGACTGATAGAAAGGAGGGGACAAAGACTGATAGAAAGGAGGGGAGAAAGAGTGGTAGAATTGAGGGGAGAAAGACTGATAGAAAGGAGGGGAGAAAGAGTGATAGAAAGGAGGAGAGAAAGACTGATAGAAAGGAGGGGGAGAAAGAGTGGTAGAATGGAGGGGAGAAAGACTGATAGAAAGGAGGGGAGAAAGACTGATAGAAAGAAGGGGAGAAAGACTGATAGAAAGGAGGGGAGAAAGACTGATAGAAAGGAGGGGAGAAAGACTGATAGAAAGAAGGGGAGAAAGACTGATAGAAAGGAGGGGAGAAAGACTGATAGAAAGGAGGGGAGAAGACTGATAGAAAGGATGGGAGAAGCAGTGGCAGAATGGAGGGGAGAAAGAGTGATAGAAAGAAGAGGGGAAAGACTGATAGAAAGGAGTGGAGAAAGAGTGATAGAAAGGAGGGGAGAAAGACTGATAGAAAGGAGGGGAGAAAGACTGATAGAAAGGAGGGGAGAAAGACTGATAGAAAGGAGGGGAGAAAGACTGATAGAATGGAGGGGAGAAAGACTGATAGAAAGAAGGGGAGAAAGACTGATAGAAAGAAGGGGAGAAAGACTGATAGAAAGGAGGGGAGAAAGACTGATAGAAAGGAGGGGAGAAAGAGTGGTAGAATTGAGGGGAGAAAGACTGATAGAAAGGAGGGCAGAAGGAGTGGTAGAATGGAGGGGAGAAAGACTGATAGAAAGGAGGGGAGAAAGACTGATAGAAAGGAGGGGAGAAAGACTGATAGAAAGGAGGGGAGAAAGAATGGTAGAATGGAGGGGAGAAAGACTGATAGAAAGGAGGGGAGAAAGACTGATAGAAAGAAGGGGAGAAGGAGTGGTAGAATGGAAGGGAGAAAGACTAATAGAAAGAAGGGGAGAAGGAGTGGTAGAATGGAGGGGAGAAAGACTGATAGAAAGAAGGGGAGAAAGACTGATAGAAACAAGGGGAGAAGGAGTGGTAGAATGGAGGGGAGAAAGAGTGGTAGAATGGAGGGGAGAAAGACTGATAGAAAGAAGGGGAGAAAGACTGATAGAAAGGAGGGGAGAAAGAGTGGTAGAATGGAGGGGAGAAAGACTGATAGAAAGGAGGGGAGAAAGAGTGGTAGAATGGAGGGGAGAAAGACTGATAGAAAGGAGGGGAGAAAGAGTGGTAGAATGGAGGGGAGAAAGACTGATAGAAAGAAGGGGAGAAAGACTGATAGAAAGAAGGGGAGAAAGACTGATAGAAAGGAGGGGAAAAAGACTGATAGAAAGGAGGGGAGAAAGAGTGTGAAAGGAGGGGAGAAAGAGTGATTGAAAGGAGGGGAGAAAGAGTGATTGAAAGGAGGGGAGAAAGAGTGATTGAAAGGAGGGAGAAAGAGTGATTGAAAGGAGGGGAGAAAGAGTGATTGAAAGGAGGGGAGAAAGAGTGATAGAAAGGAGGGGAGAAGAGTGATGAAAGGAGGGGAGAAAGAGTGATTGAAAGGAGGGGAGAAAGAGTGATTGAAAGGAGGGAGAAAGAGTGATAGAAAGAGGGAGAAAGAGTGATAGAAGGGGAGAAGATGAGAAGGAGGGAGAAAGAGTGATAGGAGAGAAAAGTGAAAGGGGGAGAAAGAGTGATAGAAAGGAGGGGAGAAAGAGTGATTGAAAGGAGGGGAGAAAGAGTGATTGAAAGGAGGGAGAAAGAGTGATAGAAAGGAGGGGAGAAAGAGTGATAGAAAGGAGGGGAGAAAGAGTGATAGAAAGGAGGGGAGAAAGAGTGATAGAAAGGAGGGGAGAAAGAGTGATAGAAAGGAGGGGAGAAAGAGTGATTGAAAGGAGGGGAGAAAGAGTGATAGAAAGGAGGGGAGAAAGAGTGATAGAAAGGAGGGGAGAAAGAGTGATAGAAAGGAGGGGAGAAAGAGTGATTGAAAGGAGGGAGAAAGAGTGATAGAAAGGAGGGGAGAAAGAGTGATAAGGTGAAAGGAGGGAGAAGAGTGATGAAGAGGAGAAGGTGATAGAAAGGAGGGAGAAAGAGTGAGAAAGAGGGAGAAGAGTGATGAAAGAGGGAGAAGAGTGATGAAAGAGGAGAAAGATGTGAAAGGAGGGAGAAAGGATGATAGAAAGAGGGAGAAAGAAGTGTTTGAAAGGAGGGGAGAAAGAAGTGGATGAAAGGAGGGGAGAAAGAGTGATTGAAAGGAGGGGAGAAAAAGAGTGATGAAAGGTAGGGGGAGAAAGAGTGATTGAAAGGAGGGGAGAAAGAGTGATAGAAAGGAGGGAGAAAGGTGATGAAGGAGGGGAGAAGAGTGATTGAAAGGAGGGGAGAAAGAGTGATAGAAAGGAGGGAGAGAAAGAGGGGATGAAAGGTGAGG
>CM065720.1:59190428-59205428 GCA_033310375.1 Conus canariensis | reverse complement strand
GAGGGAAGGAATAAAACTGATCAGTTAGTGAAAAGTTAACAGTACTATCGAAACAGAAGAAGAAAACAAACACACAAACAAGCAAACAGTTCCTTTCTTAATGCAGGGGTAAAAAAGGAAGAAGACAAATATATGTAAAAGAAGAGGTATATGCAACTGAAAGAAAGCGAGAGTCTGAAAAGGAGTGGATAGATAAGTGAGTAAAGAATAGGCCGATTAAAAAAATGGAGATATTAAGGGAAGGACAGGAGATAAACTAGCTGTATCACATACATAATGTAAACGATAAGTAGTGTGTCTGTGTTGTGGGGGGTGGATAGGCACATGCCATTTTTGGATATTAATGTCAAGTGGGCAGAGGGTCCCTAGTCTGGCAACAAGATGGGATTCCTGCATGCTACGCTCAAAGTTGTCACTCTGTGATTGTCAAAGCACCAGGACTTTGACATGGTTGATGTTGTGTTTGGGATGGTTGAAGTGCAAAACGGCTGCTTGAGCTGAAGATGGCGGATGTCGGCAAGGTGTCCAGAAATGCATGCCTTAAATGTACGCAGATCTTACCGCACAGATCGCAGTGGATAGCATACACGATTTTGCGGCTCTGACAAGAGAATGCTTATTTAATTTTGAACGAGGCCCCATGCAGGACGGCATCTGCCTGTGATTTTAATGTGGTGATTTTTTTTTTTCAGTCTGATGCGCCCAAGCAGATCTTAGAGGGTTTTTGTCGTGCCTGAAAGTAATGATGGTTAAAAGTTATGTCTGAAGGCGAGTGAGCGGTAGTGCTTTGCGCGTAGAGTGGTTAAGGTGTGTTACAAGGCAGATCAAGCAGCACATGAGCCAATTTCGCTCAAAAACATGATCTAAGAGTCCTCTATAGCAGCCTCCCCTCCCCCTGTTCCCATCTCTCTGCCCAACCCTCTTCCCTGCACCCCTAGCCCGACCATCCACAAGAAAAACGGGTCTGTGAGTTATTTCACAACGGCCACCCTCAGGAGCTGTGTTCCTTTGCCCGGGAGGGTCTGTTCCACCCGCGTCCAGGCATTGTTTGGTTTGGTTTTATGATCGTTCCTCCAAGAGCAGGGTCAAGCAAAATTCACAGAACCCGCTTTGACCCCATTTCGTCAAAACATGGAGGATGAGGGCTCAGGGACGAATCCATAACGATTTGGTGTGGATGTGTGCCATGGATCTGAATCAAAGGGCAGGTGGAGGATCGTCCAGCAATGCGATTACTCAGTTTATGAAGCAAAGAAAGAAAGACAGAAAGAAAAAGAAATACTCAGTCGATTAACAACCCTCCGTGGAAAGATGGAACGTGTTACACGCACGAACACGTTAGATTTGGATGCGGATTAGATCTGGATTGCATGATGGATCCATGATTTGTGAACGAATTAAGTCGATTATTATAAATTTTCCTCTGAAAACGAATAACGTGAAGCTATCGTTATGGACCGTTGATAACTGTCTATGAAAAACATTTTCGTAGAATAATTAAACTTCGATGCAGAAATTGACATTTCGTGTTTTTAGGTTTCTATTTAAAAAGTAGTCAGGTCCATACCAACTGTTTCTTGCGAAAAAAAAAAAAAATTGAATAGGCGGGAAAATGATTTTGGTTTCACTCATGAACTGGCTTGAAAAGCAGATCCAAGATTCGTTCGACGTTAACAGAGATCTGCACTCTACCGTCACCGTGTGCCCTTCTAGTTTGTAAAGCACTGGATTTTTCTCACGCGTCCTGTGCCCTTCATCCGTCTGTGGTGTGTCATGATTACGTGTGAGTTGAAAATAGGCAAAGCGTCTCATTTGTTTGAGTGTGTTTGTTTTGATTTATATAATTTCTTAGTGACTTTCGCCCCTTCATTTGTCCTACGTGTTCTCCTAGGTGATCTTGGAGCTATTGCTTCAACTACAGTGGAACTACGTGGCTATAGTGTACGATGATGACGAATACGGAACGTCAGCTGCAACGGAATTACGTCAGCTGGCTGAGGAGAGACAACTCTGTATTCCTGTGTTTGCCAGTCTACCCATCGATACCAAGTTAGCTGCCTTTTCAGTCAAGGCCACGGAGATTGCCAATGAGGTTACCCATTTGCTTGTCAGACTTCTTACAGCTAAGTTGTGCATCGTGGACATGTTGTTTTGTACCCTGTGATAAATTCTCTTTTGGTTCAGATTCTGGACTTGCGGGTCACTTTGAACTTTGTTTTAGATGAAAAAAAAAAGTCAGTCAAATAAAAGTCCAGCCTGACCCAAGGATTTAGGAGCTTGTTTATGAATGTAGCCCTGCAATTTTAAGCGCATAATTGATTGAAAATAACTGGCTACAACGTGGAATGACAGGAGTTCAGAATCACATCACACTGTGTGATTGATGATTGCGCTCCTGTGTGTTCCTGTCCCTTCTGCTTCTGTTTCAGTGCTGTGTTTGTCCTTGATTCTTTTGGTAGAATATTTTACATATTTGCTATCGTTTACTTTTTTCTTTATCAAAACAATATTTTTTCATACAATTTTTTTCTCCAAAATTCTAGGAAAGAGGAAAAGATATACAGTGAAAGAATTAAGCGGATCTGTGTTGATGCACCTGTGTTCGACTTGAAATACACTCCTTTATGTCGAACCTTGCGCTATCGGTTCAGGGACTACGCCTCCTGACCAGGGTCATGATGTAAAAAGGGATACATTGTTTTTTTCTGCGAAACTCTCTCTTCAACAGGGTTGCTGGCTACACGCCACAAATAAGGAAATGTACTAAAACGCTACATACTCAATGTGAGTGTTTTGAGGCATGGCATGATAACTGAATCATAGAATTATCTGTAACCGCCCCCACCAATCCTTTCACTTGTCGTTACAGAACCGCTACCGATGACATCAATCACAATCTTTTTTTTAATTTAAAACAAAACAAAACAAAAAAAAAAACCGTGAAATTACTGAAGACGGATTCCAGACATTACAGCTCAGCCATGAACCTATCTGGATCCCAGTTGAATTTCTCCAAATAGTCCCTTTTCCCCCCTTGGAGCCAGCTAGCATATACTTTAATGGGTATATGAAAGAAAAGAAGGGAAGTAAGCTTTCAGATACAATACAAATTCTGTGAACCATACAGCGTGTCTGTCTGTAGATATTCATTATTCATGCCATTGGCGCATTAATTTGTGTGCGCTTCCTCCTCATGTCGTCCACAAAAGTTGGCGGTCATGTTAACTGTCTGTTCCTCCAATTTTTTTTTTTTTTTTCATTCTCTGATACTTTTTTTTTTATACAATTATAAGAAAGTATCCGTGTGTGTGTGTGTGTGTGTGTGCGTGTGCGTGTGTGTGTGTGTGTGTGTGTTGGGTCGGTGGGTGTGTTACCATTCAGCTGAAGAGCGCAGAGAATGGCCTGGTACGGGGAGTGGTGATTCTAGGGGGCGCCTCCACCACCCACAACCTGCTGGAGACCCTCGGCCAGCATGTCAGTTACGTCACCCTGGTCCTCAGTGAGGCCATCGCTCTTCAGAGAACGACCCTGCTTACCCCTAGCGAGAAGGTGTCGGACCTCGCCCGCGGAGCCATGGTCACCAGTCCGCCGTATCTGGACGTCCCGGAGGTCACCGCTTTGTGGAACCGGATGTGGGGCAACCAGAGCGTGTTTGAGCGTCACGCCAACAGCAACCCCTGGTTAGCGGAGTATTTCCACCAAATCGCCGGGTGCTCCCACAGAGTACCGCTTTGCTGGGATCAGGCAGCGTCTTCGAGGACAGAGCAGATGGCAGCGGAGGGGAGGCAACTCAACCTGTACATCAGTTACCAGGTCGGTCTTGTTTCCTTGGCGTTGGTAAAAAAAAAATAATAATAAATAAATAAAAAATGCATACGCGTTAGGTATTTTACAGTTTAAAACAGTTCCGAAGATCTCTTTTTTTAGGGGTAGAACAAAATCATTTTATGGTTTGAAAAAGCCTCTGCCCTCCCTTTCCGCCGTGATCACTCACCCCTCCCCTTTTCTTTTCCAACAACCTCTCCCCTTCCCCATATTTCCTTTCTTCGTGTCTGTCTTCAGTTTTAATGTATGAGGTCATTTTTTTCTGTGTTGGTTGTTGCTCGACCTCCTACTGCATAGTGCTGAGATGACAAACGAGTCCAAAATATGTCAGTGTGTGATTTGGATTGAGCAAGATCAGTTTTCGGCCCTTTTCGTTATTCTCAATATCATTTCATTAAAGCAAGCAAGTGTGGAAGGGACTGGGACATATTTATATGCATGTCTATCTGTAATTTCGTTTTTACTTGTTTAGCTTTCAATTTTTCAGAAGTGCTTATCTGCTGTGTACATTTTTGATACCGGTGATTTTCTTTTGAAAAGCTGTATTTCTCTGATCCGCTGTGTTGCTTTCAAGGGATTCGTCACCGCTCGGATGCATCATCTTCTTTAGAATGCCGCCTGGGGACTCAAACCGCATGCTATTTGATGTTTGGATATGTTCATGTTTATGACGTACTTGACCCGTGTCTTACAATCTTCATCTCATGATCCATGAGGATGCAGTGGACCCTCTATACGTGTAAACTGTAACCCTGTCTACGTCAAATTCTGTGCTGTTGATTTCCTACTTTCTGTCACCTGTCTTTGCTGTAGAAAGACAGCACACTTTTGTCTCTGCCGTTACCATTATAACCTTCTGGCTTTTTTGGTCGTGATCTGACGACTACATAATGAAAATGTAGATACTGTTCACAGTAGACACTAGCTGTCCCTTCAGCAATGCCTGTTCGCCCATATGAATTTTGTGGCTTTTTTCCCCTAACCATTACATTTAACTGTTTTTGAACAATTTTCTTACTGGGGTTGAAAAATCTAGGGGAGTGGCTGAGGTCTTCAGCACCGCCTAGTTGTATCCGCCTTAAGGACGTCGATGGTTTTGCTGTTAGGTTTTAAGATGCCGTATATGCCTTGCATCTTTTGTAGCTGGATCTGTTTTGCATCTTTTGTAGCTGAATCTGTTTTGCATCTTTTGTAGCTGGATCTGTTTTGCATCTTTTGTAGCTGGGTCTGTCTTGCATCTTTTGTAAATGGGTCTGTGGTTCGCATCTTTTGTAACTGACCGATTTCGCATCTTTTGTTGCTGGGTCTGTTTTGTAACTTGGCCTGTTTTGCATTTTACATAGCTGGGTCTGTTTTGCATATTTTATAGATAGGTCTATTTTGCAAATTTTGTAGGTGAGTCTGTTTTGTTCTTTTGTGGCTGGGCCTGTTTTGCATCTTTTGTTGCTAGATCTGGACTTCTTTTTGGAATAGAACTTTTATTTGAAATCATGACAGCCATGAAAGGGCCCTGCTGGGTGACGGAGACACAATGGCGCTACAACAGAACATTTCACCGCACGCCGCGTTCAAAGGGCTTTGTTGCGCCACCGGGACACAGTAACACTACAACTGAACATTTCATCGCTCGCTTTGTTAGCAGAGATGCCAAGCTTAAGTGAGCCAGGTCATATAGGATACTCTCCTTCAGGAATCATGCTTCAAAATCTTTTAATCCATCGGTCATGAGTTACCATACATTGTGTTATCAGCGCGTCATTTCTGCACACTTCACTCAATTCACGGCACACACAGGCTGAATATGATTCTTTTTAACGGCCTGACCATCAACAGGTTATGTAACTGATTGATCAGACGATGTGGTGATGGTGTGGCTCAGGTGAAGGCGGCAGCAGTGATGGCAGCGCTGCTGAAGCAGCTTCACGATTCCACGTGCGGATCGTCCCCTCACGATGGCGTCTGCCCAGCGCTCCAGCAGAAGCTGATGCAGCGACAGAGCCTCCTGGACACACTGCGGCACACCGAACTGGATCTGAGCGTCTTCTCCTCCCTGTCTTCGGTCTTCTCTTCCATGACCTCCGTGGCTTTTAACCACAGCACGGATGACATTGTGAACGCGGAGTCGGCGGAAGTGTACACGGTGTTCAACTTCCGGGAAAATGAGCGTGGAGATTTCAGCTTTGTGCAGGTAACAGCGGTGTTAATGTTCCCCAACTTTACATCTTTGAAACTTGTTTTACAGTGACCTAGTGGTTTGGGGGCGGGGGTGGTGGAGGGGAGTTTGGAGGCGATCTTTTGAACTGCTATTATCTCCCTTTTTAAATTCTCTCGAGATCAAACCACACCGTTATGATTCTTTTCCCCATTATGCCGATGTAAGTTTTACACAATTTTCTCTTTCTGGGTAGTCCTGTGACTCCCCCGCCAGAAATGACTCCCCGGCAGGCAAAATGAGTTGGTGCCTTACTTCAGCCCCTGGAGGTAAATCCAGACCGACCCTCCACCCCCTCCCCACCCCCTCCAACCCCTCCTTTACTCCCAAATCCATTCCCTCCTTTAAAATTCTCAAAATATCCCAAACGAAAAAACACATCAATCAAAGCACGTTGCTACTGAGTTTTAGAGGAGAGGACGTGGGATTGATTCTGGACCTAAACAGGAACTAATCCTCCACCTAGTTCATCCAGAACTGTTCCCTGATGAATGATTAATTAAGGGCATGTTCCAAGAACACCCCCACGGAGTGAATACAGGCAAGTGCCGAAACGAACCCTTCCTGCATGACAGCGAGGTGATAATGGGCACGCTCGTATATCACTCCATGGGACGTTTCTGGACCATGTCCCAAATCAGGGTGAAGGGTTAGTTCTGGCTCAGGGCCAAAATCACCATCACCACCGCCACCATCACAACCACCCACCCATCCACCTCTTCTAAATGTCAGGTGCAATGTACTTTAATTCATGCGTTTCGTCGTTCAATTTTCTCGCTTAGAGACTTCGTGAAGAGGGGAGTGATTTCAGGCGGGAGTAGTGACGGAACGTGGCACCGGTGTAACAGCCCATTCTTACCCCCTCCCCCCCCCCCCCCTGGAACTTACCCCGGGGTAAGTCTGGGCTAGCCTGCTTTTACCCCCGGGGTCATTCCAGGACTAGCTGGAACTTACCCCCCACCCCCCACCCCCCACCCCTAGTTGGAACTGACCCCCCAGTCATCTACATTGTACAAGGTACACAGGCACTCAGGAGACACTAATTAGCTGTAAAAATAGTTAAAATCTTTGATATACATTAAAGTGACCAATGGTCAGTGACACTGACCACTGGTTGTCTGCATTGCACAAGGTATACAAACACTCATGAGACACTGATTAACTGTAAAATAGTCGAAATATCTTATTTACGTCAGTGGCACTGACCACCAGTCGTCTGCATTGTACAAGGTACACAGGTACTCGGGAGACTATAATTAGCTGTGAAATAGTTAAAATCTCCTATTTACGTCATAATGACCAGTAGTCAGTGGCACTGACCGCAAGTAATCTACATTGTACAAGATACACAAGCACTCGGGAAACACTAATTAGCTGTTAAATAGTTAAAATCTCCGATTTACGTCATAATGACCAGTGGTCAGTGGCACTGACCACTAGTCATCTGCATTTGTACAAGCTAAGGTACACAGGTACTCAAGAGACTAAATAGCAGTAAAATAGTTAAAAGAGGCAAACCGGGATGAAGCAACAACGGTACTTGGTCACAATGACACGTGGTCACGACATTTTGTCACAACTACGCTTGGTCACATTGGCACTTGGTCACATTGGCATGTAGCCGTCTTTCTTTCCCACGCATGCACGGGCGTACTCACACACCCGAATATTGACCCACGCATGTAAGCTAGCGCGAGAAATGTTAATACGTATCTGTTAGTGAACCAGGGTGTGTGTGTGTGGGGGGGGGGGGGGGGGGGGGGCGGGGGGGGGGGTTGTGGAAGTAAGAGGTCCATCTATTGAGAAGAGTCTAGAACTACACTTTGTCTAAACCCAGCTGACTGTATATAGGAAATGGGGGGGGGGGGGGGGGGTAAATATGCAGACTAACACAATTTTTTTTTTTTTTTTAAGGCGGGTGTGCGTGTTGGGAAAAGGCAGAGGAAAACCCTGAATAACCCTCTCTTGTTTGAAGGGTGGGGTGGGGTGGAGGAACATTCCAAATAGTCCTAGACTGACCCTTTGGGGGGGGGGGGGGGGTAAATCCAGGCTAGCCCAAACTTACCCCCGCGGGGGTAAGTTCCAACTAGGGGGGGGGAGGGGGGTAAGTTCTAGCTAGTCCTAGAATGACCCCCGGGGGTAAAAGCAGGCTAGCCCAGACTTACCCCGGGGTAAGTTCCAGAGGGGGATAAGAACGGGCTGTTACACCGGGTCTTACCTAGATTCCTCTGCCATAGAAGTGATGTACTCATCGCCGATTTTACCGTGGTGTTTTCAGATCGGTTCGTGGCTTGATGGAAACCTCATAGTAAACACTTCACGTGCCCAGTTCTATGACGAATCCCAGGCCGCTCTGACGTGGTCCCAACTCCCTCCTGCTCAGTGCGCCGCCAACCAAGACTGCACCAAATGTGAATCTGACGTCAGCCATGACGTCATCTTCGTGGAGGGTGATTTTTATGTCATTGGCGTGGCGCCGGTGAGCGATGTGGACAATGAAGACGTGCTGCAGTGTGGGGTGGTGAAATCCCTGGTGGGAGCGGACTTGGCGCAGTCCATGGTGTTTGCCGTGCAGCAAGTCAACCAAAGGATGGGAATATTCAGGGTAACCTCCATTACCTTTCTCCACCCCCCCCCCCTTCCCTCCCTCGCCCCCCCCCCCCCCTTTTTTTTTTTTTTTTCTTTGTTTTTGGGTTTTTGTTGTTGTTATTTTTGTTCTGTTTTGTTTGTTGTTCTTGATGTTGTTGTTTTGCTGGGTGTTTAATTTTTTGTTTTGTTTGTTGATTGTATGATTGGACGAGCAGTTCTTTCATTGCGCTCTTTCCAGCAAATCCAAATACTGTTAGAGAGAGAGGAGAGAGAGAGAGAGAGGAGAGAGAGAGAGAGAGAGAGAGCATTATATGTCTCTGCTTACGCTTGGTTTGAGGGCATGTGCAAGTGCGAGCGTGTGCGTGCATGTGTATGTGTGTGTATGTGTGTGCGTGCGCGCGCACGCACGCATGCGTGTGTGTGTGTGTGTGTGTGTGTGTGTGTGTGTGTATGTGTGTGTGTGTGTGTGTGTGTGTGTGTGTGTGTGTGTGTGCAGCGTGCGTGCGTGCATGCATGCGTGTGTGTCTGTCTGTCTGTGTCTGTGTGCGTGTGTAAGAATGTGCGCTGTGCATATGCAGTTTCTGCAAACACCAGATGAATGTAGCTACCTAGCGGGACTACAGACCAAAAGAAAGGTAACTTTCAAAGTAAAATCAAGAGAAGAAAAGAAAGCAAAACCATCAGTAAGACACATGCATGGTAAACTAAGCCATCTTGCTCTCTTTTGGGGGCTGGTGCGTTCCTCTCTTTCATCATGTTGTTTATAGTCCAACAGACCTCCAAAACCGTAATCTAGGCCGATTCTCCTCCCATGTGGATGTTTCAGCAAAGAGCGTGTCCAGTACATTCACCCAGTGACTGAACTGACAGACGAAGTGGGAAGATACAGCGAACAGTGATGAGTGAATTATCTAACTGCCCCACAGTCGCTAAAGAAGCTACGTCCATGCTTTTTGCTTTCACCAGGACGTCTTGCCGGGCCGCAAGGTGGGACTGCTAGTGATCAACTCTTGTGGCAGCGTCCCCCTCGTCAGAAAACGCCTGATGGACCTGCACGCTGGAGCCATCTCCCTGCCCGGCAATCGGAACTCTTCCATCCTCCTGCCCCACATCATGGGGTATGTGGCTGCCTACTTCAGCGGCACCAGCATCGCTGCTGCAGAGACACTAAACAGTCTGGAACGGCCGTTTGTTCAGGTGGTGCCAAATTCACGCACGCACGCTCGCACGCACGCACGCATGCACGCACGCACGCACGCACGCACGCACACACACACACACACACACACACACACACACACACACACACACACACACTCACACTCACACAGATATACATGTACACAGAGAGAGAGAGAGAGAGAGAGAGAGAGAGAGAGAGAGAGAGAGAGAGAGAGAATCGCAGACGAATGTGGATTCTTTTTACAAACAGAACATACAGAAACCCAGATCCCTGTTACCATTGACAAGTACTTAGGTCATAGAACTAGAGCAAAGGGAAAAAAACGCGGACACTAACTGAATTGTCAAGTGTGATGTAAACATGTTCCGATGTGTAACTGGATTGAAAAAAAGAAAAAAAAAAGAAAACAAACAAAACCAAAACAAAAAAAGAAAAAAGGAAAGAGAGGAAAAGAAAGATGAAAAAAAAAAAACCTCGAGGAAAACGCCAGTGAAGAGAATCATGTGAGGCTCTTAAAGAAAAAGAAAGAAAAGAAAGGTTTTCCATGGCATGTATTTGAGGGTTTGAAAAAAGATCACATAGAAAAAGCCTCTGGTAGCAGTTGAATAATACGGAAAAAAGTCAATGTTGAAGTACACAGATAAAGATGCGACAGGACTGGAGAAATAACAGGCGTAAATAATTCAAATTAATACGAATTAAAAGAAATTTGAAATAAGATTTACTTTTCAACGGACTACACAGTAAGATTTCCTTATCAACCAGTCACACAGTTTAACAGCTAACCCAGACCAAGATTTTAGGGCGTTTAACTAGACAACAGTTACAAAGAAAGAGGGGCTGATCTCTCTAGTCAAGGCTGTACTTAGAAAACAATGGTGGTTGGGATGTAGGTTGGATAAAATAAAAACAATCAGGAAGAGACGAGATAAAGCAAAACTGAAAAATCCATCCCCAAACATTATTACATTGGGTCATTCAGAGGAACCAGCACACTACATTAATTAAAGGGAAACATGGTTTGTCACAATGGGTCATTGAATGGAACCAGCACACTACATTAAATGAGGTCATGGTTTCTTTTCAGTCTGGTTTGATGCTTCCTCGGATGACCCAGTGTGACATAGTCATGCCTCCATACCACGTAGTGTGCTGGTTCCATTGCATGACCTTATGTGTCAAGTTCATGTTTACCATTAGTGTAGTATGCTGAACTGAATGCCCGTTGTGAAAAGGTTATGTTTCCCTTCAGTTTTGTGTGCTGGTTCTATTCAATGACCCAATGTAATAAGGTCATGTTTCCTTTTCATGTAGTGTGCTGGTTCCACTGAATGACCCAATGTAATAATAAAGTCATGTTTCCCTTTAATGTGGTATGCTGGTTCCACTGAATGACCCAATGTAATAATAAAGTCATGTTTCCCTTAATGTGGTATGCTGGTTCCGCTGAATGACCCAATGTAATAATAAAGTCATGTTTCCCTTAATGTGGTATGTTGGTTCCGCTGAATGACCCAATGTAATAATAAAGTCATGTTTCCCTTTAATGTAGTGTGCTGGTTCCACTGAATGTCCCAATGTAATAAGGTCATGTTTCCCTTTAATGTAGTGTGCTGGTTCCACTGAATGTCCCAATGTAATAATGAAGTCATGTTTCCCTTTAATGTAGTGTGCTGGTTCCACTGAATGTCCCAATGTAATAATGAAGTCATGTTTCCCTTTAATGTAGTGTGCTGGTTCCACTGAATGTCCCAATGTAATAATGAAGTCATGTTTCCCTTTAATGTAGTGTGCTGGTTCCACTGAATGTCCCAATGTAATAATAAGGTCAAGTTTCTCTTTAATGTAGTGTGTTGGTTGTATTCAATGTCCCAATGTAATAAGGTCATGTTTCCCTTTAATGTAGTGTGCTGGTTCCACTGAATGACCCAATGTAATAATAAGGTCAAGTTTCTCTTTAATGTAGTGTGTTGGTTGTATTCAATGACCCAATGTAATAAGGTCATGTTTCTGTTTAATATAGTGTGTTGGTTGTATTCAATGACCCAATGTAATAAGGTCATGTCTCCCTTCAGTGTGCTGGTTGTATTCAATGACCAAAATAAGGTTATGTCTCACTTATGTCCCACTTTAATGTAGTGTGCTGGTTGTATTCAATGACCCAATGTAATAAAGTCACGTTTCCCTTTATTGTAGTGTGCTGGTTCCACTGAATGACCCAATGTAATAAAGTCATGTTTCCCTTTAATGTAGTGTGCTGGTTCCACAGAATGACTCAATGTAATACAAGGTCATGTTTCCCTTTAATGTAGCGTGCTGGTTCCACAGAATGACCCAATGTAATACAAGGTCATGTTTCCGAGTGTGCTGGTTCCACTGAATGACCCAGTGTAAGAAGGTCATGTTTCCCTGAGTGTGCCGTTTCCACTGAATGACCTAGTGTAATAAGGTCATGTTTCCCTGAGTGTGCTGGTTCCACTGAATGACCCAGTGTAATAAGGTCATATTTCCCTGTTCCACTGAATGACCCAGTGTAATCAGGTCATGTTTCTCTGTTCCACTGAATGACCCAGTGTAATAAGGTCATGTTTCCCTGTTCCACTGAATGACCCAGTGTAATCAGGTCATGTTTAATGACCCAGTGTAATAAGGTCATGTTTCCCTGTTCCACTGAATGACCCAGTGTAATAAGGTCATGTTTCCCTGTTCCACTGAATGACTCAGTGTAATAAGGTTATGTTTCCCTGTTCCACTGAATGACCCAGTGTAATAAGGTCATGTTTCCCTGTTCCACTGAATGACTCAGTGTAATAAGGTCATGTTTCCCTGTTCCACTGAATGACCCAGTGTAATAAGGTCATGTTTAATGACCCAGTGTAATAAGGTCATGTTTCCCGCTAGTATGGTGTTCTGGTGCCACTGGCATGGCATTTTCTCTCTCTGATTGAGCTTTTAAGCTATCTGAGGGGGAGGGGGCGTAAAATTGCTTTGGGTATGCCCCCCAGAGACATCTGTCCCAAAAAGGCGGGGTGATTCTCGCTAATCGCAAGTACTAGCACAGATTACCTCCCTTGCGTATTTCCGAACATCGCCTCCTGACACTGAATGTTTTAGTTTCAAACATTATGAAGGAACGAAATAAGCTAAAGACTAGACAACTGCTACATTACATGGTAAGCAAATAAAAGGACATTTAAACTAGATTTAAAACAGGGGAGATGGTGTCGCCAGACTGAACTTAAACAGCGTCCATTCCTGTGTGCAGAACATGTGTTATTCGATGTGGTGGTCAAGTCGTTGCATTGCTGTGTGTGTAATGCTAAGAGTGGTCATGTCAGGTTACTGCTTTGCGTATACGTTACTGCATCAGTAGTCAGGTCTTTGCTCCTTGTCTGACGTATCTGATTCACCGTGTGATCAGGACAAAGCTGTGCGTATGATGATTCACTAGTGCAATGCTGTGTCCATAACACGTGCAGTTCAGTGGATGATCGGGTCAGTGCATTGCTCTCTTTATGACATGTTATTTGGTGGATGTTGAAGTCAGTACATGGCTGTGTGTATGACGTATGTAATTCACTGGGTATTCAGGTCAGTGTATAGCTGTGTGTATGTCATATGTAATTCCTGGATGTTCAGATCGGTGTATAGCTGTGTGTATGAAAGATGTAATTCACTGGATGTTCAGGTCAGTGCGTAGCTGTTTGTATGACTTATGTCATTCACTGCCTGTTCAGATCAGTGCATAACTTTATATATGACATATGTAATTCACTGGATGTTCAGGTCAATGCATAACTTTATATATGGCAAATGTAATTCACTGCATGTTCAGGTCAGTGCATAGATATGCGCATGACATATGTAATTCACTGGATGTCCAGATCAGTGCATAACTGTGTATATGACATGTGTGATTCACCAGATGTTCAAATCAGTGCATAACTTTACATATGGCATACGCAATTTACAGGATGTTCAGGTCAGTGCATATCTGTGTGTATGACAGATGTAATTCCCTGGATTTTCAAGACAGTGCATATGTAATTCGCTGGATATTCAGATCAGTGCATAGCTATGTGTATGACATATGTGATTCACTGGATATTCAGGTCGGGGCATAGCTGTGTGCGTGTCATATGCAATTCACTGGATGTTCAGGTCAATACATAGCTGTGTATATGACATATGTGATTCACTGGATGTTCAGGTCAGTGCATAGCTGTGTGTATGACATATGTGATTCACTGGATGTCCAGATCAGTGCATAGCTGTGTGTGTGACATATGTGATTCACTGGATATTCAGGTCAGTGCATAGCTGTGTGTATGACATATGCAATTCACTGGACGTTCAGGTCAGTGCATAGCTGTGTGTATGACATGTAATTCACTGGATGTCCAGATCAGTGCAGAACTGTGTGTATGTCATATGCAATTCACTGGACATTCAGGTCAGTGCATAGCTGTGTGTATGTCATATTCAATTCACTGGATGTTCAGGTCAGTGCATAGCTGTGTGTATGACATATGTAATTCACTGGACATTCATGTCAGTGCATAACTATGTGAGTGACATATGTAATTCACTGGACATTCATGTCAGTGCATAACTATGTGAGTGACACATGTAATTTACTGGACATTCATGTCAGTGCATAACTATGTGAGTGACATATGTAATTCACTGAATGTCCAGATCAGTGCTGCCTCCACGTCCCCGGCTCTATCGGACACTGAGAGGTTTCCCTACTTCCTGAGACTGCCCGCCCCTGACAACAAACAGACCCTGGTGAGCAGAGAGAGAGAGAGAGAGAGAAGATGGAAGTGGTGGTCGGGGAAATCACAACCTTCATGGTACACATAAACTTGCACGCACATACACATGTATGTATATGCTTTGACAAGTTCGCATGCAGCAGAGAGTAAACAGTTCATCCCACGCAGTCTGGTGAGAAAATCAACGTGACATCAAAACGTACTTTTAATTATCATCGCTTTTTAACTGTACCGTGAAATTCGAGTCGACAAGAGAGCGGCGTCTGAACAATACATAAAGCGAGTAAGGCGTAGTTAGCATAGAAAATATGAAAACCGTTGAAAATGTGACAAATTTCATACAAGTCGCAACCCTGTCAAACGGTACTCTCTGTGCGTACGGAACACAAGGATATTCAGGGAAACAAAAACTC
>CM065720.1:59145428-59185428 GCA_033310375.1 Conus canariensis | reverse complement strand
ATATACACACACACACACCTACGCGCATGCGCACATACACGCACACACATGACCACGTACGCGCATGCACATACGCACATGCGTATACGTTCACATACAAAGACACACACATCCATACACACACATGTGTACATTCACTACACACGCATACAATTATGAAAATGGCACAACCAGTGTTAGGTTGGTACTCAAGGTCTGACCAGAATGTTGGGCTAATGCGTAGGTCAGACATCAACTAAGTCGAAGCCACGAGACCCTCTTCTTAAATTCTCTCTTCTTAGTTATTAATTCATTTATCCATCAGCTTCAAATCATGCGTGGTGTGGTCTCAAAACTTAGTGGATGTGGTGTAGCGTATATGGACTAGTCCGCACGCAGTGACGCCTCCTTGATGAAACTGAAACTGAATCCGTGACTATAACTTCATGTGAGTTGGGGAATTCTTTGATACGTGAAGTGACCTTCTCCCTGCTTGTTCCCCGCCTCCCACTGGTCCCCTTTCCGTCCCCTTTCCTACATTCTTTCCCTTTCCTGATACAAAAACCCTCTCCCTCCTCCCCCCCCCCCCCCCCCTCCCCCCAACTTTCCCTGCCTCCCATATCATATTAATTAGGAAGTTTCTTTCCGTGTTAGTAACAAGAGGTCAGCAATTCTGAATTTCTCTGGGAATTCATAGAAGCATGCGCACACATGGGCGCGTGCGCGTGCATCCCCCCCCCCCCCCAACACGCACACACACACACACACGCACGCATGCACGCACGCACGCACGCGTGTCTTCAGACGTTTTGATCCAGTCCAGAAACTAGCACATTTTCGTTTTACAGAGCAGGTGTTCTCCTGTTTTGTGTTGGCTGCCAGTCCATGTTTACTGTCCCTTTTCTGTTGCAGAGAGAAGTGCAAGAACGACCAAGTGTCGGCGGCAGCGTTTACCGGTGTGGTAGTGGTTCTGATCCTCATCATCGCTGTGCTGGTGGGCGTCGTCTTACTCATACTGTACCGTCAGAAAAAAGCACAGAAAGGTAACTGGGTTGTTTTAATCTTTAAAAAAAAAAAAAAAAAACCTTTCTATTCGTAGATCACAAGACAAACGCTACTTTTATCATGTACACACACGCGGTTTTGCCCTGTAGACTTTAACACAAACGCTGCTTTTTTATGTAGACCTGTAGACAGAGACGTCTTTTTTTCCATTCTTGTGAACCTCAAATAAACACTGCTTTCACCATGTAGACCTAAAAACAACCTTTTTTATATTTCAAATCTCAAAACAAACACTACTTTCAGCATTTACATCTTAAACCAAACTCTGCTCTCACAGCGAACCCCTTAAAACAAACTCTACTTTACCTATTTACATCTCAGAATAAACACTACTTTAATCACACACACCTCAAAACAGACTCTTTTTTACCATGTACACTTCAAAATAAACACCGCTTAACGATTTACATCTCAAAACAAACACTATCTTGACCATATACAGCTCACAATAAATGCGACTTTTACCAAACACACATCAAAACAAACACTACGTTAACCGTGTACAATTCAAAACAAACACCGGCTTATCACGTACACCATAATGCAAACACTATTTCTTCTATGAACACTACTTAAAAACAAACTCTACTTTTATATATACACCTTAACACAAACGCTACCTTCACCATGTACATCTCAAAACGAACACTACATTTACCATGCACATCTCAAAACAAACACTACATTTACCATGCACATCTCAAAACAAACACTACATTTACCATGCACATCTCAAAACAAACACTACATTTACCATGCACATCTCAAAACGAACACTACATTTACCATGCACATCTCAAAACAAACACTACATTTACCATGCACATCTCAAAACGAACACTACATTTACCATGCACATCTTAAAACAAACACCACATTTACCATGCACATCTTAAAACAAACACTAACGTTCCCATGCACACTTCAAAACGAACACTACTTTTTCTATGAAGATCTCGAGAGGAGCATTGCGTTTTCAATGAAGATAACAAGGTTTGACTAGGTTACAGCTCCATAGCCCATTGGCACTAGGAGCAGTGGACTGTAGGTTTAACTAGGTTACAGCTCCATAGCCCATTGGCACTAGGAGCAGTGAACTGTAGGTTTAACTAGGTTACAGCTCCATAGCCCGTTGGCATTAGGAGCAGTGAACTGTAGGTTTAACTAGGTTACAGCTCCATAGCCCATTGGCACTAGGAGCAGTGAACTGTAGGTTTAACTAGGTTACAGCTCCATAGCCCATTGGCATTAGAAGCAGTGAACTGTAGGTTTAACTAGGTTACAGCTCCATAGCCCATTGGCATGAGGAGCAGTGGACTGTCAGGGGTTCACCGTGTATAGAGCATGGCATGATGGACGGCGGAGCCTATCCCTCTCCTTCCCCCACCTTTAAGCTTCCCTGACCTGAATCAAATATCTATCTAGTTCTGGGTGTACAGTGGGTTTTCAAGGCAACATAAAACCGACTCCAGGAGTGGTTCAAACTCAAAACCGTCCACTCCGCTAGCAGACGTTCCAACTATTTGACTACGAGCCTCTCTAAAGATGGCGAAACAGACGTTGTATTTTCGAAGAAGACTTCAATATATAGTCCTTTTTTTCCCAGAAGACCTCAAGGCAAACACTTCTCTTTCCCTGTGGACGTGGAGACAAAGTGAGACATTAGGAATGAGATGGAAAGGAGCGTTATGCTTGGGGAGAGCTAATGGGAGTGAGATGATCGGAAATGTTAGGGATAGGGAAGGCTGCTGGAAACGAGATGATGGGTAGTGTTTGGGTATAAAGGCTATTAAGAACGAGACATCACACACACACACACACACACACACACACACACACACACACACACACACACACACACACACACACACACTCGTATACACTGTACATCTCTAGTTTTTTATGTTCCAGCATTGGCCAAAGCAGCCGCCCACGCCCAGTTCAACGAGATTATGTTTCGCCCTGCAAGCGACTGTGCGGGCAACAGTGCACCGGAACCGCCCTACAGCTCCATAGACGGCGACAGCACCCCGTCCACGGTGTCCCCGCCAGCCCCCTGCACAGTACGTTCTGTCTCACTGGGGTACATCCACGCCATCCCCAGCGCCCATGATTTGGATGGAGACACAGTGTGAGGAAGGGAAAGACGCTTTTCCCTCTGTGCCATGTACGTTTCCTATTTCGATGTTTTATCTTCGATGAGGTCGAAAAGTTAGAGTCCCTTAGCCTAACGTATGGGCAGTGAATTATTAGACATTTACTGTGACTTAGGCAGTGCATGGTAATACGGCATGCTAACATGGTCTATTCCCCGTCACTGCGCACAATCTATGTATGCACGCACACTCACACACTCATTGACACACTGAGAGACGCACACACTGACATATGTACACACACACACACACACACACACACACACACACACACACACACACACACACACACACACACGCTCTCTCTCTCTCTCTCTCTCTCTCTCTCTCTCTCTCTCTCTCTCTCTCTCTCTCTCCATAATATTACTGGGGAACAACAAGCGGGATTTAAAAGAGGTTACTCTACTACTGATCATATGTACACATTATTAGCCTTAGTACAAAAGCAGTTTTGTCTTAACCGCAAACTCTATGTTGCTTTTATTGATTTTGAAAAAGCATTTGACTCTATCGAAAGAAACTTATTATGGCCTATTCTTTTGAAAAATGGAATCAAAGGAAAACTTTTCCGATGTATCCACAGCATGTATGTTACAGTCAGAACTAGAATTCGTTCCGGCTCAAAACTGACAGACTTTATAAATTGTACCCGAGGGGTAAAACAAGGCGATGTTACTAGTCCAGTGTTGTTCACTTTATTTATAAATGAATTAGCGTTGGAAGTGATCAAAAATGGGAAACATGGTGCTACATTTACGTGTGATTACTTTGAATTATTTATATTACTTTTGGCAGATGATGTGGCTCTCTTGTCTGAAACAATAGTTGGGTTACAGACACAATTAAACAGCCTATATAGAGCAGCATCAGGACTCCATCTAAAGCTGAATATGAATAAAAGCAATATAGTCGTTTTTAGGAAAGGTGGATACCTAGCAGCGAGAGAACATTGGTCTTACAATGGAATCCCTATACCCGTTGTTAATGTTTATAAGTATTTAGGTATTCATTTTTCAACAAGATTGAGTTTTACTGTGTCGTGTCAAAATCTTGCCAGCAGAGCTAAACATGCGATGTTAAGTATATTGCAAAAATTATTTAAATTAAACTGTAGTTCCCTTGTTGTATATCTTAAATTATTTGACACACAAATACAACCAATTGTTCAATATGGGGCTGAATTGTGGGGATTAAGTAGTGCAGCTCGACACTGTGAAAAGGTACACTTGTTTGCTCTTAAAAAGTTCCTAGGTGTTCAAATGCAAACACCAAATGATTTGATATATGGAGAAACAAATAGATACCCCATTTACATAAATGCTGCAGTCAGGTGTGTACGGTACTGGCTAAAATTGACAAGAATGGATGAGACAAGATTACCACGAAAAGCATATTGTACGTTGTTCGATTTGGATTCTCGTGACAAAACCAACCGGGTATCCGATATTCGTTGTAAATTGTATTCATTTGGTTTTGGGTATGTATGGCTAAACCAAGGCGCTGAGGGAATAAATCAGTTCCTTACTGCTTTTAAGGAAAGACTGGTTCTTTGTAGATGGCAAGAATGGGACTTTCATATTAAGAACAGTGAAAGATTTAGTTTCTATAATACTTTTTGCACAATAGCTGCTGATAAGACGCATTTGAAATTGAACTTAGACAGGCACCTGAAAATCATTACGACAAAATTTAGACTTGGCGTTTCGGAAATCGCTGTCCGTAAGTTTCGTTACAAACAACACACACCTGTTGATTTAATTTGTCCAATGTGCAAACAAGCGACAGAAGATGAGGTGCATTTTGTTTTGTGCTGTCCCGTTCTAAAGGATTTAAGAGTAAGGTATATACATCTAAAGTACTATAAATATCCGAATCTGTTTCGTCTTGGATTACTTCTAGCATCAAATAACCAAAGAACAACTAAAAATCTGTTCATTTATCTATATAAAGCGTTTAAGATACGTTCTGTGTGTGTTTCTTAGTGTACCAATTTTGATCAGTTATATTGTATTATATTTCTTTTGGAACGATTTTTTTTGTTGCACCCCCTTCAATAGGGGCAATGGCCTATTATTGAATAAACTATCCGTATCCGTATCCGTATCTCTCTCTCTCTCTCTCTCTCTCTCTCTCTCTCTCACTCACACACCACACACACACACACACACACACACACACACATACACCTCTCTCTCTCTCTCTCTCTCTCACACACAACACACACACACACACACACACACACACACACACACACACACACACACACACACCACAAAGCTCACGGGGCTTGACTGGTGCACTGGGCTAATGCAACGGTCAGAGTAAATTTCATCCATGACACACACACCCCTCCCCTCCTCCCGTTTCCGAATCTTTCAAGTTATTCGTTGACTTGTTAATTCACTTAGGCGTAATCTCTATGCATTGTGGTCTCACAGTTAGCAGATACAGTATAGCGCATAATGAACTTATGCACACACACACACACACACACACACACACACACACACACACACACACACACACACACACACAGCGATGCCTCTTTATGACACTGAAACAGTGTTTAAGATGGAGGACGGAAGTTTTGAAGATGAAAATGGTGGGTGAATACCGGAGAAAAAGTAGTGAAGGGGAAATGCACCTGGTTTCTTCCTCACTCGACCCTAAGGCAAATCTGACAGAGGGCGAGAGCGAACGTAACTCTAACAAAACTTTGACGATGTGGTGTTAACACTCAGATCGCACAGGAACCGGAAACGACGTCATGACACCCATCACTGTGGCATAGGCCTTGAAGTCAGGCAGGGAACCATCCACGAGTGGTCTCCAGAATCTGTCTTGTATAGAGGAAACGGATCCAGGATCCGGCTCTTTGGGTGCCGTGGTGGAGATGGGAACCGGGCTGGAGCTGTTCCTGCGCTCTGTGGGAGTGAACTGGAGGGCAAGGCAAGTCCTTGTGAACCCCACAGTACCCGGAGAATAAGAGAAAGGGCGCGAGACCAAACACTGCAGGCGTCAGTGAAAGCTTTTGGCTCAAGCAGAATCAGAGCTGGGTTCTCTGTTTTCAGCAAAAACGAGTGCTTGCAGAATCAAACTTGGATCACACTCCGCCAGCCATTACCGGGGTGTCACTGCGATTTAAGGGTCTACAGTAAAATTAATTCTTCTTAGAAATTGTGAAGCTGAAATCACTGACTTTTACATTAATAAGTGATGCGTAAAATGATGTCTTATTCAAATCTTACAACAAACGTCAACTTTTTGCTGTCTCCTCCTCTGTGCCACTCCCATGGCGTTAGCTGCTCATTCCGGTTCCCCGTCTACGGCCAGACCTTGGCTTTCCTCGCCGTAACCCGGGCACCAGCGATCCACGAGGAGCAGTCAATGTCACGTCGTCATGAGGAAACCTATCCGTGATGACCTTGTTCCATTGCGGCCGTGTCACTTTGATGGTGTTCAGCGGTGCTTGTTCTGACCCAACATATGCAGGACATCACCTACGAAGTTCTCTGCTTGACGACAATAATTGCTTAGTCGCGGAGCATTTTAACGGTTTTGATGTCCAGATTGTCTCCACTGCCTCCAAGGAAAGAATGCATGTGACTGGCACATAGTGAGTGAGTCAAACCAAAGAAAGCGTTGTGCTGGTGTACATTTCTCGACAGCCTGACGGGATGAGCTGTTACAATGAACGCATTACACAGTTGACTTGCAAGTCAGACAGGCAAGTTGTCTCTCTTGTTTTATTTCTGTGCAAGCAGGAATGTAACTTCGTATAAGGAACAAGTGCTTGTTAAGATAATTATTATGTAGAATTCTTCCTGCTCTTTCTATTGTCCGACTTTTTAATTAAATTCACATTTGTAAATATGTAGGCTGTGTACTTATCAAAGTTTCATTTTTTTGTAAATATATTCATAACTGTGTATTTGAGCAAAGGCCAACAATATATCTCCACTCCAGACAGCTGGAGTTAATCCCAGAAGGTATGAGACATTGAACGAGGAAGAGGTGGGAAGAGTGTGTGAGAGAAAGAGGAATGAAATAGTCTCATTCTTTCGACGTAAAACCATTGCCCACCTGAAAGTGTTTAAGCACAAGAACTGAATATTGCTCATTATTGTCAACACTATGTTTCACCGGAAATCTGTACACCAGAAGAGGTAGACTAAGTATTGAAAACTGCCAATTTTGTCAAAGCCTTTTTTTCTTTCAGAAAAGCTGTACATGTACAATTTATATGGTGGTGAATACCATGTACTAACTGGGAAATTCGGTAAATTTAAACCGTCATTATTTTCACAATATCATATACAAAGTGATTGCATGTTGTTCGCACATTTGTAGCGGCTCAATGGCGGTGTGCAAAGTTTTGTTTTAATTGCACACATTTTTTTTCATGCGCACGCGTGCTTTACTCCAACGGGAAACAAACCGGGCCATGAGCATGACAAACTTTACGCACTGCTTTCCCGTAGACCGAAGAGCGGTGTTGTTTTGTTTCGTTTTTGCTTGACTGAGGTTAGTCAAAGGTAGCAGAAAAAGGGAAATTCTCATTTGGAGAAGTAGGGTGGAGAGTGCTATACTGAACCTGTTCATATGACAAAGGGAACATCACTTAAATTGAAAAAAAAAAAAATATGTATTTCTTCCCAGTTTATTTACTGGGAGACAATTAAAACATCCATAAGTAAGCACCCCCACCTTTTACTTTTTTTTCTCGTTTAGAGCTGACTGACGATTGTTTATTTCACAAATTTAAAGGAAGCGCTCAAGAAAAATCCGTTTAATCAATCCAAAAGTAAAAAAGAAAAAATAAGCAAACTTTTAAATCATATCTATTTTTGGGGTGTCGTTTAACAATTAAAAGAGAATCTCCTTACGGCAAAACCAACGTCAAAAACCACATAGTGGATTTGGCTTCAAAGCAGGGTGACTCCCGGCGGACACTGAAACAAGAGCAAAGACAGAATCACTGAGGCGCCAAACGGAAAAACAAACAAATTACAAAACAAACACAATGCATTACGACGTATGTGGTCCTCTACAGGCAAAACAAGTGCCCTTCAGCATTAATTTTTTTTTTAAGTCTCAAATTCTGTGGCCCTTCATGTCCTGCTCTCATTATGACCCCAGTTTCGATGTCCTCTCCACGTCTGTGGCCTTGGTTTGGTTCCGTCGAGGTCACCAACATCGGCAAATTCATGGCGTCTATCTTTAGACGGACGTGGTGGCGCCCTCTGGAGGAAGAACTCACTCGCGCGCTCCGCGACTAGGCAATTATTGTCGTCAGTAGGGGTATTAGTAGGTGGTGTCCTGCGTATGTTTGATCAGAACAGGCACCACTAGACCCCACCGAAGTGACTCGGCAGCAGTGCAGTGTCTCCTCCGGTGGGTTGCCTCTTGACGACTTGACATTGTCTGCTCCCCGTGGATTGCCGGAGCCGGGGCTGCGGCGGACCGGGCTGTGGCTGTGGACGGGGGATCGGAATGAGCGGCGTGGGTGCAATGCCACTAAGGTGGCACAGAAGATGGGACCAAAAAAAACAAACAAAAAAGACAAGAAAAATATCGTTTTCATTGTCTTGAATGTTTTGTTTGTTTGTTTGTTTGTTTGTTTTTTGTTTTTTTTTTGTCTTGCTTGAAGAAAAGAAAATAGGTCGAAATGCATTGACTTTGTTTTATACTTTGTTCTTTTCTTTGGTGGCTTTGTGATTCTGTCTTTGCTCATGGTAGATTTGAGTTATAGAGACCACAGCAACGTATCACAAAACACACACACACACACACACACACACACACACACGCGCGCGCGCGCACGCACGCACGCACGCACGGACGTACGCACGCACGCACGCACGTACGCATGCATGCGCGTGCCACACACACACACACAACACACACACACACACATTTTCGTCTGCGCGAAGTTCTACGTTTATACTCAAAGGACGAATGCTTTCACCTTTACCATGACAATCTAACTATGACTGCTTTTTTCTGACCATTTTGTCTAAATTTGGTCGGGGAACATTGTATATATAACTTGGCTTTCAACATAATAATAGATTTGACATCAGACTTGTTTGAAATTTTCCTTAAAAGCAAAACTTATATACTTCTGTACTTGTGCTCACTCAGGTGCTGCTGTTTAATATCAGTGTTTGTCATATTACCTTGGTAAAGTAACATTGAATGTGTTGTTCAATATCAGTATTTCTCATATTACTTTAATAAGGAAACGTTGAACGTGCTGTTGAATGTCAGTGTTTTTCATACTACCTTAGTAAAAAGAAAAACATTGAATGTACTGTTCAGTATCCCTGTTTGTCAGATGCCTTAATAAAGAAACATTAATTGTGCTGATTAATTTCAATGTCTGTCAAAATAACTTAATAAAGAAACATTGAATGTGCTGTTCAATATCAGTGTTTGTCAAAATACCTTAATAAAGAAACATTGAATGCATCAAACCCTTTGAATGTCCCAAATGTGTGAAAATTCATATATACCAAAAGTATTACAAACTCTAGTTGCCAAAGTAGTTAACAGTGAATATGACTTCGTCTTGTTCAGTATGCGTTGTCTGAGGAAATCTGTGTTCTTTTGTACATGTTCCTGGTCTTTTCGGTAATTAAACATTTCTGTGGGGCTTTTATTTCATCTTTTGACATTGTTTGCTTACTGGAAACATTCACTACAGGGCTACCTAAATCAAAGTATGTTCCATGAGAGTACTGTATACTTTGTAAGTTGGCTTTGAAACGACCAAGCAGTCAACACAATCTGGCAGAGTCACATGTTTAATCAGAAATACCTTTGTTGATTTTGTCGATGATATTTACCATGATTGTACACGTGTTATCTTTTTTACGTAGATAAACAATTATTTGGATTTGGTAACAATATTGTTTGCATATTTGCAGAAAATTTACCCACTTACGTCTACTTGCTCATGCTTTTTGTTTGTGGAAGAACTGGTGACTTGCTTACTTGCGCATCAGGGTGATATTCGCACAATTTTGTTTGATGATGTAAACGGAAAATCAATGGATTTTTTTTTTTTTCTTTTTTTTTTTTTTTACTGAATCGTGACCCAGTTAACCACTGCAATGAGCCACTGACTTCTGCAAGATGTTCTTGAGAAAAAGTGTTGAACTCTTATGGTTACATTATTCTGAATTCGTGTAGTGCATTTTCGCTTTTGCATTCTTAACGGTGCTTGCAAGGGCTACCTGGCAGATCGTTGAACGTTCATATGGAACACAGACTATAGTGCACGATTATTTTCCTGTTTTGAAGAGTTTCAATACTGTCATTTGTGAAATCTGTTTTGAAAATAAAAACAAACAAGTGAAAATGGACTCGGTGAGGAAAAACTTTTTTTTTTCCAGAAAACGACTGTCTGCACTTACGTGTGAGTATTAGGACATTAATGCAGTGTGTTCAGAGATGTGCAAACGATGGAAAACGTGTGTCAGTTTTTGACTCAAAAGGGTAAAGAGGCTAAAAGCCTGTAGCCTAGTGGCTGTAGGCGATGTGAGCTGTGTCTGGATGCTGCATTTTGGAAGATGGACCCAATCATTTCCCACCACCTCAAGCTGCCCTCAACTGAAATAAGTACCCACTTACTGCTGGGTGGATAGAGACTCAAACAATTATGACAATGGTTCAGACTAGGTTTCTTAATGTTCATATGATTTAGGCTCTGAAAGTTTTTATTACAACATATATACGGCGCGCGCACGCGCACACACAGGCACACGCACACACACACACACACACACGCACACACACACACACACACACACACACACACACTAAATCAATGTTTGCTGTTGTTGCTCTTTCAATAAATTATTCAGCGCTGCAAATTCAACGTCACCATCGTAGTATCTCCTTTGAAAAGGATTAAAATCCCACGGCGTAATGAGCTTTGACTGGGCCAGTGAACTATATACAGGAGGTTTACTGTATTTAAAGCATGGTATGGTGGAAAGATGGAGCCTATCCCTCTCCTTTCGCCGCCTTAACTTCCCCCGACTTGAATCAGTAGCATTAGGTGCTGGGTCAACAGAGAGAGTTTCCAAATCGTACAAATCTGACCCCACGAGTGGTTCGATCTCACGACCGTCAGCGCCGCATGCAAACGCTCTAACCATTCAGCCATGGCCTAAAAGTAATGTGCCTTTCATTGATATCAACTAACGAAATTTTATTTTTGAACAAGTAAATCAGCGAATACTGCGCATACACACACACACACACACACACACACACACACACACACACGCACGCACGCACACACACACACGCACGCACGCACGTACGCACGCACGCACGCACACGTACACACACACACCACACACACACACACACACACACACGCACGCACACACACACACACACACACACACACACACACACACACACACACGCATATACTGGCTCATACGAACATTCACACACATATGAACGAGCGTACATACGTGAACGGGGAAAAATTCCTGCCAGAAATATACAAGAGTGCCAAATGAAGACAGGAGGAAGGACACACCTACAAGACAGAAGTATGCCAGTCTAGCACGCAGCTTGAGGGAATCTGGCTTTCTAGCTAAAGTTCACGCAAATACACAACATCCGATGACTATATGCTACGTCAACAAATGCACAATATCTGATGACGGTATGCTACGTCAACAAATGCTCAATATCTGATGACAATATGCTACGTCAGCAAATGCTAAACATCTGATGATAATATGCTACGTCAACAAATGCACATTATCTGATGATAATATGCTACGTCAACAAATGCACAATATCCGATGACAATATGTTACGTAAACAAATGCACATTATCTGACAATACGCTACGTCATCAGATGCACAGTATCTGGTGTCTGTCAACAACTGAACGTTATCCGGTGATGATACATTTTGCCAACAAAATACACGCCATCTTGTGACAATATGGTATGCCAACAAACACACACCATTTGTGACAATACGCTATGTGAGGAAATACACATTATCTGGTGATGATAAGCTTCTATTAACAAATACGCATCTGCTGATGAAATGCAGTGTCAACAAACACACGCTATCTGAAGACAACATGTTGCGTCATACAGATACGCAGAACTGGTGGCCATCTGTAACATCAATAATTACGCATTACTGGTAACAATACGCGGATTGTCCCACTCAGCTGTTCCGTCAAAAGCTTTTCCTCTTTCAGTGTCTTCAGTCCAGTCGACTACACAAAGCTATATCAACACTCCCTCTACATGAATTGGCTACAGGCCAACTCAGCTTTATTAATAACTTCTCCATACTGGCTAAAGGCCAGTCGACTACACAAAGCTATATCAACACTCCCTCCACATGAATTGGCTACAGGCCAACTCAGCTTTATTAATAACTTCTCCATACTGGCTAAAGGCCAGTCGACTACACAAAGCTATATCAACACTCCCTCCACATGAACTGGCTACAGGCCAACTCAGCTTTATTAATAACTTCTCCATACTGGCTAAAGGCCAGTCGACTACACAAAGCTATAAATCATCCTCAATTATTTATCAAGGGCTAGCTGACCGCTCAGACCTATGTAAGCAACTCTTCCTCATTTATTGGCTAAAGGCTGAGTACCCAGACGAAGCCATATTAAAACTCTGTGTTAATTGCGGAAAGTCCAGCTGACCACACAAAGCTATATTAACAATTCCTCCTTTTTATTGATTGCCAAAAGTTCATCCCACTGAACGTAGCTCTATAAACAACTCTTTTTAATTTCTTACCTGAGGAGTTGAGGGAAAGCCGACTGCAGAAAGCTATAACATCAGTTCCCTATATTCATTGACTAAGGGCCAGTCGATAGCACAAACCTACATCAGCAGCTCTTCCTCGTGTATTGCCTAAAGGCCAGCTGATTGAAGAAAGCTTGGTCAACAACTCCTCCTTTGCTTGCTAAAGGCCAGCTCATTGCACAATGCTACCTTTACAACTCGGCCTCTTTAATTGGCTTAAGTTCAGCTGACTGCATAAAGCTATGTCTAAAGGCCAGCTCATTGCACAATGCTACCTTTACAACTCGGCCTCTTTAATTGGCTTAAGTTCAGCTGACTGCATAAAGCTATGTCTAAAGGCCATTTTCTGCTCAACGCTTTATCAGTAACTCCTCCTCTTTCATTGCCTAATGTACAGCCGACTGCACAAATCTGTTTTAAAAAAGTCCTCCTCCTTTATTCCCTGAAGTCTACCTGACTGTATGAATCTGTGTCGATAAATCCTCCTTCTTTATTGCCTTAAGACCAGCCAACTGCTCTTAGCTGAACAATTCTCCTTCCCTTAGTGCTTAAAGGCTGGCCTACCGCACAAAGCTGTATCAACAACTCTCCTTCTCTTATTGCCTAAAGACCAGACTACCCCATAAAGCTATAACAATAACTCTCCTTCCTTCATTGCCTAAAGACCAGCCTACCACACAAACATATGACAACAACTCTCCTTCCCTCATTGCCTAAAGACCAGCCTACCACACAAACATATGACAACAACTCTCCTTCCCTTATTGCCTAAAGACCAGTCTTAAATAAATGTTAGCAAACCGCCAAGAGAAACGTGGACAAACCAGTCACAAGACAAAACACAAAATTCCTCCTCCTTTATTCCCTGAAGTCATACCTTTATGGGGTAGGCTGGTCTTTAGGCAATAAGAGAAGGAGAGCTGTTGATAGTGTTTTGTCTTGTGACTCGTTTGTTCACGTTTCTCTTGGCGGTTCGCTAACATTTATTTAAGATTTGTTCAGATTTCCGCCTGCAGTCGTCTCACTTTGCAACTAGACCTAAAGACCAGCCTACCACACAAAGTTATAACAACAGCTCTCCTTCCCTAATGTTCAAAAGACCAGTTTACCACAGAATGCTATTACAACAACTCTCCTTCCCTTATTGCCTAAAGACCAGCCTATCACACAAAGCTATGGCAACTCTCCTTCCCTTATTGCCTAAAGACCAGCCTACCACACAAAGCTATGGCAACTCTCCTTCCCTTATTGCCTAAAGACCAGCCTACCATACAAAGCTATGGCAACTCTCCTTCCCTTATTGCCTAAAGACCAGCCTACCACACAAAGCCATGACAACAACTCTCCTTCCCCAATTTTCGAAAGACCAGCTCACCACAGAAAGCTATGACAACTCTCCTTCCCTTATTGTCTAAAGACCAGCCTACCACACAAAGCTTAAGGGAGACAAAAAGAGCCAAAGCACGTGACAGATTAGGGGAAATTTCTAGTACGAAATTTTCAGACAATGGGTATAGATTTATATTGAGTAGCATCTAGAATCACTAATAAAGGTTATCTACAACAACATATTACTAATGACCTTGAGGTTTTTTTTTTTCTCCCAAAAGCAATGCACTATCTGCTGTACAAGTGTTTTTCAAAATACGACATATTAATTGGTTGTAATGACTTCTGCACATTTTCTGCTTAACTCTACAGAAAACTATACGTTTTCTGGTGAAACATTCTGCAGAAAACTTGACATGATCTTGTGATGATGTGTTCTGCAAACAGGAATTGATGGCAGTTTGTTCTATTGAAAACCACACATCTACAAATTATGTTTCAACAGAAACTGCATATAACATTCTCATGATGTCTTTTACCAAAAAACTACAAATAACCTGTTTATAGTGTGTTCTGCTGAAAACGACATATTGTCTGGTGACGATGTGCTCTGTCAAACACTAAACACAAACTAATGATAACGTGATTTGTCAGAACCATACATTATCTGCCGATGTTTTCTGTCGAAACCTACACATTATCTAGCGTCAATATGTTCTGCAGAAAAGAACTCAGTATCTATTGATAGCCTTTTAAGCTAAAAACTAAATATTATATCGTGACAGTGTGGTTTGACAACATTTGAATAGTATCTCTTGGTAATGGACTCTTGCAACAGTCAATTTACTCTGTGGCTACATGTTAAACGCAATTTCAGGCCAACGACTACACATTACTCAGTAGTTAGAATATATGTTCTGAAGACAACACCACAGTGTCTTATATTGATTTATTGTGTCCACCACCTTACAATAGCCGGTACACTTTCTGTCAAAACTACACATTCTGGATGATACTATGTTCTATCAAAAAGTGGTTACCTTTTTCTCTGTCAATAAGTATACACTTTCATTGACATTTTGATCTGTCAACATCTGTATTCTAACAGTGACACTTTGCTATGTCAAAGCTACACACTGTCGGGTGTCAATATGTTCCTTCAACAACAAACCATGATTCCATGACATAAACGACTACACATGTTTGGATGACACTATGTTCTATTAACAGCTACATAAGTATAAAATGACTTAGCAACAACTACACATCTTGTAACAACGTGTTCCGTCAACATTCCGTCAACACATTCCATGATTACACCACACACTGACAAAAAGAAACCTTATCAAATGACATGCTGAGATGAAGAGAAAAGCATTGTGACATGGCAATGTTGAGGCAGAGGATAATTACCATACGTCAGCAGTTGAAAGACTGCTTGCAGGTATGGTACACAGTACTGAAAGCTTTAGAACGTGAAAACATCTTGACCTTTGTCGTCATTCCCATTACGGTGGGTTCAGCTTTGAACACCTTTTTCCACAGGTCATTCTGGTTTGTTTGCAGAATGAGTATAGTAGACCCAATAGCCGATATTAAACAGGAGAAAACAGAAAGGAAACATCACACGTGACCACTTGTCGACCATGTGACCCATGTCACGTGCTTCACTTTCCTGCTGGAAGCTAGCGCTGCGCCTGCGATGCGTAGAAGTGGAGACAAACTGTGTGCGGACAGGGGGGTCACTGAAAGAAGCATAGCGATTGGTCGGTTTGCCGGAAGGGGCGTGGCCATTGGGCTGCTTGCCCTCTGGAGCGTGATCACTGGTCAGTATGCCATCCGGCGTGCCATCATTGGACAGTTGGCCAAGAGAGCTACGGACATTGGGCAGTTGATCGTGGGAGATGTGACCACTGGCTGACTGTTTGTCAGGTACCCGGCCGTTGCACTGTTCCCCATCAGAGCCGGTAGTGCTGGTCAAGTTGGGGTTCACAGGAACCTGAAGCACACAGAAACTACGGTCAGAGATGAACAGGGAATACAAGTTTCTTCTCATTTCACTAGTTAGAGTGCCATTGCAAATACTGAAGGCATCTACCATTTCCTGTTGATCTGATTGGCACTCTGTCCGCCTCCTGTTGATGGGATGCGGTCTACTTGGCCAAGTTTGAAGTACATACATGGTAATTCACAGACGGGTAAAGGCTAGGTGCAGACGGTGAACCACCCTTGTTGAACAGTAGACAACAAGCTGGCATGTGGGATTATCTGCGAGGGCGGCCAAGCCAACTAAACAGTTCTGTCGTGGTGCAATATGGTGACTGTGGTCATTGACAAAGGTGAAAAGTGGGAAAGTGAGGCAATATACTGATCCTGTTCTTTCTTGTCGAATCCTGACATTTATTCTATTGTCTTGGTTAATGGAAACGGCAGTGGACTAGAATGCTGAACAGGATAGGAAAAAAATATCAGAATGCCTATCCAACAAACTGAACTTGATGTTTCACTTGTTTTCTGGCATCACCATGGCAGTTCAACCCAAAGCTCTTCTTATCTATGCAGAAAACAGGATGATATGGTTCCTTATCCCTCAGATCTTTGTGAATGTGTAGAACAACAGGTATTTTTGGCTTTAAATCCCTCAAACTTTTGTCAGTAGGTATATATGGAACAGTAGACCATATAACTATCTATGCATTAGCCTTTTAGTTTCTGAATAGAACAACGTTATACACTTTTTCATCCCTCAATTCTGTCGCTGTTCCATACAACAGGTGGTATTATTGTTCTTCACACCTACGTAAGTATACAGAACAATAGCCCTGACACTCGAACCTTTGTAACAAAAAAATACGGAACTGCAGACAGTGTAATTATCTTTGAAACCTCTGGCACTACATGGAACAGCTTATCATATAATTCTGACTCATTTCCCGCTGAAACTGGCATTAGGAGTGCCCGTGAGATAAGCATAACACGCCCGCCGCCAGTTCACGCCCTCTCCCCCCTCCTCCTCCTCCCCCCCCCCCCCCCCCCAATCCCCTCCCCCATCCCCTCGTCCGACCCGGTCACATCAGGAGAGAGTTTCTGTTACTTTTACTTTTAAAACGATGCAGAACAGATTTCGCTGTGACACAAAACGAACAGTTATCAAAGGAATACATAAACAGACAGTGGGCGGGGAGGGGGGGGGGGGCAATGATTTGCAGGATTTATGTCTTCGTTGATGTCAGAGTGGCTAATACTGTGGATTACATTCACTTTATATGCTGGTGGTTTGTTTGTAAACATATCATAGCAAACATAGGGAAATGGAAGAAAAATCAGGCGCAGTAAGAAAACACAAAACCTTGCGAGAATGGTGAACCGAGCATTCTACTGGATATTCAAGAGGCTGCATATAATGACACAGGAGAGAAGTGACAGTAATGTCGGTGTGGTTCCACAGAATGTCTGATTGCTAGCTTGCATGACTGGCGACGCCGTCCCGGGGCTCAAGGGAAATGTGGAACTGCAGGGTGAGAATGGGTGTCCGTGTGCAGCCTTGTATGAAAGGGAATCCTTTGCTTGAACCACAGCTCTGCACCACGGCTCACATGCAGTTTGATTAATTATTAAAATTCCTCGTCCACCATCCTCGTCATTCTTACACACCTCCTGACGTACCTACTGTATTCTTTGTAGCTGTGACATATCTGCTACTGTCTTTGTTTGCAGCCATGACATATTTGTTTTCCTCTTTGTTTCAATGGCATAACCGATGTATCCATGTTTGTACGACAAAGCTAATGTGATCTTCGTTTCTAAATAGTACAAAGTCGATAAACATCTTCATGCTCACCTCTCTGTTCTTGTTTCCCATGTCTTTCTTCTTTGTGGCGGAGGACGGAAACTGCCCCAGGGACTTCCTGTGGCGCCGGGAAAAGACAGTGACGAAGGCGTACTGCATGTAGGCGGCAAAGACAAAGATGAGACAAACAGAGATCCACACGTCGATGGATTTGGTGTAGGGTACCCTCGGCAGCTGCTCGACATACGGTGAAGCCATGATAATATAATTTCATTCGTTTCTTGTATCAGCTCCACAGAACAGCAGGTAAACATAGGATAAAACTACAAAAGACCAGAAATGAAGTTGCTGTTGGCACATAGAACAACTCGTAAACACTTGGCAAAGTCACACTCGGTTAAACAATACTGACTGATTGTCATACTGTGCATAAGTGCATGCACACACTCAGCTCAGCATTCACTCCGTGCACACGCACTCTCTCCAAACAACCAGAAGGCGCACTGCAATAACTCTTCTTCTCCCCCTCCTCTCCGGGGAATAATTTACTAAACAATAATCAATTTTCCGTCATATCAACTCGTTTGTCTTCAAGGAATTATTTTTCATTCCTCCTCTCCAGTGGAGGTACAATCATTCCACAGATCCACTAGTTGGGACCAAATTTCACCTCATTATACATAATACTTCACAAATATATCTTTTACCGGTTTCTCCTCCTCAGTGGAGAAACAATGTATATATTTTCAAAGAAAAATCAAAAGATGGCTTAAAATACAGTAGTATCAACTGAGTTCATCAGGGGGACAATAACAAAATCATTATAGGCCAACATGACAAATGCTTTCTTTTCTCACAACTGGTGCAGTCGTTGTCCTCTACAGCTCGATTCTCCAACCCTGGAGACGATTAGGTGCTGCCGCAGCACTGTAGCCCAAATATTTGTGCGACTGCCTAACTGGTGCTGCCACAGCACTGGGAAGGGCTGAAACACGAATGAAGTCCGTGTAAGTAATCTATTTCAAAATCTGAATAATCATAAATTCTTTTCCCTTTTTCCCTTTTCTTAACTTCTCTCTTTCTTCTCTCCCCATCTGTCTATACCTCACCTGGTAATGGTGAGTCGCAGGTGGAACTCGTTCTTCAAACAACCTGTCCGGTCAGTGTCCCCAAGCCATCTCCTTCCTATTCCTTATTTTTCCCTCCTGCGCTCTTTCTGAGTACACGTTCAGTGAGTACTCGTCTAACTCTACGCATTACCAGCCCATGGTTGCTGACCAATGGACAACGTCCGTCCATTCAACCAATGATCGCCCTACGTCTATAGCCACCAGCGACACCGATCACACTGGTCAGGCCATTCAAACTTTCTTTTCTTTTACCTTTCCTCTTCCCTACCTAGGGAAAATGCTTTATAACAAATAAGGGCGTACGCGACGGAACGTCACATGTCGCCATGTGAGGCTACATCACATGACACCCCCCATCCCGGGGTGAAAAAAAAACTTTCGTCAAGAAATTTTTTTTTTTTAAATACACATACATATCTAATTAATATACAACTTCAGCCATCAATCATCAATTTTTTTATCATTCAAGAGTTTCCATCAATGCATAGAACTAACCTTTATGAACATCATAAAGATCCAAAATCATATTCCAAAATCTTAGTTTGAGAAAAAAAAAAAATACAATCAGTTTTGTTTTGTTTTTTAAAAACAAATTCATACTCCATCACCACAAATCACAAGTTACAGTGACACGAAAAACATATGATACTGATTATTCCAAATGCCAATCATATATATATAGCAAAATGTAAACAGTTTTTCTAGCGTGTTGTCACATAATCATATGTCCCAACATCATCACAAAATGAGAATTTCCTCATGACTCACTTGATGAGAAAAATTTGGCAAGTGACAAGTCTTTGTTCAAGCAAAATATACAATACAGTAATCCACTCGAAAGTTAAACACTTTTTTCATTCTTCACAATGGACCGACGTGAAAAAACAACAAAAAGCACTTGTAACACATCAAATAAAGTATTCTGCACCCATTCACAAAGTAGCATCCCACCACGAGCCACCAATGCCAATACATATGCACTTTTGGAGAAAGATCAGTCACAACTACTTATCAATTCAGACTGACGTTAGCAGTCATAACGCTGCCAAAATATCAATCAAGTCTTTCCACAATGAAAACAAACAGAATAAAAAATCTGTCCACAATGAAAACAAACAGCAGTTACAGCAGCACGAAGGATACTGTGCACTCACGCACGAGACAAAAAGTCTGCCATGACATTCTGAGTTCCAGGTAATGGCTCAATGTCAAACTTGAACTCCTGCAATGACAAAGCCCATCTCAACAGCCTGCTATTTTTGGTCTTGGACGACTGCAAAAACGTCAATGGCCTGTGGTCGGTTTGTAACCGAAACTGTCTTCCAGTCAGGAATCTGGCAAATTTCTCACAAGCCCAAACAATGGCAAGACACTCTCTCTCAATTGTTGAGTATTTGACTTGTGTGTTAGAGAACTTTTTACTTGCATATTGGACAGGGTGTAACAATCCATTCTTTTCCTGCAACAGTACAGCTCCCATGCCTTTGGAGCTGGCATCAGTTCTCAAAACAAAATCCTCTGAAAGAGAGGGCAAAAGCAACACAGGAAATGAATTGAGGATGTTTTGAACACATTCCAGCGCTTTCTGGCACTCATCTGACCAGACGATACTTTTGTTTTTTGTTCCTTTTGTCAAGTCACTCAAAGGGGCTGTCAAGGACGCAAAGTGCGGTACATATCTTCTGTAATAGGACAACAATCCAATGAGTGATCTGATCTGTTTCTTTGTACTGGGTCTCTTCAAGGCCAAGATCTTTTCTACTTTCTTTTCCTCTGGTGTCATTTTTCCAACAGAAATGACATGACCCAAAAACTCAAGAGTCTGGAATCCAGCACGTATTTTGGACGGTCTAGCCGTCAGACCAAAATTCCGGAGTTTACAAAAAACAGCTCTCAAGTTTTCCTCCAGATCATTCCATGACTTTGCAGCAAGCAAAATGTCATCAAAAAAACTTACTGCTCCACACTCATGAAGTTTTAGTGCACGCATCATTCTGGCAAAAGAAGCTGGGGCGTTTTGTAATCCAAATGGCATTTTCGTCCATTGAAACAGTCCAAAAGGTGTCTGAAAAGCTGTTTTTTCCTTGTCTGCTTCAGCCATCGGGATTTGCCAATATCCTTTAGTCAAATCTATTTTGACAAAATATTTTCCTTCTGAGAGTTGACAAAGAAGTTCCTCAATGTCTGGGATAGGTTCTGCATCAAACACAGTGATTTTGTTTAACTTCCTGCAATCGATGCAAAACCGCACCGAGCCATCAGGTTTGTCCACCAAAACAACTGGTGAGCTGTATGGTGACGAGGACGGTTCAATAACTTTCAACCCGAGCATGACTTGAATCTCTCTTTCGACAACCTGTTTTTTCGCAAATGGGAGGGGGTATGGTTTGACTCGGACTGGGTTTTCCGTACTCAAGTGAATAGTATGGGGTTCAATTGCTGTCACTGTCCCTGGGGTATCAGTCAGAACATCCTGAAAGTCCTTCAAAATACCTTCCAATTGTTCTTTCTGAATCAAAGACAAATCATCACACACAATGACATCATAAGTTTCCCCCTTGACAGAAAGAGTGGGCAGATGTACAGTATCATCTATACTGGTAGACGTTAACAATCCCACATTTGTTGTTTGCACAGTCTTTGCTCTGTCTCTGTATGTAACATCAGGTACAAAATCAGAATCAATGATTTCTGTAACAGCCACATCCGTTTCAGACACTGGACACATCCATTCAATTGACTCATTAATGGCAACATTTGTACGTTCAACATACTTTTTTAGCATGTTTACATGGAACACCTTTTCAGTATTTGCCATTTTCACTTTGGGAACCACAATCTGTTCGTTGTTTTGTCCAGGTACATGCCTGTAGAGGATGTCAGAGTCCAGTATGTACGTCGGCTTGTCCGTTGGTTTGTCAGAGACACTCTGCTTTGCAGTAGACAGTACAGTCGTCAATGTCTCGTCGCTTCTCTGCATAGTCTTCAAAATGTCTGGTGTAACTTTCAGTTCATCTAGTTTTGAAACCGTGAGCGGTTTTGTGGGTTTTCCCTGCTCTACGACTTTTGACCTTGTACTGATGAGACAAGGAACGAAAGATCCTCCGGCACCACCATGTACTGTCGCAACACCTGGTAAATTTCCCAAAATCAAATCGCAAACTGGATTCTCAATAACACAGGCGGTAAGTGACCCGGAGTAGTATGGTGTATCAACGGAAATTTTTGCAAGTGGAAAAGTTTCAATTTTTCCACCAAACGATCTGCATTTCTGAACACTGTCAAGATATTGGTCAGGTAGAACAAAACATTTCCTTACACCAGCTGTGGTGCAACCTGTATCTCGCAAAACAGAACCTTGTAAACCATTAATGGCACAATCCTCCAAAAGAAGACCATCAATGGACTGATCTGGTGCCAAAACAAGACCTTCTTCACATGTAGTGGAAACAAATCCAGTCTTTGCTCCACTTCCTTTGAAAGGACAGTCCCGTTTCAAATGGAATTTGCCGTCACAAAAATGGCAACGCATGGTTTGGTTGGCGGACAACTGGTTACCATTAGTCTGTGAACCTCGACCTTGCCCACGAACTGGACCAAAGGGTCTTCGCGGTTGTTGTTCACCACGCCCTCGGAAAGGAAAAGGTCTTTCCGGTGGTGAGTATTCGTACTGACGGAAATCGCCAGAACCGACATGGCCTTGACCACGGAAAGGTCGTTGTCTGTTGCCAAAAGACGTGTAAGAGTGCGGACCTTGGAATGAAGCGCGATTTCCTCTTCTAAAGTTTCCTTGTCCAGAATGTATCTGAAATGCCGCGTGAGACTCGAAAAGGGACGAATGTTCCTTGCGGGCAACACCTTTATCCGGATGAGCAATACAGTACTGATCCGCCATCTGACACATTTCGTCAACGCTATCGAACTGTCTTTCTTTAAGAAAAGTGGCCAAATCTTTACTGACGCTTTGAAAAAGTTGCTCTCGAAGTAGCAAATCTCGCAGTGATTCGAAAGTTTTATTTGTCTTTGTTAGCTCTATCCATCTGTCTAAACAATGACTCATTCTTATCAAAAAAGACGGAAATGATTCTCCCTTGTCAGGACGAATGGATCGGAAACGCTCACGAAAACGGTCAGCTGAACACTGAAACTTCTTTAAGAGTTCTTCTTTTAACTGATCCCAAGTCAACCCTTCCTTTGCCGCAAGTGTGTGGTATAGCGCCAAAGCACTTCCCTTAAACAGCGACGCGATAAACAACGTCCATTTCTCCTTCGGCCAACCACAAGAAGTAGCGTGGTTCTCGAACCGAAAAAGAAAACTGTCAATATCGTCGGTTTTTTCTTCGAACGGCGGCAACTTCGGAATGTATGTTGACTTCGGATGAAATGAACTCGCGGAACCGACCGATGGAGGTGGTGGAGGTTCTCTCGATGCCTGTAATTTTTTAATTTCTGCATCAGTCTCTAATTCAAGTTGTCTCAGTTTAAACTGCCGTTCCTTATCCTTATCCTCTAGCTCTAGTTTTCTCTGAACCTCCTCTCTGTCTGTCTGTAGTTTTTTTTCTTCAAACTCTAATCTTTTTTTATTTTCTTCCATCTCTTTCTGTAGTTTTTTCTCTTCAAGCTCTAATCTTTTTAGCTTTTCTTGTCGTTCTTTATCCTTTTCTTGTCGTTCTTTATCCTTTTCTTGTCGTTCTTTATCCTTTTCTTGTCGTTCTTTATCCTTTTCTTGTCGTTCTTTATCTTTTTCTTCTAGTTGTCTCTGTTTTTCCTGTCTCTCTATCTCTCTGTCTGCCCTATCCAGACATTGTTGGACATAGTTTGCCAATTTATCACCTTCAAAGCCTAAACGCTCGGCCTGTCGTACATATTCATCAAAATTTTCCATCATGAATAGTTACCACAAAGAAACAAGAAACAATGACTAAATATGATTAAAATAAGGCGATATGTGATGTTATATACGTTTTCAAAAAAAACAACTTTTGTTACAGTATGTACAAATAAAGAATTTAAATGCCGGTATAAACAGAAAAATAATAAAGGCTTATAAAAGAAAAGCACTAATAAGAATTGACAATGTGGTCTTTCCAAAAGAGATTTTCACCAATATTCTTTCCGAAAGGGAACAAAAACAGCTAAGAAAATGAAATGCAATACTAATAACTCTTGTTTCCAGTGAAAAGAAAACAGACTAAAGTTTTTTTTCCCGGAAATAAATTCTTTATAATGTTTATGTTCTTAACTGTTCTTACTGTACTTGTTACTTTCTTACTTAGTTTCTTGGTAAAACAATAGATGAGTTCACAAAACAAATGAATCGCCTTAAACAATAAGTGAATACAAAATTACAAAACAAATGAATTAACGAACAATTAAAAAGAGGGGAGAAAACGTACACTAACGGAAATCCTACCTAAAAGATGACACTGCTGAAAAGAAACTAGATAGGTGCCTATTGAAGAGAAGGTTTGGAGATTTTTTTTGTAAAGGGGGTGAAAAGGAAATGAAAGAATAGACAGGTCCGGTATAGAAAGAGGAAATTAGAAAAAGCGAAAGAGGCCCTCAGACAGCACCCTAATGGCAACTGTCTCCCGTAAAGCTGGAGACGGGGAAGTATTCAAATAATAATACACACAATATACTGAAACTCAATGCAATAAACAATCTAATAAATATACAATCAGAAAAAACACACACACACACACCCAAAAGAACCCAAAACCCAAAAGATAATAAAAAAAAGACGTTTATTTGGAGTGAGCGGTAATCCACTCCACCACCTACACTAGTTGAGTGACGGAGGTGAAGTCGATCCCACACTCAGAGGGGAAAGGGGAAAATCCAAATAAAACGAGAGGAAAGATAAAGAATTAGATAGTAATGAGAGAGGGAGGGACTATTGACTCCCCAACGCCATGCCCCCCCTGCTAAAACAGAGCAGGAAGAGGTTGGGGCTATCAGTCCTGGGGAAGGGGACAAAACAAAATCTAAGCTAGGGGAAGGACAACGACTCCTCAACGCCCTGCCCCCTTGCTGCCAGGTACGAGCAAGAGGAGGTTGAGGCTATCGGTCCTGAGGGGGAAAAGGGTCAAAAGGAAATCCTACAAAAAAAAAAACAACCCTAACAGAGCAGAGCAATCAAAAGAAATCAACAACATTCGAACACACACATACAGAAACTAATGAAAATAAAGACTACAAACAATAAAGACAACAATCAATTATACAAATTTTTCTTTGCACAGATTTTTTTTTCTTGAAGGGGAAATCTTAATTTGTCTTTGGAGGGGTACAAATAGATTTTTTTCCTTGGAGGGGTACAAAAAAAAAACCTTGTCCTAAGCCCTAGTCCTAGTCGGGGTCACCACTGTCATACTGTGCATAAGTGCATGCACACACTCAGCTCAGCATTCACTCCGTGCACACGCACTCTCTCCAAACAACCAGAAGGCGCACTGCAATAACTCTTCTTCTCCCCCTCCTCTCCGGGGAATAATTTACTAAACAATAATCAATTTTCCGTCATATTCAACTCGTTTGTCTTCAAGGAATTATTTTTCATTCCTCCTCTCCAGTGGAGGTACAATCATTCCACAGATCCACTAGTTGGGACCAAATTTCACCTCATTATACATAATACTTCACAAATATATCTTTTACCGGTTTTCTCCTCCTCAGTGGAGAAACAATGTATATATTTTCAAAGAAAAATCAAAAGATGGCTTAAAATACAGTAGTATCAACTGAGTTCATCAGGGGGACAATAACAAAATCATTATGGGCCAACATGACAAATGCTTTCTTTTCTCACAACTGGTGCAGTCGTTGTCCTCTACAGCTCGATTCTCCAACCCTGGAGACGATTAGGTGCTGCCGCAGCACTGTAGCCCAAATATTTGTGCGACTGCCTAACTGGTGCTGCCACAGCACTGGGAAGGGCTGAAACACGAATGAAGTCCGTGTAAGTAATCTATTTCAAAATCTGAATAATCATAAATTCTTTTCCCTTTTTCCCTTTTCTTAACTTCTCTCTTTCTTCTCTCCCCATCTGTCTATACCTCACCTGGTAATGGTGAGTCGCAGGTGGAACTCGTTCTTCAAACAACCTGTCCGGTCAGTGTCCCCAAGCCATCTCCTTCCTATTCCTTATTTTTCCCTCCTGCGCTCTTTCTGAGTACACGTTCAGTGAGTACTCGTCTAACTCTACGCATTACCAGCCCATGGTTGCTGACCAATGGACAACGTCCGTCCATTCAACCAATGATCGCCCTACGTCTATAGCCACCAGCGACACCGATCACACTGGTCAGGCCATTCAAACTTTCTTTTCTTTTACCTTTCCTCTTCCCTACCTAGGGAAAATGCTTTATAACAAATAAGGGCGTACGCGACGGAACGTCACATGTCGCCATGTGAGGCTACATCACATGACACTGATACACAAGGAAAATAGTAAGATCATTGTGAAGCTACACACGTTTTGTTAGTGAGATAATGGTAATTCGAGGCTAATAATCAATATACCGAAAAAAAAAACTAGCTTTTACATGGCATACCCATACAGTTTACACACATGAATCGATCTGCACTGAGCACTCAGTGATCAAGTGATTTCCTACGGTGAAGTTATGCTGCTGTTTGTACAATCAACGGTCTGGATGCAGGACACCAGCCATGACTATGATTAAAACTAGTCATGATATCCGTATACCTCGATGATTTCGTGCTTCTTAGTTCCGGAACACGTTATACTGCTTTCTATTCAAAAAGCCCTGTTGAACAAAAACAACGCGGCAAAACTTTTACATCAAGATTAATGTCACCCTTGGAAAATCCACGATGTGCAAATGATTCGCCGCCGAGCCTAGTTTGAATCAGAAATGTTACTTTAAAGTCAACTGTGTGTTGCTGACAAAATAATTTCACAAGTGGTGAATCTGGATTTGAAAGCAATATGAGGGAGTACAAATGCAACTAAAAGTTAGAGGCTAGGATGAAATAAATAGTAAATATAAACAAAAATTCTTGAAAGGATTGCGGAATGCTTATAAACTGATTGATCAACAGTGTCCTGAATCCTCATGGGGAAGTCTTGCAATGTGAAACCATTTTCCAGACTATTCCGCGTCCTGTCCTGACATCAACATACAAGAAGGACAGTTTAGCGTGTTCTGCTCACAAATTACAGCAACAGGGATACCTATCTTCTTTTTTTTTCTTTTTTTTTTCTTTTTTTTTAATTTCTTAAATCCATTTCAGATTTCCTTACATTTATCTGTGTGAACAACTGTTGTCTGACTTTAGTCACGAAGGCGTTTTATTTGTTGACATCATTTTGATTTCTTTCCACTGTGGAAACAAGTTTAATCAATATTTGATGTGTTGCTTTCGTGTGGCTTTCACTTGCATTCTTCACTACGAGTGATGAATTGATAAGGTCTTACTTTGCTTTTTATAATGAGATATATGTGTGTGGCCAGTGTTTGTCCCATGTTTAGTAACAGCTTATTCATAACTACTCCCTGCCCAGCAGTGTCCAGGAAGGGGAAAATCATGATGGTATTGCTTAAGTGCACTAAGTTGATGTATTATTAGTCAGGCTTAACACACCAAGGTTATCTTTGGACTCATACACGCATATGCACACTCATGCACCCACCAAACATTCACCTCTCTTTGTGAATGGGATGTCACACATTCGGTTCTCTCCTACCTCGACTGAGAACAAGAAATATAATTTCTATGCTACTTATAATCAAACATGAAAAATCAAATTACACAAAATGGAATAATCAAAACATAAAAGATCAATACTTCCTAATCCCGGGTTATAATAAAATGGCTTCTTACCTGGCCAGGTTTCCATACACACAACCACACTTTCACACCACACCACAGTTCTCGAACAAGTCTCTTCAAGTTTTCTTCAGCACTGGATGATGGTGATGCCCCTGGTTGACTGGCTCCAGGTTTCAGGACTGGGTCTTTGTGGTCATCTCTGGGAACTCGACGCAGAAATCTTCTTCTTCGTCTCTTTCACCCACCTCTGGGTTCAAACTCAGTTTGTCTCTCTTCACCCACCTCTGGGCTTCAGACTCAGTCTTTTCTCTTCCAGCTTGTCTTTTACCCTAAGACCTTGCTGTCACTTCTCTCCCAGACTACATTTCTCTCAACCCTACTCTGTCCTGCTCACTCTCCTGTCCTCTCTCCTCTGCCTTCTCTCTCTCTCTCTCTCTCTCTCTCTCTCTCTCTCTCTCTCTCGTGGTGGTGTTCTCCTCCCTCGTCATGTTCTCCCTCAGTTTATATAGGGATGGACACAAAGGATTTCCCTTCAGGCCATGCCTTTGTCCATGCTGCTTCTTCACCATCTTGTTCACAAGTACACAGAATTCTCCTTTCTTTACATTCTTCCACACATCAGCATTTACACACATCCCTAACTAATTGATTAGCAAACAATCACTTGGCACCTGATGGACATCGAAGATTCCCACCAACTCCGGGACCACTTTAATACAGTAATTATCCTAGAGAGAGCTATGACAACAACATCCACACACATTCAACCAGCCTGACAAAGCCTCAACACAGTGCCCCATGGCTATACCGTCTGAACGAGCCCAAGACTCCTGCTCTTCAAGGACTGTTTACAAAGCGATCTCAGCTGACTGAGTATTTAGTGCCTACTCGATGCTCCGAGGTCCTAGTGGTTACATCCCTCCCCCCATTTGCTATCAGGAAGGTTCAAACTTGGGAGGGTCCATACTACCTTAGGTGCCATCTGTCACCTGACCACTTCGTCCTCTTTGACACAGTTCGACCGTGTGCGTTAGGTAAGGGCGTATTGCTAATCGGCCTATTACCTATTTCTCCACCACTCATGGCATTCCTTGCCTCTAAGCACTTAAGGCCTTTTGTGAGAGGTTTCACTCCGTTGATAATTCCCCCACTTGAAGACAATGCCCTGCATTGGCTAAAACACATTCAAGGAGCTGAAACTCTCATAATTCTCTCATTTATACCAATGCTAATCTAGGCCTCCCATAAGCCTACTTACACCAGAGAACGCACACAGGATTTATCCTGCAACAAAATTAGAGAAAAATCAATACATACACACTAAAAACCAAGCAAATATCAACACCAATCTGAAATTTCCGCCAGCTCTAAGTAGTGTGGCCATATATAGATAAACATTATGTTTCTATGGAAATTCTCTCCCTTTCTCTTTATACAGGCAGCTTGCAGCAAGCTACGTCACGCATCAGTGACACAAGTGAGATACAGGCGCACACTACCCGACTTTTCGACCGACCATTAAAATTTTATTTTGGCCTGTGGCCCCCTTTTGGTAAGACCCGTCCGATCTCCCTTTCTGTACACACACCTCACGTACCCCGCGGCATGTGCTGAATTGTGCACAGAAACGCCCGATATCACCTAGGATACCGGGCCAGTAGTACTCTCGCATCACAATCTTTTGTGTGGCCTGCTTACCGAGATGGCCCGAGGCTGGTGTCGCATAGTTTGCTGCCATCACCGCCTTTCTGTGTTGCCTAGGAATGACAGTCTGCTTTTTCGTCCGTCCTGACGTCGAATTTCTGAAAATTCGGTACAATATTCCACCTTCAGTCCTAAATGCGATTGTCCCTTCCTTAACATGCTTCTTCTGTCTTGTGTGAGCAAAACCAAACAGTTTTCTAAGAGAGTAATCGCCCTTTTGTTCTGCTCGCAAGTGAGTGGGGTTAGTCTCACTCTGGACACGCTCCAATGCTTTCTGGAGTGTGTGACTGCCTGGGGCTTTTCCCTCATGTGATTCCTTTTCTCTGATTTAACAGAGAAGTCAGGGTTGGGATCGCGGTAATCACGTGCCCCTGGGATGTTCCCGATTACTATGTCATACGGCAGCTTTGGGACGGCCAGCGCCTGTACAGTCCCACTATAAAATGGTGTATCGATGAACAGCCTGGCTGTTTTAAAATCTGATACTGTTCCATCAATTTGCTTACACTTCTGTGTTTTACCTGGGAATTGTCCCTTCTTAACCAGGAATTCCTTCACCATTACCCCTGTGCACCCAGAGTCTCTAATGACGCTAACCGCATTTTCCTCTACTCTGCCTTTGTGCACATCCATGTTATTTCCTGAATCTGTGAACACACAACACAGTCCAGACCAAATAACGCGGTCATCTTTTTCTTCTTTTTCTACCTGCCTCTCACTTGGCCTGACCCTCATCGCTGCGGCTTTCTGGGGCCTAAATTGGCAGTCTCTAGCCATGTGGCCTGTCTTATTGTACAAGAAGCATGTACGTTTATCAACTACTTCTTGTTGAGGCAAATCACACCTCGCTTCACAGTAAGTCTCTGCCGCCTCAAGTGCTTCAGCTATTGTCACTGCATTCCTTTCCTTGATGTGGATTGTGGGGCCCGGCCCACAACTATCAAGTATCTGTTCCTTCATCACCAGTGTCTTGAGGCCTTCAAAATCACTGTCCACTCCGCTAAGCTGTACCCACTTGTTAAAATAATGATCTAGTCTCACCCCAAACTGTGTGTACGTCTCACTTGGTTCAGTTTTCACCTCGCGAAACTTACGCCTAAAACCTTCTTCAGTCAAATCATATGCCTTTAGTACTGCTTGTTTTACCTTGTCAAAATCCCTCTGATCAGCTTTGGGTAAGGTAGAAACGGTGTGTAACGCACGGCCTGTCAACAAGGCAGACAGCTTTATTGCCCAGTCATCTTCAGACCAGCCCTTGTGCTCGGCAACCGATTCGAAACGACTGATATAGGCATCGATCGAATCAGTTTCTTCTCTAAAAGGTGGGAGTTTAGGTCTAGGTGCGGAACTTAGCCTGCGCCTACTGACTCAGAACTGGTGTCTATTTCACTACGATTTTCCGATTTTATTCTTTCCAACTCAATTTGTTTGGCTAAAATCTCTGATTCCGCTTCTGCTCTTGCTCTAGCAGCCACACTCTCTGCATCTGCTCTAGCCCTCGCTGCACTCTCTGTATCTGCTCTTGCTTTGGCAGCTGCACTCTCTGCATCTGCCCTTGCCTTGGCAGCTATACACTCTGCATCTGCTTCTTGACGCAGCAGTTTCTGCCTCTAGATTTCTTTTGACAGCTGCTAGCTGTTCCTTTTCAAACTTCCTCCTTTCAGCGCTTTCATCTATCTCAGTCTTTTGCTGAGTTTCTCTGAACTTATGCAGTTCATCTCCTGTATATCCTAGTTTCTCTCCGAAACTCATCAGTTTCTCAATGGGAGTCAAACTTTCTTCAGCCATTCCTTTTTTTGTGTGTTTTAGCGCCACTAAAACAGTTACTCTTATAGACCCGGAAAAAGTCAGTAAACAGTTTATCCACTAAACGTTACGAGTACACCAACCAGTGGTAGTGTTCCTAACACAAAGGCGCCTTAATCTTACACCACAGCCTCTGTGAGAGTTAAGACTAGAACCTCGTTCTTCGTTTCTCTGAACGATCTTTGATTAATACAACCACCCTACACACAAGTCAATACTCAACACTCAAAGAACTAAAGAAAATAATTAGGAAGAGCTAATTATAATTGCCTTTAAGGGATGCTTTGCCCCAGTACTACTCTAGCACTCTCTTTGTTTCCCTCCTGAGACTAATTTGGGCCATGCAATCCTGGCAGGCTCGCCACTTTGTCCAGGACGGGGGAAATCGTGATGGTATTGCTTAAGTGCACTAAGTTGATGAATTATTAGTCAGGCTTAACACACCAAGGTTATCTTTGGACTCATACAAGCATATGCACACTCATGCACCCACCAAACATTCACCTCTCTCTGTGAATGGGATGTCACGCATTCGGTTCTCTCCTAACACGACAGAGAACAAGAAATACAATTTCTATGCTACTTATAATCAAACATGAAAAATCAAATTACACAAAATGGAATAATCAAAACATAAAAGATTAATACTTCCTAATCCTGGGTTATAATAAAATGGCTTCTTACCTGGCCAAGTTTCCACACACACAACCATACTTTCACACCACACCACAGTTCTCGAACAAGTCTCTTCAAGTTTTCTTCAGCACTGGATGATGGTGACGCCCTTGTTTGACTGACTCCAGGTTTCAGGACTGGGTCTTTGTGGTCATCTCTGGGAACTCGACACAGAAATCTTTGTCTATTTCACCCACCTCTGGGTTCAAACTCAGTTTGTCTCTCTTCACCCACCTCTGGGCTTCAGACTCAGTCTTTTCTCTTCCAGCTTGTCTTTTACCCTAAGACCTTGCTGTCACTTCTGTCTCCCAGACTACGTTTCTCTCAACCCTACTCTGTCCTGCTCACTCTCCTGTCCTCTCTCTCCTCTGCCTTCTCTCTCTCTCTCTCTCTCCTCTCTCCTCTCTCTCTCTCTCTCTCTCTCTCTCTCTCTCGTGGTGGTGTTCTCCTCCCTCGTCACGTTGTTCTCCCTCAGTTTATATAGGGATGGACACAAAGGATTTCCCTTCAGGCCATGCCTTTGTCCATGCTGCTTCTTCACCATCTTGTTCACAAGAACACAGAATTCTCCTTTCGTTACATTCTTCCACGCATCAGCATTTACACACATCCCTACCTAATTGATTAGCAAACAACCACTTGGCACCAGATGGACATCAAAGAATCCCGCCGACTCCGGGACCACTTTAACACTGTAATTATCCTAGAGAGAGCTACGACAACAACGTCCACATGTATTCAACCAGCCTGACAAAGCCTCAACGCAGTGCCCCACGGCCATACCGTCTGAACGAGCCCAAGACTCCTGCTCTTCAAGGACTGTTTACAAAGCGATCTCAGCTGACTGAGTATTTAGCGCCTACTCGATGCTCCGAGGTCCTAGTGGTTACATCCCTCCCCCCTTTTGCTATCAGGAAGGTTCGAACTCGGGAGGGTCCTTACTACCTTAGGTGTCATCTTTCACCTGACCACTTCGTTCTCTTTGACACAGTTCGACCGTGTGCGCTAGGTAAGGGTGTATTGCTAACCGGCCTATTACCTATTTCTCTACCACTTATGGCATTCCTTGCCTCTAAGTACTTAAGGCCTTTTGTGAGAGGTTTCGCTCCCTTGACAAGCAGAAATAAGCTGATATTTGGTGTCGTTGTTTTTAGGTTTATGTCTTTCTACCAAACGTAATATTACACACATGCACGCACACACATGTACCAGAGAGAGAGAGAGAGAGAGAGAGAGAGAGAGAGAGAGAGAGAGAGGACACTTTGACACTTTGACACTTTGATATTTTATTGTCATTACCAAAGAGGTCTTTTGACAAGGGGGGAGAGGTAACAGAACAAAAACATTTCCCTCTTCCTTTCCTGCAAACAAACAGTACACTTTCATTCCTAGTGTATATCAAATCCAAAATTAACAAAAAACAAATAAATTCGTAACATTTCGTTATGTCCTCACCTCACGCACAGGAGTAATGCAGTAAGGTTTAAAAAAAAAAAAAAAAAAGCACCTTAAGACTGACTCGACCATCCGCTGAATCAAATGATAACATTGTATTTTGCTGATGTCTTCAACATGAAAAAAAAAAAAAAGACTGACTCGACCATCCACTCAATCAAATGATGACATTGTATCTTACTGATCTCTTCAACATGCGATGAATGATAACATTCATGATTCATAAATGCAAGATTAACTGAATGGGCTGAAACTGAAGAAAAAATAGTGGAAGAACAAGCAGGTTTTAGAACCAGTTACATCACAATAGACCATATATTTACACTATATTCTTTGATTCAGAAACATCTACTCTGCAAATCGAAGCTCTACACTGCATTTGTAGATTTCAAGAAGGCCTTTGACTCGGTAAATCGGAATTCTCTGTGAAATGTACTCCGTAAAAGTGGTGTTAATAGTAAACTGTACATGGCTATTAGAGGGGTATACAACTCAGTGCTTGCATGTGTGCGTGTGAAGAGTGAGTATTCAGATTATTTTGATTGTCCAAATGGAGTAAAACAAGGATGCCTGTTGAGTCCACAGTTGTTTTCTTTTTTCATAAACGAACTGGCGGTGGAATTGTCCCGCAAAGGAAGACATGGTATCCAGATGAGACCTGGAGCAGTTGAATTAGTTTTACTACTGTATGCTGATGATGTTGTTCTTCTGTCCGGGACAGTTGTAGGTTTGCAAAACCAACTAAATGTATTGAAAGAAGAAGCAGACCGCTTAGGTTTATCAGTTAACTTGGATAAGACGAATATAGTGGTCTTTAGAATGGGTGGCCACCTATCAGTGTATGAAAAATGGTCGTATGGAAATGCAGATGTTCAAGTAGTTAATTCATATAAATATCTTGGAATGATATTTTCAACAAAATTAACTTTTCGTTACGCATGGGAAGAATCTCTGAGAAAAGGGAAAAAAGGTACTATTGAAATTCTGAAATCCCTGAGAAAACTGAACTGTACAGACTGTGGTATATTTTGGAAAATGTTTGATACACAGATAAAACCTCTTCTTACTTATGCAGCTGAAATTTGGGGCTTACATGAAAATTCGCAGATGGAAAAAGTACATACGTATGCTATGAAGCGTTTCCTTCAAGTACCTATTCATTCATCCAACACCGTCTTATATGGAGAAATGGGCAGATACCCTTTGTATATAAGTACATTTGTGAAATGTATTAAATATTGGTTGAAGATCTTGAAGCTACCCCAGTCCCGTTTGAGCAGGCAAGCCTATGATATGATGCTTCTAGAAATGGAAAAAGGTAAAGAAAACTGGGCTTATAAAGTAAAGAAAGTCCTTTCAGAACAGGGTTTTGGAATAGTGTGGATGACTCAGGAAGTAGGAAATGAGCAACAGTTCATTGCGGAATTTAAAGACGGCTTATTTGTTCTTTTAAACAGAATTGGCACTCGGATATGGAAAGTAAAGAAAAATATCGCTGGTTTTTCTCATTTAAGAATGTGTTTCATTGTGAAAAGTTTCTAAATGTCATAACAGATAAATGGCACAGAATAAATTACGCAAGATTTAGATTGAGGACTTTAGGTTTTAATGCGAACAAAAGATGGTTTGAATGTGAAACATCCACAGAATCTCCTTGTCCTGCATGTAGACATATTATTGATGACGAAGAACACTTTCTGTTCCACTGTACTGCTTATAATGAAGTGCGGACAAACTGTTCATTTTTCCAGTTAGATATAGCGAAAAGACAAAATGTCGCTGATGTGTTATCATCAGATGATGAAATTGTAATAAAATCAGTTGCGAAATTCATCGCGGAAGCATTGAAAATTAGACGGATGAAGGATAGTGAAATTGAAGATAATACATTATAAGAGAGAGAGAGAGAGAGAGAGAGAGAGAGAGAGAGAGAGAACATGGTGAGTACATTCGATCCCATTGTTATACACGTGAATCAAAGAGGTTTAAAATTCCTCTGGTATCTGGATGCACAGACTGAATACACAATAATGATGGATTTTTTTTTTAATAGAACAAGACTTAAGCCAATACTACGCGGTTATTTTTTCTTGTTGTCCTATGACTAGGGGTCCCAGGTTTACTATCTGTAATCGCCATCCTCGAATTCCCACCGCAGCCCCCTCCATCCTTACGTCCTTCCTATCGTCATTCCTAATCAATCTTGGGCCCATTTTTCCATCACCTCATTCCACCCCCACTTCCCTTTCTCACTGTCGCATCTACCCACACCAAAAGTAAAGTATTGGTCTTTCTCACTGGTACCACTTTGGAAACAGAAAGACTCAAGAGGTCAAGTCATGCATAGAGACTATGTAGCTGGCAGTGTAAACACTCAGAATTTAAGTCAGCAGTGTCATCAGAAACGGGCTAAGAAGGGCGGAAGGCGTAGGGGGTGGGCGTGGGGTCTCACCTCCGAGCGGACACTGGTGCTCTGGGTGGTGATGGTGAGCACGGTGAGCAGCCCCACGGAGATCCTGGCGGGGATGGCGTGGGCGTCCAACCAGAAGGACAGCCAGGACAGGCTGACGATCAGCATGCAGGGGATGTAGGTCTGGATCAGGTAGAACCCGATCTGACGCTGCAGGTGCAGCCGTGCCTCCAGACATGGGAACGTGCCTGCTTAAGGGGAAAGCACCAGGAGGAGATGGGACAGTACTGGGAGAAACATCGACTTACAGACACACGGGCACAGACACAGGCAACCATACAGGCAGACAGAGGCACAAATCTACAGGAGCAGACTGGGAGATAATCAATGAGGGAATTTATTTAGTGTAATAACAAACCCATCCGATGCTGTAGATTCAGGAAAAAATCATCACGGTTTGTGTTTACAGATGCAGATGACAATACACGAACGTTGTGTTTGCAAGTACATGAGTTTTACTGATTGCTATTGGTATTCCAGGCTACTGGCTTTGTTCTTCCCGTTTGCTTTAGCCGAGTCTGCCATACGTTTCTACAAATTACAAGTGTGACCACCGAGTTACACAGCTGTCTATGGCATTCTCTCAAGGCTAAACCGGGCAATAGCTATTCCCCTGGCATCCTCGACTCTGTCTGTCTCTCTGTCTCTCTTCTCTCTCTCTCTCTCTCTCTCTCCTCTCTCTCTCTCTCTCTCTGTTCATTTTGCCCTCAAAAATTGTGCGCCGTGTCTCTTCCATAGCGGTTTACGCATGATTGAGTCAGACGCGTTTTGAAATTTGGAATTGCCCCTATATTCCAAAGCGCCTTGTTATCCATGCATTAGAGAAGAGAGCTTATAGCTGGTGTGTTGAACTTTGACCCGACATCAGTTCTCCAGCGTCGGATCTTACCTGTAACGGAATAGCTGTGCAGTATTCCGTCGCGAACTTTAAGCTGTCATTAGTTCAGTCTCGTGGTGGGTCTCACCTGTGGCATAGGTGGCTGTGCAATCGTGCGTGGTGATCTTGCTCAGCTCAAAGTCCGGGATGTGGGCGTTTTCCAGAATGGCCATCGACTTACGCTGTGAGGACCAGGCGAAGAACATGTCCTCAGTGGTGTGACTGTCTGTGAATGCAACAGATCAAAACGTGTCTGTGTTGTGATTGACAGTGAACACAGTCGTCGAAAACGTGTTACCTTTACTATGGTTGTGTATACTACAGAGGTAAAGATCTCGTTGATAGTATAACGGTATCTGGAAATCCAGTGACACGGACATTAATTGGAGCCCAACATCGGGACATTTAGGGTGTCAGGAAGGGGTTTAGCACCTCTGACGCGAAACACCTCGCGCTTTTGGGATAAGCTGGTCTGATCGAGACTCTACATGACACCCAGCATTCACATGTGGCTCTTAGGGGCTGTTTGTATGCGACACCAGCGCACGTGCTGGTGACTGCTTCCATTGACAGGGTACATCAAGCGAGGTGAACTGGTAAGCCTCCAGTCCTCTTGGGGTTATGGACATACAAAGACCACTCCAGCAGGCTCTCCAGAAGAAATCAACACGAAGATTCCGCATCCAGGATGGCGGTTCACCAAGCATGGTGGAGGACGAAGGGGACGTCAGAGCTGGAAGGAAGAGCTGGTCATCTGCGGCACTCTTGGAAGTGTCCAGTTGTACTAACTCTTGAATCTCTGGAATCCTGTTTCTACGCCACGACCTTCACAATGAAAACGCATTCACGTACATGTTTGCATTTTCTCCTTCACGTTGAAGAACCGGAAAAGGCGACAAGGGACAGAAAGGGATGGCAGTCTTCGCCAGGGGTTCCGGCCACGCCTTGGAGAAGACTCATTGTCAGTGAGTCCAGGAAGCAGGAGACAGACGCTAGAGGGCACCTTCACACCATTCCCACCCCCACCCCCCTTTCTCTCCCCCAGTTCCCTCCCTCACTTGTTCCAGGCTTTATGTATCCAGGACTGGTGAGAGCAGTCAGTTGAAAGTGATTACATGATGAAAAAAGCACAGAACCGTCACTGTGGACCTGACGGACAAACCAAGCGTCCCCAATCAGAGATGTCACTGTGTCACTGTCATGTTCGTTTGCTGATTTGTAACAGAGGAATTACTGGTAAAGATTAACCGTAGAAATGAAATACACATACAAAAAGGTACGGGATTATATACAGTAAGACCTGCTTGTTTGGTGGAAATAACAGAATTATAACACTTGTAACGCAAGTCACAAGGTAACATGCAGCTCTCTATTTAAGGAAGATGCAACAGGTGTAACAGAGGTGTAAAATAGCTCACCATGTGGATGTTACAGACTTGCTGGTCCAGTGGAACAACACATATATGAAAGTGTTACAGGTAAAATACAGCTTTTTATAACAGAGATGTGACAGCTGTTCTTGAAATGTAATTTACAAATCTCTACATCAGAGGTGTAACAGCAGCAACAGAAATGTAAGTAGCAGTTTCTGTAACGATGTAACAGATTTGCTGCTCCAGAGGAAACGTTAGAGAAATAAATGTTACAGAATAACACGTACATAAAAAAAAAGATGTCACACAGACGTAACTCACAACTCTCCATACGGATGTAGCAGACTTGCTGGTCCATAGGAAAATTGCGGAGATCCATCAGACACTGGAAGGTCACTGTCAACCTGCAACACGTCATCTCTCACCTCTTGCTCTGCTGCTGCTGTTGCTGCTGCTGCTCTGTGTGTGTGTGTGTGTGTGTGTGTGTGTGTGTGTGTGTGTGTGTGTGTGTTGTGTGTGTTGTGTGTGTGTGTGTGTGTGTGTGTGTGTGTGTGTGTGTGTGTGTGCGTGTGCGTGTGTGTATTGCGCGCATTTGTGCATGCGTGTACGTTTGTGTGAATATGTGAGCATGTGTGTACTTAATCTCTCCTCCCTCACTGAGCCCCCCTCCTCTCTCTCTCTTCTCTCTCTCTCTCTCTCTCTCTCTCTCTCCTCTCTCTCTCTCTCTCTCTCTTCGTTCTAGTGTCTCATGTTGTTTTACTTCTCATTTCCATACTTTCCGATCAAGCAGCCCTCGCATGACACCCTCTTCTCACCCCTTTCCTTCTCACCCATTCCTTTTCGCCTTGTGCCTTGTGCAGAGGGGCCTGTGGCGAATGGTTACAGCGTTTGGCTATGGAGCTGACGGTCATGAGTTCGAACCACTCGTGGAATGGGATTTTTACGGCTTCAAAACCCTGTCTGTCCACTCATCAGTATTTGTATTCCTAGGCCTAATTCAGAACAGGAGAATTAAAGACGGTGGAAGGAGAAAGATGGGCTCCGTCTTCCACGACGCCGTGCCGTAGACACGGTGAATCCCTTACAGTTCACTGCCCTTCAAGTTTTCAGGATATTGGACTTCAACATTTAAACCCGTGCCGCATGACCTCTCACCTTTGACTAAAGAGCACGGTGCCATCAGGGCTGAGGCGAATCATGAGGTTGGGTACGGTGATGTCGTGTCTCGTCTCGTCCTTGGACTGGGAGAAAAAGATGTCCGGCAGCCACAAGGCCCCCGCCCGACGTTGGCTCAGCAACAGAGTCTGGTTCCTGTGTGTGGACAAGGAGCGGAAGGCCAGACGAGGGTCCCTCCACTGCTGACGGAGGTAGAAACTGGCCGTCATTTGCTGTCACAGCACAGCGTTCACAGAGTCAGGAGACGCCCACAACGCAGAATCTACACACATTGAAGACACAGTAACATCATGGTATCAACGTAGTTACATTACAGGATGATGATGGACTCTCTTGTCGGTCCGACAGACGATTTGGCAGGCAGATCATTTGTCAGACTGTGTCTTCATGTGTGAGTCGAG
>CM065720.1:59125428-59140428 GCA_033310375.1 Conus canariensis | reverse complement strand
TCCGCCACATCACCATGAATGCACGCCACATTATCATGAACATTCACCACATCACCATGAATGCACGCCACATTATCATGAACATTCACCACATCACCATGAATGCACGCCACATTATCATGAACATTCACCACATCACCATGAATGCACGCCACATTATCATGAACATTCACCACATCACCATGAATGCACGCCACATTATCATGAACATTCACCACATCACCATGAATGCACGCCACATTATCATGAACATTCACCACATCACCATGAATGCACACCTCATTATCAAGAGCATACAAATTACTATTAACACACATCACCTTATCACTAACGCTCACCACATCATCACGAACACACCACATCTCCATGAACATACACATTGCCATTGGCACACACCACATAGTTAGGAACACACCACATCTCCATGAACACACACATTGCCATTGGCACACACCACATAGTTAGGAACACACCACATCTCCATGAACACACACATTGCCATTGGCACACACCACATAGTTAGGAACACACCCACATCACCATGAACATACACATTGCCATTGGCACACACCACATAGTTAGGAACACACCCACATCACCATGAACATGCAGTACATCACCATAGACACACATCATCATGAACACACCACATCTCCATGAACATACACATTGCCATTGGCACACACCACATAGTTAGGAACACACCCACATCTCCATGAACATACACATTGCCACTGGCACACACCACATAGTTAGGAACACACCCACATCACCATGAACATGTAGTACATCACCATAGACACACATCATCATGAACACACCACATCACCATGAACATAGACATTGCCATTGGCACACACCACATAGTTAGGAACACACCCACATCTCCATGAACATACACATTGCCACTGGCACACACCACATAGTTAGGAACACACCCACATCACCATGAACATGCAGTACATCACCATAGACACACATCATCATGAACATAGACATTGCCATTGGCACACACCACATAGTTAGGAACACACCCACATATCCATGAACATACACATTGCCACTGGCACACACCACATAGTTAGGAACACACCCACATCACCATGAACATGCAGTACATCACCATAGACACACATCATCATGAACACACCACATCACCATGAATACACCCGACATAACTGAATACACAACACATCAACATGAATACCCATCACATTTCCATGAGCACATTCCATATGTCACCATGGCCACACACCACATCACCATGAACGAACCCACATCATCATGAATAATAATAATAATAATAATGTATAATACTTATATAGCGCATTTCTTGTTACACAACTCAATGCGCTTACATCCACCATTTGCACTTATTCATCAACACTCGTTTACACAACGGGCTGCCTACCTGGGTAGTGCCGACTGAAGAGCTCCCAGCTGGCGCTTCATTCAGTCGTTTCCCGTGTCATCCAGTCAATATCGTTCACTCAGTTTCTTTACTTCCTTCATTTTTTTTTTTTTTTTTTTTTTTTTTTTTTCCATTTCTTACGCAGGGTGCATGCTGTGTGTAACGTGTCATCCATACCAACGGCCAAACTGGCCTACTCTTCCGAAAGTTGGTGATGGGATTTTACGTGTGTGCAAGATATTATGCGTGCGTTCACACACGGAACCTCGGTTTATAGTCTCATTCGAAGGACTGTATGGGAAATGGAGTCAGAACTAATGTTAACTCCGAGGAAAAATCCCCCTGTACCGAAACGCCCCGGCAGAGATTCGAACCCGCAACCCCGTGATCACCAAGATTACGAGTCAGGCGCTCTACCAACTGAGCTATTCCGGCTCCCCACACACCCACCGCAATACATACCACATCACCATGAACATGTCCCACGTGACCATTAATACGCACCACATCATCATGAACAAACCCACATCGCCACGAATACAAGCCACCTCACCCTGAACACACACGACATCGTAATGAACACACCCATATCACCACGAACACATACACACCCCATCACCACGGACACACATAATCACGAACATGCCACATTACCATGAACACATTTTATCAGAAAGGCACATCATCTTGAACACATATCATCATGAATACACCACATGTCCATAAGCACACACACCCATCATCAGAAACACACATCACCATCAATGTACACCATATCACTATGAACATACTCATATGGCACCATGGATGCACACCACATTACATGAACACACACCACATCATCATGAACATATGCAGCATCGTCATGGACACACTCCACATCACCATGTACACACATCATCGTGAACACACACATTACAATTAATACACATGATCTTAAACACACAACACATCACAACAAACAGACCTCACAATACCATGAACGCGAAACACATCACCATGAACAGACGCTACATCGCCATCACTGCACACCACATCACCATGAATACGCACCACGTCACAAAGACTATACACATTACATTGAACATACAACACACCACCAAGAACACACCACACAGCCATGAATACACATCACATCAACATGAACGTGCGTCATAGCAACATGAATACACGTCATGTCAGCATGGACACACATCACATCAGCATGAACGCATATCATACTAGGCCAGCCAGAGCTGAACAACATCGATGTCAATGGACTTGCATTTCTCTGTGCACTTAGAGCACTGCATTTCTCTGTGCACTTAGAGCACTGCATTTCTCTGTGCACTTAGAGCACTGCATTTCTCTGTGCACTTAGAGCACTGCATTTCTCTGTGCACTTAGAGCACTGCATTTCTCTGTGCACTTAGAGCACTGCATTTCTCTGTGCACTTAGAGCACTTACATAACGGAATTAATGGTAAGCCTCTTTTGTTGCATTCTTTATGTCCCGGCCAGGGAGCGTTTACACAACGTGCGTTGATCTGTTACACGCTTCATATCCTTGTGAGTGCTTTCTGCGAGTGTTCACTTAACAGGCTTTCTAAAGCATATCAGCTTCTTTTGTTGAACAAGAGCCACCGGAAATTCACTTCTATTAAAGCTAAAATGTTCATATGTGCTCGCTAAAATGAATTTTTGATATCTTTATGCACAGAGAATCTGTCCTTACCTAAATTATTTAGGTCTTTCAGAAACCATTAATCGCTTCAGAGAGAGAGAGAGAGAGAGAGAGAGAGAGAGAGAGAGAGAGAGAATGTTGGTGAGTGGGGTGGCGGTAATACTGGTTTTGTCTGTTCTGCCTGTATTACTTGCTGCCCTAGAAAAGTTGCAGGCAGAAACATAAAATCCTAGGATTGTGAATTAAGGGCTTGAAATCCCACTGCACCTGCATGGCCGGTAATAACAAACAACATTGTGTGACGACCCTACACGGCCATGAAAGACTGACGCAACGCCCGCGAAGTGCAGAACTGAAACATCAAAGACATGTCAACAGAGAGGAACGATCAGTCGGCTCTGGAATTGCGGGCGGAAGGCAGAAAGGAGAAATGGTTAGCAGGAACATTGACTTTGCATTATGACATCAGAAACCCACGTGTGACCAAGCGGGGTATGGTCAGACTTTCTATAAAGAGTTACGAGAAACCGACCCTGCCCTTTATTTGAACACCCCCCCCCCCTTCCCCCCTCCCCCCTCCCCGCTTTGCAAACAACCACGACAGACCACTTCAAATACCTTGCCTCCCACTCCCACCCTTCTATCCAGCCGTCACCCCTCCCTCCCGCCCGTTTGCTTCTTTGTGTCCAGCCAGAACTGACCACTTCTACATTGGCGCCCAGCAGGCCGGAGCCAGCTGACAAATGGCCACTGAAAACACACACACACCCTCCCTTACCTCCACCCCGTCTCCTCCATCCTATCCCTTTCTACCTAACGGTACCCCCTTCCCCACACCCCACACCACACCCCCCACCCTCGTCCTCCATCCCTTTGGATTTGTACGGCCACGCCACCGTAGTGTTAGCGGAAGTCCCTCTGGGCACCGCGTTTGGACAATGGCGGACTTCCGCCTATATGTAAACATACCATTAAACACCACCACTTCACAGAGAGAGAGAGAGAGAGAGAGAGAGAGAGAAAGCGTGTGTGTGTGTGTGTGTGTGTGTGTGTGTGTTGTGTGTGTGTTGTGTGTGTTGTGTGTGTTATATGGATAATCCTGTACGTTATTTCATAGTCGTTTCCAGATTATATTGTGAACTGATTAATTCCCGTATGTGGACAGCGCAATAAGTTATTTCGTAATTCCAAAGACTTTAATTAAATTAACAGAACATGCGCGTATTAATGGTTGTCACCACTCATAGTTTCTGAAGTGAAAAGGTACCGAGTAGGCAGACTAAGGGCATAATATGGACATAAAGTCAAGGCAGATTTTTAAAACACACACACAATTTATGTATCTGTGTAGACTGAAACTGATCACTGAGAACAGATCAGGGGGAATAAATGGCGGATCAGGGAAAAGTGACAGATCATGGAGAATAATCGATAGAACCAGGAACGAGTAAAAGATCAGGAAGAAGTAGCGACACGATCAGGGGAAATAATCGACAGATCAGGGGAAAGAATCGACAGATCAGGGAGAAGAATCGACAGGTCAGGGAAAATAATCGATAGATCAGGGGAAAGAATTCAACAGATCAGGGGGAAGAATTGACAGATCAGGGAGAATATAGATATCAGGGAGAAGATTTGACAGATCAGGGAGAATATAGATATCAGGGAGAAGAATTGACAGATCAGGGAGAATATAGATATCAGGGAGAAGAATCGACAGTTCATAGAGAAGAATCGACTGACCAGGAGAATGCAAAGATCAGCGAGGGGGGGGGGGGGGGGGGGGAGGAGATCGACCGATCAGGGAGAATAGGATATCAGGGAGAATAATCGACAGATCGGGGAGAAGAATCGACAGTTCAGGGAGGAGAATCAACAGACCAGGGAGAAGAATCGGCAGTTCAGGGAGAAGAATCGGCAGTTCAGGGAGAAGAATCGACAGACCAGGGAGAAGAATCGGCAGTTCAGGGAGAAGAATCGACAGACCAGGGAGAAGAATCGATAGATCAGGGAGAAAAATCGACAGATCAGGGAGAAGAATCGACAGATCAGGGAGAAGAATCGACACACCAGGGAGAGAAGAATCGACACACCAGGGAGAAGAATCGACACACCAGGGAAAAGAATCGACACACCAGGAAGAATCGACACACCAGGGAGAAGAATCGACAGACCAGGGAGAAGAATCGACAGGAGGGGGAGAAGAATTGACAGACCAGAGAGAAGAATTAACAGACCAGGAGAAGAATCGACAGACCAGGGAGAAGAATCGACAGACCATGGAGAAGAATCGACAGACCAGGGAGAAGAATCGACAGAAGGGGAAGAAGAATCGACAGACCAGGGAGAAGAATCGACAGACCAGGGAGAAGAATCGACAGACCTGGGAAAAGAATCGACAGACTGGGGGAGAAGAATCGAAGAATCGACAGATCGGGGAGAAGAATCGAGAGACCAGGGAGAAGAATCGACAGACTGGGGGGAAAGAATCGACAGATCAGGGAGAAGAATCGACAGACTGTGGAGAAGAATCGACAGACTGTGGAGAAGAATAGACAGACCAGGGAGAAGAATCGACAGACCAGGGAGAAGAATCGACAGACTGGGGAGAAGAACCAACAGACCAGGGAGAAGAATCGGCAGACCTGGGAGAAGAATGGACAGACCAGGGAGAAGAACCAACAGACCAGGGAGAAGAATCGACAGACCAGGGAGAAGAATCGACACACCAGGGAGAAGAATTAACAGACCATGGAGAAGAATCGACAGACCAGGGACAAGAATCGACAGAAGGGGAAGAAGAATCGACAGACCAGGGAGAAGAATCGACAGACCAGGGAGAATAATCGACAGACCATGGAGAAGAATCGACAGAAGGGGGAGAAGAATCGACAGAAGGGGGAGAAGAATCGACAGACTGGGGGAGAAGAATCGAAGAATCGACAGATAGGGGAGAAGAATCGACAGACCAGGGAGAAGAATCGACAGAGGGGGGGGGGGGGGAATCGACAGACCAGGGAGAAGAATCGACAGACTGTGGAGAAGAATCGACAGACTGGGGAGAAGAATCGACAGACTGGGGAGAAGAATCGACAGACCAGGGAGAAGAATCGACAGACAGGGGAGAAGAATCGACAGACCAAGGAGAAGAATCGACAGACCAGGGAGAAGAATCGACAGACCAAGGAGAAGAATCGACAGACCAGGGAGAAGAATCGACAGACGAGGGAGAAGAATCGGCAGACCAGGGAGAAGAATCAAGAGAGAGGAATCGACAGACCAGGGAGAAGAATCGATAGACCAGGGAGAAGAATCGACAGACCAGGGAGAAGAGGTCCACTCACATATCCGCCACACCTCGTCCAGTGACCGTGCAGAACAGGAGGATGACAAAGAGCACACCGTGACCATGAGTGGCCCTGTGCAGTCCAGTCCTCATTAGCTCGACTTTGCTCATCACTCCACTCCTCAATGACCCACTCCTCATCACACCGCAAATCGTCCCTGCGTTTCTCCCACTTTGTCAACACCTGAAAAAGGCGGCCACTCCCCACAGAAGATGTAGAAGACGAGTTAGTTTCTACAAATGGTGGAAAAAGGAATCAATCCCAGAGATGGTTAAAAAAAAATCATCACTCCTGCAGATAGTGTAAGAGCCAATCCCACAGATAATGTAAGAGCCAAGTCAGTCCCCACAGATAATGTAAGAGCCAAGTCAGTCCCCACAGATAATGTAAGAGTCAAGTCAGTCCCCACAGATAATGTAAGAGTCAAGTCAGTCCCCACAGATAATGTAAGAGCCAAGTCAGTCCCACAGATAGTGTAAGAGCCAAGTCAGTCCCACATGATATATAGAGTAAGAGCCAAGTCAGTCCCATATATATGGTGTAAGAGCCAAGTCAGTCCCACATGATATATAGAGTAAGAGCCAAGTCAGTCCCATATGATATATACAGTAAGAGCCAAGTCAGTCCCACATGATATATAGAGTAAGAGCCAAGTCAGTCCCATATATATGGTGTAAGAGCCAAGTCAGTCCCACATGATATATAGAGTAAAAGCCAAGTCAGTCCCATATATATGGTGTAAGTGCCAAGTCAGTCCCACATGATATATAGAGTAAGAGCCAAGTCAGTCCCATATATATGGTGTAAGAGCCAAGTCAGTCCCACATATAGTGTGAGAGCCAAGTCAATCCCCACAGATAGTGTAAGACCCAAGTCAGTCCCACATAATATATTGTGTAAGAGCCAAGTCAGTCCCACAGATAGTGTAAGAGCCAAGTCAGTCCCACAGATAGTGTAAGAGCCAAGTCAGTCCCCACAGATATTGCAAGAGCCAAGTCAGTCCCCATATGTAGTGTAAGAGCTAACACAGCCCCACAGATAATGTAAGAGCCAACACAGCCCCACAGATAATGTAAGAGCCAAGTCAGTCCCCACAGATAATATAAGAGCCAAGTCAGTCCCCACAGATAATGTAAGAGCCAAGTCAGTCCCCACAGACAATGTAAGAGCCAAGTCAGTCCCACAGATAATGTAAGAGCCAAGTCAGTCCCACATAATATTTAGTGTAAGAGCCATGTCAGTCCCCACAGATAGTTTAGGAGCCAAGTCAGCCCCATATATATGTACTGTAAGAGCCAAGTCAGTCCCATAGATAGTGTAAGAGCCAACACAGTCCCCACAGATAATGTAAGAGCCAAGTCAGTCCCCACAGATAGTGTAAGAGCCAAGTCAGTTCCCACAGATAGTGTAAGAGCCATGTCAGTCCCCACAGACAATGTAAGAGCCAAGTCAGTCCCACATAATGTATTGTGTAAGAGCCAAGTCAGTCCCCACAGACAATGTAAGAGCCAAGTCAGTCCCCACAGACTATGTAAGAGCCAATTCAGTCCCCACAGATAATGTAAGATCCAAGTCAGTCCCACATAATATATTGTGTAAGAGCCAAGTTAGTCCCCACAGACAATGTAAGAGCCAAGTGAGTCCCACATGATGTATTGTGTAAGAGCCAAGTCAGTCCCACATAATGTATTGTCTAAGAGCCAAGTCAGTCCCCACAGACAGTGTAAGAGCCAAGTCAGTCCCCACAGATAATGTAAGAGCCAAGTCAGTCCCCCATAATACATTGTGTAAGAGCCAAGTCAGTCCCCACAGACAGTGTAAAAGCCAAGTCAGTCCCATATAATGTTTAGTGTAAGAGCCATGTCAGTCCACACAGATAGTGTGAGAGCCAAGTCTGTCCCCACAGATAGCGTAAGAGCCAAGTCAGTCCCACAGATAGTGTAAGAACCAACAGTCATAAAATAAATAGTACATATATATATATATATATATATATATATAGTGTAAGAGCCATGTCAGTCCCACAGATAGTGTGAGAGCCAAGTCAGTCCCACAGATAATGTAAGAGCCAAGTCATTCCACAGATAATGTAAGAGCCACGTCAGTCCCACAGATAGTGTAAGAGCCAAGCAGTCCCACAGATAGTGTAAGAGCCAAGTCAATCCCCACAGATAGTGTAGAAGCCATGTCTGTCCCCACAGATAATGTAAGAGCCAAGTCAGTCCCACATGATATGTTATATATGGTATATAGCGTCAAAGCCAATTCAGTCCCATATAATACATAGTGTAAGAGCCAAGTCAGTCTCATATAATACATAGTGTAAGAGCCAGGTCAGTCCCATATAATATATATTGTAACAGCCAAGTCAGTCCCATGTAATAGAGTAAGAGCCAAGTCAGTCCCATGTAATAGATAGAGTAAGAGCCAAGTCAGTCCCATATAATATATAGTGTAAGAGCCAAGTAAGTCCCATATAATATATAGTGCAAGAGCCAAGTCAGTCCCATATAACATATAGCCTAAGAGCCAAGTCAGTCCCATATAGTATATAGTGTAAGAGCCAAGTCAGTCCCATATAATATATAGTATAAGAACCAAGTCAGTCCCATATAATATATAGAATAAACGCCAAGTCAGTCTCATATGATACATAGTGTAAGAGCCAAGTCAGTCTCATATAATACATAGTGTAAGAGCCAAGTCAGTCCCATATAATATATAGTATAAGAACCAAGTCAGTCCCATATAATATATAGAGTAAACGCCAAGTCAGTCTCATATAATACATAGTGTAAGAGCCAAGTCAGTCCCACATAATACATAGCGTAAGAGCCAAGTCAGTCCCATGTAATATATAGAGTAAGAGCCAAGGCAGTCCCACATAGTATATAGTGTAAGAGCCAAGTCAGTCCCACATACTATAGTGTAAGAGCCAAGTCAGTCCCACATACTATAGTGTAAGAGCCAAGTCAGTCCCACATAGTATATAGTGTAAGAGCCAAGTCAGTCCCACATAATGTATAGTGTGAGAGCCAAGTGAGTCCATACAGATATTGTAAGAGCCAAGTCAGTCCCACATGATATATAGAGTAAGAGCCAAGTCAGTGCCATATGATATACAGTGTAAGAGCCAAGTCAGCCCCACATAATATACAGTGTAAGAGCCAAGTCATGAAAATGGCAATCATTCATCAGAGATGAAGAGAATGGTGATTGTTCTTCAGAGTTGATGAAAATGATGATCATTCTTCAGAGATGAAGAAAAGGGTGATTGTTCCCCAGAGTTGATGAAAGAGGTGATCATTGGTCAGAACTGATGAAAAAAGTGGTAACTCAGAGGTGGCGAAAAAAAATCTTGTTACTGCCCAGAGACAGCAACATGAAAGGTGACATTCCCAGGACTCGGCGAAAAAGGTATTCATTGCTAAGAGATAGTAAAAAAAAAAAAAAAAGTAATTATTCAAAAAAAAAAAATGGCTAAAAAAACTGGCCACTCCTCATGGACGCTGAAAAACTATGGTCATTTCTCACAGATGATGAAAAAGGCGGCCACTTCCCACAGATGCAGAAGAAAATGATCACTCGTCACAAAGGGTAAAAAAGGCGTTCACTCTCCAGCGATGAACAATAAACAAGTTGGGTAAAGAAGGCAGTCACACCCCCACGGCTTGTCAAAAAGTTGGTCACTCCCCAGAGATGACGAAAAGGTTGGTCATTCCCCAGAGATGATGAAAAGGTTGGTCACTCCCCACAGATGTTGAAAAAATTGGTCACTTCCAAAAGATGATGACAAAGTCGGTCACTCCCCACAGATGTTGAAAAAATTGGTCACTTCCAAAAGATGATGACAAAGTCGGTCACTCTCCACAGATGTTGAAAAAACTGGTCACTTCCCAGAGATGATGAAAAAGTCGGTCACTCCCCACAGATGTTGAAAAAATTATGAAAATGATTATCACTCACCAAAGAGGATGAAAAAGATTATCTCTCCTCAAAGATGGTGAAGACTATCACTCCCCAAAGATGGTGAAAAAGATTATCACTCCCGAAAGATGGTGAAAAAGATTGTCACTCCCCAAAGAGGATGAAAAAGATTATCACTCCCCAAAGATGGTGAAAAAGATTGTCACTCCCCAAAGAGGATGAAAAAGATTATCACTCCCCAAAGATGGTGAAAAAGATTATCACTCCACAAAGATGGTGAAAAAGATTATCACTCCACAAAGATGGTGAAAAAGATTATCACTCCCCAAATATGGTGAAAAAGATTATCACTCCCGAAAGATGGTGAAAAAGATTGTCACTCCCCAAAGAGGATGAAAAAGATTTTCACTCCCCAAAGATGGTGAAAAAGATTATCACTCCCCAAAGAGGATGCAAAAGATTATCACTCCCCAAAGATGGTGAAAAAGATTATCACTCCACAAAGATGGTGAAAAAGATTATCACTCCACAAAGATGGTGAAAAAGATTATCACTCCTCAAAGATGGTGAAAAAGATTATCACTCCCCAAAGATGGTGAAAAAGATTATCACTCCACAAAGATGGTGAAAAGGATTGTCACTCCCCAAAAAGGATGAAAAAGATTATCATTCCTCAAAGATGGTGAAAAAGATTATCACTCCCCAAAGATGGTGAAAGAGATTATCACTCTCCAAAGATGGTGAAAAAGACCATCAATCCCCAAAGATGGTGAAAAAGACTATCACTCCACAAAGATGGTGAAAAAGATTGTCACTCCCCAAAGATGGTGAAAAAGATTGTCACTCCCCAAAGAGGATGAAAAAGACTATCACTCCCCAAAGATGGTGAAAAAGATTATCACTCTCCAAAGATGGTGAAAAAGACTATCACTCCACAAAGATGGTGAAAAAGACCATCACTCCCCAAAGATGGTGAAAAAGATTATCACTCCACAAAGATGGTGAAAAGTGGTCATTCATCGGAGATGATTCAAAAAGTGGTCACTCACCACGGCTTGTGAAGCGGGTGGTCACTCCCCAGTGATGATGAAAAAGGTTGTCATATATCAGAATTGGTGGAAAAGAAGGTCACTTCCCACAAATGGTGGAAAAAGTGGTCACTCTCACAGATGGTGAACGAACGTGACCACTCCCGACAGGTGGTAAAATAAAAAGGTAGTCACTCCATGCAGATGGTATTAACAAAAGAAGTAGTCACACCACAAACATGAATGAAAGGTGGTGACTTTTTAAATACAGTGAAAAAAATGTAGTAAAGCTTTCATATGCATGAGGAAATGTTGTCTGTCACCACCTATAGCGATAACTCTCTCTCTCTCTCTCTCTCTCTCTCTCTCTCTCTCTCTCTCTCTCTCTCTCTCTCTCTCTCTGAGACATACAGGCACAAGCCCTGACATACGCTCTGTCTCCTCCTGCAGGCAGAACTGAACTGAAGGCAGAAACTCCACAGCTGTTCCTCACACCCCCACACCGAAACAAGCCTGTGCCACACACTGAGGCTATACCGGGTAGTGAGCCAGTGACTCGCAGGTAGTCAAATCAATGCGGGAGCTCAGAGCGATCAATAATAGTCACACGTCGCCAGTGACCGACGATTAATGACGATTTGTGGAGCAGACGTCCACCCATAGTTAGTGCCCCTGGCTGGCGCTTCATCCGAAACTGACTGTCCATGGTCTTAAAAGATGCATAGAGTTGCCACCACCACCACCACCACCTTTTGTATCTGTATCTGTAGTATACGTCGCTGTCGTCAAGGTTTATGGCATTATCGCGACGGGTGGGGGTGTGCGCAGCTTAGCAAGTTCGCTGTTGGGATAAGATCAGTCTTTTGAAGCTTTCAACAGATGGTGCTCTCACGATGTTTTTTTTTAGATGGTTCCAGTCTCTTACTGCACTGACAAAGAATGACTGTTTGAGCTGCTCTGTCTGGCATCTGCTGATTTGGAATGTTCTCGTGTTGTTTCTTATATAGTCAGAAATCGCACTGGTGGTATCGTAGTCGCCAGATGTTCGTGGCCTTGTGAGTCGTCAAGGTGGGTGTGGGGTTAGATACTCAGCAGACGGTATGGCCGGTACCAACCCCTCAACCACCTTGTAGAGGAAGATGTGGCGTAGATCACGTCTGCGCTGTTGGATTGTTGGCAGTTGCAGAGTGTAAAGCATCTTGGTGATGGAGCCGGGTGTTCTGGATTTGTGATCGCCGTTATGAACCGAACAGATAGGCGCTGCACTCTTTCGAGTTTGTCAATGTCTTGTTTGAGGTAAGGACTCCAAATGATGGAGCCATACTCGAGAGCTGGTCTGATGAGGGATAGATAGGCATTCTTCTTGCATTGCAGGGGGCAGAAACGCAGGTTTCCCCTGAGGAAGCCAAGGGTGCTGTGTGCTTTCTTGCAGGTGTGGGTGATGTGGGTGCTCCATTTCAGGTCATCGGAGAGGTGGATACCAAGGCAGGGGTTTGTTTGGACGTGCTGAAGGGGGGTGTTACATAGGGAGTAGATGTAGCTGGTAGACTGCTGTATACTGAGGACTAAGCACTTGCTGGGGTTAAACTTCATACCCCAGTCAGTGGCCCAGGTTTTGAGTTGGTTGAGGTCTTCTTGAAGCTGAATGTGGTCTTGAAGGGAGTTGATCTGGCGATAAAGGAGGCAATCGTTAGCAAACAGGAGAACCTAGGACTTGACTCTGTCCGGGAGATCGTTGATGTGACACAGGAAGAGGAGCGGGCCCAACACCGTTCCTTGAAGTACCCCTGAATCCACCGAGGTCTGTTCAGATGTGACGCCTTCTATCATGACGGCCATTTTCCTGTGCTGGAGAAAGTTGGATAACCAGGTGTGAAGGGGACCTCTGATTCCATACTCGTGCAGCTTGTGAAGGAGACGTTTGTGGGGGACAGTGTCGAACGCTTTAGGAAAGTCTAAAATAGCAACGTCCACTTGGTGTTCCTGGTCGAAAAACTTCAGGAGGTCATGTGTGGTCAGAAGAAGTTGGGTCTCACAAGAGAATCCACTGCGGAAACCATGGTTGAGGGTGGTCAGGGTGTGGTGTTTCTCAAAGTGGGTGAGGATGTGGCGGCAAATGATGTGTTCAAGAAGTTTGCAGGTGACGGATGTGAGAGAGACAGGCCTGTAGTTCTCTGCTGCGTGCTTATCCCCCTTCTTGTATACAATGGCGACGTTTGCACTTAGCCAGTCGGACGACAATGGCGACGTTAACACTTAGCCAGACGGACGGGAGGTCTTCTGTGTTGAGGGAAAGCTGGAACATGGTTGAAATAGCAGGGGCAAGGTTGCTGGCACATTCTTTCAGGATGAGGTTGGGAATTTGGTCTAGTCCGGAAGTCTTGTGGTATTGTAGCTGTCTGAGTAGATTGCAGACGCCTTCTGTGCTGATGGTGATGGGTGGGATGTCTTCGTTGCATCTTTTGCTGATCGGTGGGATGGGGGTGTCAGGGTTCTTCGTGAAGACAGACTTGAACTGGGTTAGTAGGATGCAAGCCTTGCTCTTGTTACTGAAGACCAGGCCTTTCTCTTTCAACGGGGCGATACCAACGTTGTCCTGCCTCCTCACCTTGATATACTGCCAGAAGGGTTTGTTGTTATGTTTCTGTAGGCCTTCTTCAAGGGTGGAGTTGACAAAGTTCCTTTCGGCCTTCCGCATTTGGCGTCGGCACTCTTCCTGATGGAATTTGCAGGCTGACGAATTGTCCGTTTTTCTGGCGTGTCAGCAGGCGGCTTTTCTTCCGGAGCGTGCGTTTGAGTGTGGTGTTCAGCCAAGGGAGGCGTGACGCTTGGTCTTCATCTTGTGTGGGATGTGTGTGTCTGTAGCAGAGAGTAGAGATGTTTTGAACGTAGACCAGAGGTGTTCTGTATTGGATCCTAGGCTTGCCTGCTTGATGATGTCTTCTGAGAACCCGTCACAGCTTGATCTGAGGGAGTCCCAGTCGGCTTTGGAGAACTGGTAACATTTTCTGGCGGAGGGGGGGGGGGGGGGGGGGGGGAGGGGGGTGTGAACGTTGGGGTTTGGTGTCGGTGTCAGTGACAATCATGTCATGGTCGCTGATTCTGGGGACTGAGATGGATGATTTTACAACGGAGGGGTTCGAGAAGAAGATGAGGTCGAGTGTGTTGAGTGGTCTGGTGGGGATGTGGTGGACTTGTGTGAGAAGGGACGATGAAGTGATGTCGACCAGTTTTTGCTGGATCTGGTCGTCTTTTCCACTGGAGTGTGTTGTGTGATTCTTCCAGCTGATATCCAATCAGCTGAAATCGCCGGCTAGTATGATGAGGCGCTCTTTCCTGCCATTTTCGGAGAGGACGTTGATGGACTTTTGAAGCTGGTCAAGGTCGTGCATGTTCCTGTGGGCCATGTAGAAGCTGGCCGCTCTCCTTGCTTTTCTCCTTTTATCCCTCCCTTCAGCCCCCACGTTTCTGTTGTTGTTGTTGTTGTTGTTGTTGTTGTTTTTCACTGTTTGCCGTCGTTGTCCGAGTGTTTGTGTCATGTATGCTCATTATCTATTTGTGATGATCTTTCTATTGCCATTATTGCTGCCGCTTAAATTTTGACCGCAGTGAAATATTTTTAGA
>CM065720.1:59072928-59120428 GCA_033310375.1 Conus canariensis | reverse complement strand
CTCTGTCTGTATCTCTGGTTCTGTCTTCTCTGTCTCCATCCCCAGTTCTGTCTTTTCTGTCTGTATCCCCGGTTCTGTCTTCTCTCTCTGTATCCTTGGCTCTCTCTTCTCTGTCTGTATCTCTGGTTCTGTCTTCTCTGTCTCCATCCCCAGTTCTGTCTGTATCCCCGGTTCTGTCTTCTCTCTCTGTATCCCTGGCTCTCTCTCCTCTGTCTGTATCTCTGGTTCTGTCCTCTCTGTCTCTATCCCCAGTTCTGTCTGTATCCCCGGCTCTGTCTTCTCTCTCTGTATCCCTGGCTCTCTCTTCTCTGTCTGTATCTCTGGTTCTGTCCTCTCTGTCTCTATCCCCAGTTCTGTCTGTATCCCCGGTTCTGTCTTCTCTCTCTGTATCCCTGGCTCTCTCTCCTCTGTCTGTATCTCTGGTTCTGTCCTCTCTGTCTCCATCACCGGTTCTGTCTTCTCTGACTGTATCCCCGGTTCTGTCTTCTCTGTCTTCATCTCCGGTCCTGCCTTCTCTGTGTCTATCCCCGGCTCTGTCTTCTCTGTCTCCATCTCCGGTTCTCTTGTCTCTGTCTTCATCCCCAGTTCTGTCTTCTCTGTCTCCATCCCCAGTTCTGTCCCCAGTTCTGTCTTCTCTGTCTTCATCCCCAGTTCTGTCTTCTCCGTCTTCATCCCCAGTTCTGTCTTCTCTGTCTCCATCCCCAGTTCTGTCCCCAGTTCTGTCTTCTCTGTCTTCATCACCAGTTCTGTCTTCTCCGTCTCCATCCCCAGTTCTGTCCCTCTCTGTCTTCATCACCGGGTTTCTGTCTTCAACCCCAGTTCTGTCTTCTCTGTCTTCATCACAGGTTCTGTCTTCTCTGTCTTCATCACCGGTTCTGTCTTCTCTGTCTTCATCCCCAGTTCTGTCTTCTCTGTCTTCATCACAGGTTCTCTCTTCTCTGTCTTCACCACCGGTTCTATCCTCTCTGTCTTCATCACCGGTTCTGTCTTCTCTGTCTTCATCCCCAGATTTGTCTTCTCTGTCTTCACCACCGGTTCTGTCTTCTCTGCCTTCATCACCGGTTCTGTCTTCTCTGTCTTCATCCCCAGTTCTGTCTTCTCTGTCTTCATCACCGGTTCTGTCTTCTCTGTCTTCATCACTGGTTCTGTCTTCTCCGTCTCCATCACCAGTTCTCTTCTCGTCTCTCAGCTCTCTTCTCATTCATCACGGTTCTCTCTTCTCTGTCTTCATCACCGGTTCTCTCCCCTCCCTTCTTCTTCTGTCTTCATCACCGGTTCTGTCTTCTTCTGTCTCCATCCCCAGTTCTGTCTTCTCTGTCTTCATCACCGGTTCTTCTTCTCTGTCTCCATCCCCAGTTCTGTCTTCTCTGTCTTCATCACAGTTTCTCTTCTCTGTCTTCATCCCCAGTTCTGTCTTCTCTGTCTTCATCCCCAGATTTGTCTTCTCTGTCTTCATCCCCAGTTCTGTCTTTTCTGTCTTCCCTCCCCAGTCTGTCTTCTCTGTCTTCATCCCAGTTCTGTCTTCTCTGTCTTCATCATCCCAGTTCTGTCTCTCTGTCTTCATCCCCAGATTTGTCTTCTCTCTTCTTCTTCATCCCCAGTTTTCTGTCTTCATCACCGTTCTGTCCTCTCCTCTCTTCATCCCCGTTCTGTCCTCTCTGTCTTCATCACCGGTTCTGTCTTCTCTGTCTTCATCACCGGTTCTGTCTCTCTGTCTTCATCACCGATTCTGTCTTCTCTGTCTTCACTCACACGTTCTATCCTCTCTGTCTTCATCCCCAGTTTTGTCTTCATCCCCAGTTTTGTCTTCTCTCAACTTCATCACCGTTCTCTCATCTCTGTCTTCATCACTGGTTTTGTCTTCTCTGTCTTCATCCCCGGTTTCTGTCCTGTCTGTCTTCATCCCCAGTTTTGTCTTCTCACCCGTTTGTCTCCTCTGTCTTCTCACCCGGTTTTCTGTCTTCTGTCTCGTCTCATCCCCAGTTTTGTCTTCCTCCGTCTTCATCCCTAGTTTTGTCTTCTCTGTCTTCATTACCGGTTCTGTCCTCTCTGTCTTCATCCCCAGTTTTGCCTTCTCTGTCTTCATCGCAGGTTCTCTCATCTCTGTCTTCATCACTGGTTTGTCTTCTCTGTCTTCATTACCGGTCTTCCTCTCTGTCTTCATCCCCATTTTTGTCTTCTCTGTCTTCATCACCGGTTCTGTCTTCTCCCCCAGTTTTGTCTTCTCTGTCTTCATCACCGGTTCTTCTCTCCGTCTTCATCCCCGTTCTGTCCTCTCTGTCTTCATCACCGGTTCTGTCTTCTCTGTCTTCAGCACCGCTCTGTCCCCCTGTCTTCATCCCCATTTTGTCTTCTCTGTCTTCATCACTGGTTTCGTCTTCTCTGTCTTCATTACTGGTTTCGTCTTCTCTTCTTCATCACTGGTTTCGTCTTCTCTGTCTTCATTACTGGTTCTGTCCTCTCTGTCTTCATCCCCAGTTTTGTCTTCTCCGTCTTCATCACTGGTTTCGTCTTCTCTGTCTTCATTACCGGTTCTGTCCTCTCTGTCTCCATCCCCATTTTTGTCTTCTCTGTCTTCATCACCGGTTCTATCTTCTCCCACAGTTTTGTCTTCTCTGTCTTCATTACCGGTTCTGTCCTCTCTGTCTTCATCCCCATTTTCGTCTTCTCTGTCTTCATCACTGGTTTCGTCTTCTCTGTCTTCATTACCGGTTCTGTCCTCTCTGTCTTCATCCCCATTTTCGTCTTCTCTGTCTTCATCACTGGTTGCAGTGGTTCTGTCTTCTCTGTCTCCATCCCCATTTCTGTCTTCTCTGCCTTCATCACCAGTTCTGTCTTCTCTGTCTCCATCTCTGGTTCTGTCTTCTCTGGCTTCATCACCAGTTCTGTCTTCTCTGTCTCCATCTCTGGTTCTGTCTTCTCTGTCTTCATCACCAGTTCTGTCTTCTCTGTCTCCATCTCCGGTTCTATCTTCTCTGTCTCCCTCCCAAGTTCTGTCTCTATCTCCTTCCCTGATTTTCTCTCCAGTTTTGTCTTCTCTGTCTCTGTGTTTCTACCCTGTTCTGTCTTTTCAGTCTTTGTCTGCCTCCCTGGTTCTGTCTTCCCAGTCTCTCTCTCTCTCTCTGGTTCGTTCTTCTCGGTCTCCGATTCTGGCTGTTCTGTTTCTGGTTCTGGCTTCTCTGTCTCTGTTTCCATCTCTGTTTCTATCTCTGTCTCCTCTTCTGTTTCTGTCTTTTCTATTTCTGATTCTGTCTCCTCTGCTTCTGCTGTTACCGTTTCTGTCTGTGTCCCTCTGTCCGGTTCAGTCATGTCTGCCTCTGTCTCCATTTTAAATTCTGTTCTCTCTGTGTCCGTCCCTGCTGTCTCCCTGTCTGTTTCTGTTTTTTCTGCTCTTGTCTCTGTTTCTCTCTCTGTTTGCGTCTTCTTCGTTTCTTTTTCGGTCCCCCTCTCTATTTCTCTTTTCTTTGATTCTCTATCTGCATCGCTGTCTGTTCCTGCTTTGTTGTCCGTTCCCGTTTCCGGTTCCTTCATGGATGTGCGCACTCTCCGGTCCGTCTCCGCTTCCCTGCCTGGCTGGACCACAGGGTAACCGTCAGGGGTCAACATCTTTTCCTGCAGCACTCGCCTTCCCGTCCCGGTGCCAACGCTGGAGCTCTGTCCCAGTTCAAGCTCTCTGTCCTTCGCCTCTTCTGCTGGTTCCCTCACTGTCTTGGAGACTTTTCCTTATCACTCGTCTCGGTTGTTTGCGGCGCTGCTGTCCCCATATCTGCTGCTGGTTGTCTTGTCTTGGACACCTTTGGCAGGAGGTTTTCTTTTTCCGTTCTCTCTGGTGTTAAGAGTTTGTTTTGAGTCGTTTTACCCGCTCTGTCTTGTTCGTTTTTAGAATGTTCGTGGTGTGGTTGTCGCACATGCGTTTTCTTCTCACATCGAACAACGATTTGTGTTGTTTCCAAGGCCGCCTGCGTGTTGTTTCCATCGTCTGCTCTATCTTCAGTTTCCCCTTTCTTGGCCTCTCTTTCACTCTGTTCGTCCTTTTCTTTCACAACATTCAATTTTTCCTCCTCTCTGTCTTCTCCTGCCTTTCCTGTTGACTCCCTGGTTTTCTCTCTCATGAAATCAGAATCCATTTTGGCGAACCTGACCGGAGGAGATGGGGGTAAAAGCCTGAAGATGTGAAACGTACAATCTGTGGTGAAGAGGTAGAAGAAATAAAAGGCTGACGACTGATCGATGAACTGCACCGCCTGCAATGAAGAGGTACCGAGGTAGAGTTATGAACTTGGGTCACTTTCGCTGTCTGTAGTCCGGAGATAGAAGTGCAGAGATGAACTACACCGTTTTCAGTGATGAGGAGGTTGAGGCGAAAGTCTGAAGCGGTGAGCTGCTCTGTCTGCCGTGTGTAAACACAGACAATTGCAGGTCGCGTGATTCAGTGGGAGTCACTGTGCCAGCTGGTTTGACAGTGTGAGCAGGGTGGAGGGCTGTGGGTACACGCTGAACGGAGAGTGTTGGGAGGACTCCTTGGGGCTGACTGTACGCTATAATCTGGATGTTCGGAGCCCCAGGGGATGTCTACTGCAACAACCACACAGCAGTAAAAACACTCTGTCTTGTGGGCGACGTGGACAACAATTTACACATTAACAACAAGGGTCAAAATCGTCATCATCATCGTCATCATCGGTAACAGTAATGATAAAAATGCACAGAAGTACAATGTATTTACTCCTGGTCCTTAATACAAAGAAATCGTATGCACACACTCCATCACCATCCACACACCCGCCATCACAGAGAGAGAGAGAGAGAGAGAGAGAGAGAGAGAGAGAGAGAGAACATCAAATCCTTTGATCTTTTTAGGGATGCATGGAGAACGTACAACATTCCATGGAAACAAGATTTTCCATTCAGTTGAAGCTCAAATAGCCACTAAAACCCAGTAGTTGGAAAAGAACCACAGAGACAATTGTATCACGTTCCTCATCCCACTATCTCTCGTTCTAATCATGCTATACTCCGTTCTTGTGAACTAAAACACAAAGAATTGCAGATTTTGTGTTTATTTAAGTAGCCTGATGTTGAGCATCCTCAGAACAGTCAAATCTCCAAATGTCAGGCCACACCAGAAAACTGACACTACCACAAAGTTCGAAGTAAATTCTGATGGGAAATTTGTGTTTATCATCCGTTTTTCAAATGAACGTAGCATGTCTATACTAACAGTGGACTTTACCAACAACGACCTCAAATCTATAAATGTAGAATTAACAAAACAAAACCCAATGTAAACATGTTTTTGAAGGAGCTGAACTACAGATATAAAATGGAGAAATATATGTCCTTGATGGAGATGAATCATGCTACCTACCAAGAAAAATGGTCACCATATACTAAACTACTAGAGGACTAATGGTCATATTATGTACTATATATACCTGTGTGTGTATGTATGGTGAATGTATGAATGTATGTTCAAAATAAGCGCTGTATATTTTTTTAATTTATTTAAAGTCATCCGTGACCTTGGAGCCTCGAGAAAATAATCGTACATTAAAGTGTGTCTGTACAATTTAACTTCTTCGAATGCCATACTTCGATGGTGTCGATGATTTAAGTAATACGTTTTATAACCCTGCATTATGTTTGTGTACATTATGCGTTTTGTGTGCCCATTATAAGATAAATATTCTAGATTAGGGGAAAACCCCTACGGTAGCAAGATAGTCGTTACTGTATAATTATTTGAATAGTTGGTAGTAGAGTTCTAATGCAATGACATGCACATTTTTTTTTTTTGGTGGGGGTGGGGGCGGGGGGCATATTTTTGTTGTTTTTGTTCTATGTGACCATTGTAATTGTTTGAAATGAAATAAAAGAGCTCTTTTCAAAACAAAACAAAAATAAAAATAAAATAAAATTAAAAAAAACGACCTCAAATTCTTTTCTTTTCGAGTCTTTAAGAACAGAAAGTATTTAATGGGAGATAAACTATATATCAGATCACACAAAGATGTCCCAGAGGAAAAAAATGCTTTTAAGAAAGGAAGGGGTTCATTTGGAAGTCTTTCAGTTACGTTTCACTGTGTTCGTTCAGTGGAGAGTTCCTTCCCTTTCAACAGTATCCTCACAAGAAAGAACCAAGTATTCTTATTCTGACAGGACTGTTCCACTTCAGTCACTCACACTACTCAACAATCTTGGTATTAACTGATTTACAACACGAATGTTTTTCTTTTTGATTTAGTACAGGTTTCTATTTTTCAAAGATAATTTACGATAGAATTCCTTTAAAGGTTTAAAAACAGAATCATTTTAGTCTCCGACACATTCCCTCTTCACTCTTCATTCTACCTCACAGTAAATTGACGTTTAATCGGTAACCTATTATGTCTTCAGTGAATTGAAAGAGGTTCGAATTTGCAGAGGTCACTTTATACTTCTGCACTGCGAAGGCTGTAGAGGTTGATATAAATAAACTGAAAATCATGTTACACGTATGAAATAAACATTTCAGACATACAAACCTACTGTCTCACGCAAAACTACTTAAGAACAGGATTCTTCCTTCCTTATTGACTTTATACCAGAGTTTAAACCAGTAACGGTTCCGTCATACATGACCAAAATAGATGATGGACGGTAGCCTTCCAACGGAAAAGTGTACACCGTTAATGAGAATGCAACGTTTATGGATTGGAGTGCTTCGTACATTCTTATTCAGTCTTTGAAATGCAACCATCAGGTACCTCAAAATTTGCTCGCTGACTTTAAGAAGAAACATTCTTACAAAATTGAAATGCTTCCAGTAAAGCAGGCTATATATAGAAACTTATGAACATCGTAAGCCTCAATCTGTAATTTAAAATAAATTATTTTTCAATACCAAAATCTTGTGAACTGAAAATACTCCTTTCGCCTGAACCTTGTACATTAATCATGACAGATTGGTCGGAACATTCTTTTCACAGAATCTTGTACATTATCACGCAAAATTGTACGCAACACTTATTTACAATTATACCAACAATAAAAACTCCAGGGGTAATGAGGAAGAATAAGGCTTGGAATGTGTGAATGTAGGAGGGGGTGAGGGGGGAGAGGAGGAGGGGTGGCAAGAAGGTGTGGAAAGGGAGAACACTCCTTGCCCCCCAACTCCTCTAAATCGATGACATCATCACCTCTCATCGTCAAAAAAAACTTTCCAAAGAAAAATTCAGAGTTTTCCAGTGAACTAAAACGTTGTGAGCACACAGATAATAGCTGTACAAACTTCAGAAAAAGAACAGAACACACACACACACACACACACACACACACACACACACACACAAATCAGTGTGTGTGTGTGTGTGTGTGTGTGTGTGTGTGTGTGTTGAGGATCATACTTTAAAGCAATTTGCTAAAAAAAAAAAAATTTTAATGAAATATTTATAGATACTTTCGTGATCCATGGACAAAAATACAAACCTTTCCAATTCAATGTTTTGCGTTTTCTTCGAAAACAAATCCAGTGGTGTAAGCCCTGCAATCAAACATGAAAAGTTGAAATTAATGACAGCAAGAGTAACAACAACAACAACAACAACAACACAACGATGAATGACGACGATGATGATGATATCTTTGACAAAAGAATCATAAAACCTGACAAACATCCACGTAGAAGTTTTCATGGATCGAAAAGATATAGGTTCTTTTATGTATGTCGGATTTTTGTTTGTTTGTTTGTTTGTTTATATCATATAACACACACGGGTCAGGCTGTTTTGTTTTAATATGTATGTGCATTTATCGAAAGAATTAAAACAAATGTAATAAATCGACTTCAGTCAGAGTTTCCATAACGTTCTAATCAGTGTGTGTAACTGTACTTAAGACAAACAACTTGAACAGTATATGAAACTGCGACACAACCACCTGAACAGTATGTGTCACTGTGAGACAAACAACTTGAGCATTATATGTAACTGTGAGACAAGCAACTTGAACAGTATATGTAACTGTGAGACAAGCAACAACTTGAACATCATATGTAACTGTGAGACAAACAACTTGAACTGTGAGACACAAACAACTTGAACAGTATATGTAACTGTGAGACACAATCAACTTGAACAGTATATGTAACTTGAGACAAACAACTTGAACAGAATATATGTAACTGTGAGACAAACAACTTGAACATTTCATGTAACTGTGAGACAAAAAACTTGAACATTATATGTAACTGTGAGACAAGCAACTTCAACAGTATATGTAACTGTGAGACGAGCAACTTGAACATTTTATGTAACTGTGAGACAAGCAACTTGAACATGTTATGCAACTGTGAGACAAGCAACTTGAACAGTATATGTAACTGTGAGACAAACAACTTGAACAGTATATATAACTGTGAGTCAAACAACTTGAACAGTATATGTACCTGTGAGACAAGCAACTTGAACAGTATATATGTAACTGAAAGACAAGCAACTTGAACAGTATATGTAACTGTGAGACAAGCAACTTGAACAATATATGTAACTGTGAGACAAACAACTTGAACATTTTATATAACTGTGAGACAAACAACTTGAACTTTTTATGTAACTTGTGAGACAAACAACTTGAACATTTTATGTAACTGTAAGACAAACAACTTGAACATTTTATGTTAACTGTGAGACAACTTGAACAGTATTTATAACTGTGAGACAAACAACTTGAACAGTATATGTAACTGTGAGACAAGCAACTTGAACATTTTATGTAACTGTGAGACAAGCAACTTGAACATTTTATGTAACTGTGAGACAAGCAACTTGAACAGTATATATGTAACTGTGAGACAAGCAACTTGAACAGTATATTTACTGTGAGAAAGCAATTTGAACAGTATATGTAACTGTGAGACAAGCAACTTGAACATTATATGTAACTGTGAGACAAGCAACTTGAACATTTTATGTAACTGTGAGACAAACAGCTTGAAGAGGCACAGAATTCAGAAACAATTACGACAGTGAACATGCGTGCAAACAAACAAAACAATTACACACAAAAATTTGGTTTTTCCAATTCATGGGTTAGAAACTAAATCAAGGCACGAAGCAAAGAAGAATTATTTAGCTAGTCCCTAACCCTATACAGCAATTTCTTGCATTTTATGTTGGAGTTCACTCAAAACCAGAGGCTTTTTTTTTTGTTTGTTTTTTTTTCTTTGTTTTGTTTTGTTTTTTGTTTGTTTGTTTTTTGTTATTGGTCCAACTGCTGGTATATATTCGGACATCTACCAGCAGTAGAGCCATGCCCCTTTTTCTTACTTTCATTTACACACACACACACACACACACACACACACACACACAGAGAGAGAGAGAGAGAGAGAGAGAGAGAGAGAGTGAGTGAGTTCAAAGTAGTTAATAGTCATATTTTGGGGCCATGAGGACGATAACAGAATAATTCCATTTCAATGAAATTTTCATAAAGTCATTCATTCATTGTAACCCGCTCTAAGAACACCGAACAATGGGTCATTTTTTCCTCCCTTGATCTACTTCGAATGTCATCTCTACCCAGTCAAAAGATTTAACGAGGGAAAAAAAAACTAATTTATTGAACTGAAACATTATTTAAAAGAAAAAAATCCTGAGTCAATTTTCGACTCTTTTTGTTGAAAATATAAAACTTAACTCAATACTTAAAGTACACATATGACAAGACTTGCATTCATATTCTTCTCTGCCAACCCTTAACATCACGCCATTCCTGAACACATTGTGGACACACACACAAGACGTCAGTGCAAAAAATAATAATCCGACAAGAGATCATGCTAAACACACCACTTGCCCATAAACGCAAGTTCTGTGAGGGCACTAACATAATCTGTTAGAACATAGCACTTACAGCAGATATAACATGAGAATAAGCTAAGCATTCGATTCGGTCAGTTTTAGCTACTCACTACAGTGTCAGGTCACTGGCCACTAGGTCAGTGGTCACAACTGAACAACGACTATTTCTACTTTAAAGGACGCGTTCTTGTGTGGGCATGCAGCGGCGTGTGTTTCTCACGGGGATTTCAAATTGACGGGGGACGGAGAACAAAACCATAAACAGCTGTACAATGCAAACGCAAACCCTACGATAGAAAAAAAAAAAAACAACTTACTAACAAATCAGAAGCGCTGCTTTCGGACCAGGAGTAGTATGTGTGGCGTGACAACTCCCTGTGTTGCATTAAGACCCCTTTTCAGCACTGTTCGGCAAGTCACTCGAGTCGTGGTGGGCCCTATGTCTGTGGCAGATATGGAAAAACACAGCGATTTTGATAGGCGCAGAGTGACTGAAAACTGGCTTGCCAACAGAGGGGTCGGACCTTTTCCGTAGGGGGAGACTGGCAACAAGGCATGACAGCGGAGAGAGAAACGCTGACCAATCAGCGGCCAGGGAACTGGACGCCATCGATGGTGTAACGATGACGCAATGAGCACAACGCGATCGCCCCACAAAGAGAGAACTGTCGATGACCTAAAAGCACTGACTGGCCAGCTTAGAATGCCCTGTTAATCATTACATACACTCGCATTTTATGAATGTGTTTGCTCTTATTAGAACGTCCTGATGGCCGCTGGCTACTGCAGTTAATACTTTACAGGACTGTTAGGCTGTCGTGGAAACATTCTGACCACACGCGTTTGAGCCGTTATCAACAAAACAAGGCACTTCGGCGTGTTCGCCATCTTTTGTACAACTGCTCTCTCTCTCTGCCTCACCGCCATCTTTGTACAATTCTCTGTGTGTGTGTCACCTCTCTCTCTCTCTCTCTCTCCCCCCCCCCCCCCCCCCCCCCCCCCCCCCCCCCCCCCATTTTACTTCTCTTTTTTATTCCGTATCGTATTGTAGTTCTAGTCACTTTTTGCATGCTTCTTTTGTTGCCGTATCTTATTTTGCATTGTTGACCCTACTCAGGGCGAGGACTGGGTGTAAAAAAGCACATCAGTGCTTATCTATTATCCTCGTAAATAAAGAATTTTGTCTTCTCTTGTCTTGTCTTGTCTTCTCTCTCTCTCTCTCTCTCTCTCTCTCTCTCTCTCTCCTCTCTCCTCTCTCTCTCTCCTCCATCTACATACAACCCTTTCCTCCCTCAGATGGGAAAAGGTGTCCTCTTGCTTATCTCTTAACTATGAGAATAAAGATAATCAATCAATCAGTTGATATCTATGTATATTCCTCCCTCTCTCTCTCTCTCTCTCCTCTCTCTCTCTCTCTCTCTCTCTCTCTCTCTCTCCTGCGCGCGCACACACACAGACACAGACACAAACACACGCACACACTTCACTGACCAACGAACACATCTTTTCTCTTTCAAGATGTGACATGCAAACAATGGCCACTCATTAAAACGGTGTTGTACAATGTCCTAGTATATAAGCTCACCCCCTCCCTCACGCCTCCCCACCTATCCCCCACCCTTCACTCCTCCCTCGCATTAATTTTGTGTCACGCTCTCGACTCCTTACAGATTAGTCCGGAAACAACATGCGTCTGGCTGACAGGACGTTAAACTCACCATTTTTGGTATAAGTTGAGTTTTACGTCCTCATAGCGAAAGCCGTTAGGGACATGTTACTTATGGCCATGTCACCATTCTTCTATTGGGTTCCACATTCATCAGCTCTCTTCCGGAGAGAAGCCATTTACTCCGTGGGAGCGCCAATCACTGACAATGTCAGCACAAAGGGGGTAGGGAGTTGGGGGGGGGGGGGGGGGAGTTGCCATTTAACTGGGACTTTTTGCTCGATTTTAATTGGCATATACCCAACAATAAACCCTTTCAACTCCACCATCACTCCCCTACCCCCCCCCCCCCATCCCACCACTCCTACCCCCCCACTCCCCTACCCCCCCCATCCCACCACTCCTATCCCCCCCCCCCCCCCCCCCCCCCCCTATATCAGACACAAATTTTTTACAATTCTCTCCCTCTCTCTCCCTCTGATCATTCAAGTTTTATCCAGGTGCAAACGGAAAGCTTGTTCAGAACAGACAGGAAACAGGCCGGCCAAGTACGTCAGAAAGACATTCAGCCTCAAGAAATTCTAATTTTACCACGGCAGTTTTCGTTGGGTAGAAAATGGGTCATACGCGTTAGGGTCCGTCCTGAAAGAATTGTTGAAAATAACGCTGTCGGCGCTGTGAATGGCCCGCAGGATGGGTATGTAAACGTAGACAAAAAAATGAATATCCATTTTCTGCACTGGAATATAGCTGGTGTTATGTCACTGTATGAATATTTAGGCGTGAGGGGACTTGAATAGTAGGTCAGAAGATATGTTTCCTATGATTGAAAATGTTCTTGGTTTTGTTGCTATGAATGCGAAGGTAAATGAAGGAATCATTCAAAATTCGCACGTTAAAGTAGTGACTGCATATAGAAGAAAGACAGTAAGCCTTTGGACTTTGGCGGAGGGGGGGGGGGGGGGGGGGTGACTACTGTGTATGCTGTACGATGTCTGCGACAGAAATACAGACGGTCGTTTTACTAACATTTCTGACACTGGCAGCAGTGTAAATGATTTTTGTTTGTTTCCTTTTCTTCTTCTTCTTCTTCTTCTTCTCTTTTCTTTTCTTTGTCTTGTTCTTTTGGTTTGACATTTTCTCCGTTTCACACTCTTGTCGCAAAATGTGCGTGGTGGAAAGGATAGAATCTGACCATTTCCCAACAGAATTATGTATTAGGCTGAAATATGGAATAAAAAAAAAATACTCCTGGATCATTTAGCTGTACATTGAAGAAAACACTTGTAATTGAGAGGCGCAGATGGAAAGTTGAATTTGCTGAACAATGTACTGAAGCAATGAGTGACCTAGAGCTGGGGGATGTTATCACTAATGCTACCAACATATGATTGATGTGTACCTAGATAAAGCACTGGAGTTAATCAATGACTTTATTTTGCAACACGCTGGGTGTATGAAAGAAAGGATTTGTATTGATGATAGGTTGGACAAGAAAAGCCATGAATGGTTTGATGAAGAACGTAAAACTGCAAGGAATGGCATAAGAATACTATACTTTCGAAGAATTGTAGAACCCTAGAAGATATATTGACGAGACAGTGTATTGTGCAACTTGGAGAGAATACAAACATCTCTTGAGAGAAAGGAAAAGGAATACAAAAAATTACAGCTTAAGGATTTGGTTTCTTCTATCGTAATCACCACAAGTTTTGCAATGAGTTCGCAAAATTTTGTTTAACGGGGTGGTACGTTCTATAATCAATAATGCCGATGATTCGCCATAACATCCTAAGAATAAGCTTAACTACTCTTGACCAGTAAGTGGATAATACAGATGTACATGAGGAGTATAATCCAGTTGAAGACAAAGAAAACATATGGTTTAATCAGCCAATTAGACATAAGTTATTAGTGTATTTGGGAAATTAAAAGCGTTCAAAATCAGCGGGTCCAAATGATATCATAGGTGTATGTTTGAAGTCTTGTAGTGCCTGCATTATGTTTTGATCGAGTTCTTCCATGTCCTATTCAATATAAATGTACATCCCGAACAATGCACAAAATCCATAATTTGTACATTTCATGGAAAGAAAGATGCACAAGATAATGACGATGACATATCACTGAGTAATGTGTGCAGGAAGAGTTTCATTTCAGTTATTGATGCATGACTGCGAAAATGGATAGGAGAAAATAATACCAGAAACAAAAGCAATAGTCCTTCAAAGGGAACAAAACAGTACACAAGATCACAATTCTACTCTTCTAATTTTCGGCCACGTGGCCTTTTTCATGAGTAAAAACCAAAAACAATACAACTACGTAATATCCATCTTTGGCAACTGGTCAGAGCAAAGAACTGACGTCATAAATATATTACGCAAATTCTGACATCATAATATATGATGTCATCAACAAGGGAAAAAAAAGAAGGGGCAAGTTGTGTGTATGTGTGTGTGTGTGTGTGTGTGTGTGTGTAGGTATGTACTTCAAAAACATAACAATACGCTCCATAAATCACAATGAAAATGAAACCATAGAATAATGTGAATATAGTCCTGTCAGTGACTGTGCATGGCATATAATAACTGTCATCTGAAAAAAAATGTTAATTTTCTGCAAATCATCAATGTTGTTCATAGGTAAATTTGGATAGGGTTGTTACAAATTGGTCTTAACATTATATATACATACTAACATAAGAATCACTCTACGATGGAGTAGAGAACAAATTAAATTCCTTGACACTCTGGTTAAGTTAGAGAATGGCCATGTCTACACGGATCTATTCAGGAAACAGTTGTATCTCAGGCAGGATTCGTATCATCCCCCACATACAAAAAAAAACTCTAGCATAATTATGGTTTGGGTGTTAGGTTGAGAAGAATCTGTGAAAAAGATGAGGACTATTTAAAACACAGATCTGAACTTAAGAATCAGTTGCGCAAACGTGGCTATAGTAGCAAACTCATAAAAGGTCAGTTGAAAACAGTTGATAACATGGATAGGAACCAACTTCTTCATAAAAAAAGAAATAAAACACTGAAAGAGTACCACTAGTGTTGACATTTTCAAGACTATTACCAGATGTACAAACTGTACTAAAGAGACAGAGTGAAACGCTCTATAAGTCAGAATACATGCGCAAAGTATTCCATAAAGTACCGATGCCTGCATACAGACGGGATAAAAACTTTATGTGATACGTTGGTTCACCAGAAAACTGAAAGAACAGTGAAGGGAAAAGCAGACACTTGTGATTGTGACACCCGTTCTTCACTAGTAACTTCAACAGTGTTGGACACAAAGCAGAAATCTTCACACAATGTTGTGAGTAATGTGACATGTGCAGATAGAAATTTGATACATGCTCTGTTGTGTAAACGGTGTGATAAGACAGTTTATGTTGGTGAAACTGGACGTTCGTTGAAAGAAAGAATAGCGGAACACAGACGTGACATCAATTTCCAAAGAGAAAAGCCAATAACGCGACATTTCCTTCAGCATTCAGTGGGAGACCTTGCTGTTGTAGTGTTGGCAAAAGCTTACAGTGAAAACACTTACTACTGAAGAGAAATGATTAAGGACATTAGACTTATTACTGAACAGAAATGGATAAGGACATTGGATACAAGGATGCCAAATGGATGTAATGTTAAGACAAATTTGTAACAACCCTATCCAAATTTACCTATGAACAACATTGATGATTTGCAGAAAATTTATATTTTTTTCAGATGACAGTTATTGTATGCTATGCACACAGTCAGGACCATAGTCACATTATTCTATGGTTTCATTTTCATTGTGATTTATGGAGCGTATTGTTATGCTTTTGAAGTACATTGGTTACTACACACACACGCGCGCGCGCGCGCGCGCGCACTCACGCACGCACACACATACACACAACTTGCCCCTTCTTTTTCCTTTTTTTCCTTGTTGATGACTTCACATATTATGATGTCAGAACTTGAATATATTTATGAACTAGAATATATTTATGACGTCAATTCTTTGCTCTGACCAGTTGCCAAAGATGGACATTACGTAGTTGTATTGTTCTTGGTTTTTTCTCATGAAAAAGGCCAAGTGACCGAAAATTAGAATAGTGAAATTAATACCGTTTATACTAATGAAGATTTACGTGAGACGAGAGAAAATGACCTCTCGGAACTTACGGTTGCTTCATTTAAGCCACCCCTGTCTGTGTGTTTCACAGCATCAGTAGTAGTGTGTATAAGGGTACAAGCTGTTTCGCTGCCTAAAGCAACAGGGCTTGTAAACATTAAGAACAATGCGCAGCCTTGCATATTATATTCTACTGTCCATATTTTGATTCTCTGCCGCACACACTTCTAAATAACTGTTGACAAAGTCAACAGAATATTGACGGATAGTGAGGGAATTTATGCAAACGACATCCGGACATCTAATATCTGAATATGTAATAGATTTCTGAGAAGGCCGACATGTACTTCCGGATAAAGGTCAACAATGGCAGTCGAGGAGCAGACGACCCTTAGGACTCTCGCTGGAAGCCTTGTGGAGACTGTCGTTAACATCTTTCATTATGTTGTTTGTGCCGTGAAATTGTATGCTATCGGCGTTTTCGCGCTTCTTCTACAATCACTAGGAAAACCTGCACCGGTAAAAGGTAAATACTAGAATAGTTGAGATGCACGTGACGATACACAAGTGATCAGCAAGAAGGCCTTCCGAACTTGGTTTCTGTAGAAATATTTACCCGTCAAACGTGGTTTTCCGTTGTTGTAGTATATTTCTGCAAAAGATCAAAGTGAATTTTAGTATAAAATTCATCAAATGAGCACTCAGGTTGCCACTCAGGGAGTCAGATATTCAGTGTGTGTGTGTGTGTGTGCGCGCGCGCGCGTGTATGCGTGTATGTGTGTGTGAACCAACAAGTTGAGGAACTCCCACATCTATGTCATTTAGGGAAAGGGTTTGCTATGGGCTCACACTGAAAAGTGGAAATACAAGATGGCAGACTGTGTGTTTTAATGTCAAGTCAGATCATACATGTGTGATGATAAGGATGTCAGAATTTTAACAAGATTGGTGATGATTTCAGAGCTGTGACATGATGGTTGATGATTTCAGAGCTGTGACATGTTTTGAGGTAATGTCAGGGCTGTGATATGATTGGCGACTATGTCAGGGTGTGACATGATTCATGATAATGTCAGAGGTGTGACGTGATTTGTGATGATTTGGGAACTAAGGCCATGAAGTCAGAGCTTCTACATGACTGTCAGAGGTTTGACATAGTTGGTAATGAGATACATTGCTTTGACATGATTTATTATAATACTGACAGACTTTTGAAATTATTGGTGATTTAAAACCTTTGATATGATTTCTGTAGTCAGGGCTCTGACATTATTAGTGATGTCAGGACTGAGATGATTGGTATCAGTGTCAGACCTTTGAAGTGATTAGTAGTGATGTCAGAGCTGTGACACGATTGTTGACGATGTCAGAGCTGTTACATGATTAGTTCTAATGTCAGAGGTGTGACATGATCAGCAATCACAAAGTTACGAAACTAGATAGGAGTATCACTTATCAGCTAATGATGTTGGAGCTTACAATTATATGACAGCTGATGATATGAGAGCTTCATTATGTGGTGATGTCAGAGCTGTGACATTATTGGTGATGATATTTCAGCTGTGTGACATGATAGGTTTTTAGGTCATAGCTTGGACATTATTGATGACAGTGTTAGGGCTGTGACATTGGTGATGATGTCAAAGCTGTGGCATGATTGGTGGTGATGTCAGAGATGTGTCATAATTGGTGATGATGTCAGATTTGTGACATGATTGGTGATCTCAGGGTTATGGACCTACACAGGGGTACAGATGTTGGAGCTTAGATGTGAGTGGCGAGATGTTAGAGCTGTGTGATGACTGGTCATGATGTTAGAGCTGTCACATGATTGGCAATGGTATTAGATTTGTGTCATGATTGATCACGATGTAAAATCTGTGACATGATTAGTGATGTCAGGGTTATGGAACTAGAAGCCAATGTGACATTAAGATGATGATGAGTTGTGATATCAGTTTATCCTGTAACATGTCATAAAAATATGTTCATGTCATAGTGTTATAACACTGGACAGAACTGGACAGATCATATATGAATAATGATGTTGATAAGGTTACATAGTCACAAAGAACAAAAGTTATAAGGTGTGATGAAGTGTTTTCATATCCTAGGGTCACAAAATCAGATAGAATGAAAGTCATGATGATGTAATAGTTTGTGTTTATATTGGGGTTATAAGCTCGGGTAGAATGTATAATTATAATGACATCATGATGGGTGTTGATATCAGGTTCTAAGTTAAACAGAACAAGGAAGTCATGATGATGCAATGTGTTGATAGGGTTACAAAGTCAGAAAGGACGTACGGCAGTCGTGACAGGGGGAGCATCAGGCATTGGTCTACACCTGAGCAAACAGCTTGCCAGCCTGGGAGCCAGCGTCATTATTGGTAAACAATACACTGAGTAAACAAAGCATTAGCCAAACAAATAAACAAAACGACAGAGAGAAACTCAGATTTTATTTTTTGCTGAAAATAGTTTTGATTTTTACTGACTGTACCTATGAAGACAGCATCATAAGTTTGAGATGTAAAATAAACAAACAAATAAACAAAACAAAGACAAACAAAAACTTCATTTCAGACTTTTTTTGTACAGGTGAGTTCAAGGGTCAAAGTAATAGAAAAACAGTTTGTTTCTGAACAGAGGGGTTTACAATCATTTGGTTTAACTCTAAAACAGATCGACCTACATGGAGTCAAATTTGTTTTAACGTTTTGATTTGAGTCTACAGCTGTTTGATTTGATTCTGAAAGAGATAGACCTTCAGTTGGTAGGGTTAATTCTGCAACATATGGGCCTATGGATATTTAAGGTTTTTAAACAGATGGACATATAGATATTTAATTCTAACACAGAGAGACCTGTAGATATTTAATTTGGAAACAGATGGAACCAAAGCCGTTAAACAGATGGACTTGCAGCTGGTCAAGTATATTATAATAGAATGTACATAGGACTTTTTTTTTAGATCTGAAATACCTATCAAACTGTTTTCTAATGCAAGTCGACTCCATAATTCTAGCTTGATGACTAGGCTGTTAGGTAGAATTATTATTGTTGATTGTTGGGAACATTCTGTTTTTTTTTTTATTATTTGATGAGTTTGTATGATAGGTCAGTGTTAACAATCGGCTGAATATTGAATATCTCTGTATATGCATGTGTGTGTGTGTGTGTGTGTGTGAATCTATCATACACATGTGCATGCCTGCGTGCATGCATGTGTTTGTGTGTGTGTGTGTGTGTGTGTGTGTGTGTGTGTGTGTGTGTGTGTGTGTGTGTTTTCAGCAAGCAGGGACAAGGAGGAAGCTGAGAAAGCCATAAATACCATACAGCAGGAATGCCCCTCTGCAAAAGGTTCCTATTTCATGATTATCTTACAGTTTCTGTGTGTGTGTGTGTGTGTGTGTGTGTGTGTGTGTGTGTGTGTGTGTGTGTGTGTGCGTGCGTGCATGCGTGCGTGCGTGTGTGTGTGTGTGTGATACATCATAAAGTCACCATCAGTTCAACAAGACAGATTAAAAGGTAAGAAGTGCTGGATTAAATAGGAAGACTTCAACAAGTCTTGTAGCACTGAGGTTGACTTCATAACTGAATGGAATGTAGATTTTTTCTTGTGAACAGAATCCTTCTGTTAATATAAATCTGGAATTAGATTCGACATTTATTGAGCTCTCCAGTGCATCTGAGTGTAATAAAAAGAACCAAAGTATGGCATTTCTTCAAAATCAGTGTCTGCACATTTTTCCTAGTTATACTGATTGTCAATTGTTTTATAATTCTATGTAGAAATAACATGGTGAAGCAGGCATTGTGTTCCATCATGCTTTTGTCCGTCTTCATTAAATTTGATTGTGTTGGTTGTAGGAGCAGTATGTAGTTAAGTGATGAAACTTTCCAGGCAAAACTGATGAAATATGTGAAAATATCAAGCACAGAGTGTTAAACCCATCCCCTGTAGAAGTGGAAATATCAAGTTTGACACTGTATGAAAAATTCTGCAGGGAAAAACATTTGTTATCTTCATTCGTACAGGGAATAATGTTAACTCATTGGGTTTGATATTATCATCCATATGGGGGATATAATAAGAAGCAGTGTTTGATATTTTAGTTATGTAGGGGAACATGTTCACACACAGTGTTGTACACAGTAATTGGTATCTTTATCATACAGCGTATGATCTCTTTTCCTCTGGCATATTTAAAAGCTGCCTTGCTCTGTTTCAAGATCATGACAAGAAATACTGAGTTTGCATAGTTTTTTTCTTTTATTGAAATTAGGATATTGATTTATAAAATATGGTGCACTTCTGTTATCATTAATAATCCTGCTGTCAATTACAAATTGTATGCCCTAAAGTTATTTTTGTATTATGTGTTTTTTGTGGGGTGTGTTCTGTGGGCTGTGCGTGTTGTGATAGATATGAATAAGCAGTCAACATGGATGTGTTCTTATGGTAAAGCATGTGCTGTAAATGACACAGATATGTGATGATGTGATTTTTGTTGTAGTATACATGCTTTGACCAATGTATTGCCAACATAATGTGTTCTGTGTGGCGGTTTTTGTGGTGTGTTAGATATGTTGTCCACATGATATGTTCTTTGTGACAGTATATGTTCTGTAATAGATATATGGTCCTCATGATATGTTTTTTGTAGCAGTGTGTGTGCTGTGAGAGGTATGTGGTCCGTATGATGTGTTCTTTGTGGCTATATGTGTTCTGTGATAGATATGTGGTCCACATAATGTGTTCTTTGTGGCAGTGAAGTTCATGGAACTGGACCTGGCCTCATTCAGCTCGGTGAAGAGGTTTGTGGCCAACTTCCAGGCCACAGGTAGCCCACTGCATATCTTGATCAATAACGGTTAGTTTGTGTGTGTGTGTGTGTGTGTGTGTGTGTGTGTGTGTGTGTGTGTGTGTGTGTGTGCGCGCGCACATATGCGAGTGTGTGTGAGAACGGTTTTGTGTAAATATGTATATTTGTACATGTGCGCTTTTATGCGTTTGTGGGTGCATTTAAGCATAAATATTTGTGTGTGTTGAGATCATATTCACATTTCTTATGTCCCCTGTGGCTTTGACAGGGGGGATCATGCTGCTACCTCATCAGGCGACGCAGGATGGGCATGAATACCATCTTCAGGTCAACCACTTCTCCCACGCTTTGCTTACCTCCCTTCTCACCAATAATCTTCAAGCATCTTCCCATGCAGGGTGCACTGCAAGAGTGGTGAATGTTTCCTCCGTCGTTCATCATGTGGCAGCCTTGGACTGCGAGAGATTCGGTGAAAAGTGAGTGTTGCAAACGTTTAGCCTTACATCACTCAGGTGTACAGTAGTAATTAGTAATTAGGTTGGCCTTTCCTACCTCACTGCTGATACTGGAATCTACCAGAGATGTAGAAGAGACAGCATATGTATCTCATCTTGCTTTCCCATGACTTGCTTTTGTTGGAGTCCCATTTGTTCACATGGGTCACTACACACGTGCATGAATGTGTACCATGAGAAAACTGCGCAGCTGGCTGGGTTGCCTTTTCAGGTAACCACATATGCCAGTTTGTTGTTATCCGCTGTTCAATGAGATTGGCTGGCTGTCAGCACATAGCTTTGCCCCTGTGCAAACCACCATGCGTGTGTTTCAAACTTTACAGTTTGATTCTGTTGGCAGCGAAGTGTGGCAAACAGTCAGTCAACCTGTGAGGAGGAGGTAGACAGCTCATAAGATCATCAGGAAGTGATGAATGCCTTCAACATGTGCAGTGGAACTCCAACCTGCAAGAGGCAAAGATACTTATCCTGCACACTGTGTATCAACATTTGCAGGGAGTGAACACTGATCGACCAGATGTGTTCCAAACATCCAGATGTGACCAGAAACAAGGAACACGCTGTTTCGAAAGAGTGTGGCTGAAGAAGAGCTTGACATTTGTGTGTGTGGGGCTATTCAAGAATTCAGGTGGACCCTTTGTCTGCGCAGTTGAACTGTAAGTGAACACCACAAAGGACTCTTTCGACTTACACAACTACTGACTCGCAGAGAACATGCATTGGGTGCTGTGGTGATTTCACCACCAGTTCTAATGTAAATCTTGAAATATGGGCATTGAAAGTGGATATGTAGTGATTGTGTCCATCATCACACTTTAGAAGTATATGATAGATTTGATTCACTTGGCACAGGTGTATACATTATCGTGCTTCATTGCAGAAACATTTTTTGTTGTTATTTTAAAATGGTCCTACATGAGCAGTGAAGTCATATACAGTGGTGTTATTATTTAGTGTCTTTATCACATATCAAAACAGAACACTGTACACAGACAGAAGTTCACGGAAAGTTCAGCTGTGCAAACAAAGAGCAACAGCTGATATGTGTTTTGTCAATGACCCTGTTTGAAAAGTTGTCTGGTTGGCTGGGAACAGGTTATAAGGTATTTCATTGTTCTCGATGCGTTCTTTTCTTCTGTCTGATGAAAAAGGCCATTCTTGTAAATGTTTGCACCTCTTTCATTTTATTTCATTCAGTTGGTTTTCTTTAACACCATTTTTTGATGAAATGAGAGTCAAACATTTTTTAGCAGTTGCATTTGGCTATTCTTATTCAGACTTCTGGATTTTGCTGCTGTTTTGTCAGTACTGATAAGTCTGCTCCCATTGTAAGACTGCAGTATGTCATTGTTTCACTTCTTTGTTGTTTGTGTACTCTTCATGGTCTGTTGTTACTTTCCCTGTTTTGTCATCCATATTGTACACATTCATGTCTGTTTACATGTGTTTAGCACAGTTAAGTCAGAGTGAATATCATGAGTAACATGATCAAGTCAAAGTGTGTATAATATGTAAACAGTTACATCAGAATGTTTATTTGTGTATGCAACAGAATTTAATGAAAGTGATTATTTTATTATCTTTGTGTTTCACAATTAAGTCAGAGTGCATGTCTGTAGGTATAATACAAATAAATCAAAGTGCATGCCTGTATATGTAATAAAGTAAAGTCTGTGTGCATTTCTGTACTCATAACAGATTCAGTTTCAGTTTCATCAAGGAGGCGTCACTGCGTGCGGACTAGTCCATATATGCTACACCACATCCACTAAGTTTTGAGACCACACTACGCATGATTTTAAGCTGATGGATAAATGAATTAACAACTAAGATGAGAGAATTGAAGAAGAGGGTCTCATGGCTACAACTTAGCAGATGTCTGACCTACGCATTAGCCCAATGCGCTGGTCGGACTTTGAGCAGAGTTAAGTGGTAATGCATGTCTGAATATATAACACATTTAAGTCAGTTTGCATATCTGTGTATATAATACAATTAAATCAACATTTGTGTCTGTGTATAATACAACTAAGCAAACGTGCAAGTTCGTGTATATAGCACAGGTAAGTGAAAGTGCATGTCTGTAAGTAAAACATAGTCAAGTTGGGAAAAAAAAACTCTGTTGGTAAAGTGACAGACTTGTGATCCTGGGGTTACGTGTTCAAATCTCTGCCAGGCTGTTTCAGTACAAAAGAGGATTTTTCCCTCAGAGTTAATATTGGTTCTGACTAAATATCCTGAAAAGTTCTTTGAAAGAGGCTATACAATGAGGTTCTAAGCGTGAATGCTCGCATATCATCCTGCACACACATGTAAAAACCAATCACCAACTTTCTGAAGAAACCAGTTATGCCATTGGTATGGTTGACAGGTACTCAATATGCACCCTTTTAGACTTTAGATTTTAGACTACATGAAATGGGAAACAACTGAATGTAGTGCCACCCTGCAGCTCCTGAGTCGGCTCTACCTGGATAAGCAGCTCGCTGTGTTAACAGTAGCCTGGATTGTAAAGCGTCCAGAGCTTGGTCTGTAACCGAGGATAGGCACTATATAACTTCAGTTATAGGTCAGAGTTTATTTTATGTTCAACTGAGTTATTGAGCAAAATGTGTTAAGTGGGTGTAAAACTAGAGTTATAGATCATATTGTGTTATGTGTACACACAGCTAGAGTTATAGATTGTAGAGTTTTACATACGGCTGGGGTTATAGACTGTATTGTGTTACATGTATGTACAATTGGAGTTATAGATTAAGGTGTGTTATTTGTATGTACAACTGGAGTTAAAAATGAAAGTGCATTACTTGTATGTGAAACTGGAGGTATATATCAAAGTAGGTTATGTTTATGTACAGCTGAAGGCATGTTTTGTGTATGCACAATGAAGTTGTAAATCACAGAGTGTTACGTCTGTATACAATAACCTGTAGTTATTGATCAGATCGTTTATGTGCATGTACCATGAAGTTATGCATTTGTAATTTGTATGTGCACCTGAAGTTATAGAAAGATCAGACTGTGTTAGGTGCATGCAAACGCAAGTTATGTGTATGGACAAATGAGTTATCAATCAGAGTGTGTGTGTATGTGTCAGGCAGCGTGACGATTGGAGTTACTCCCCTCACAATGCCTATGCTGTGTCCAAGCTGGCCATCCTTCTATACACCTACGCCCTCAGCCGCCACTGGGCGGTGGAAGGGTCAAAGGTCACAGTGAATGCCGTCCACCCTGGTGTGGTCAACACAAACCTGTACCAGCATGTGCACTGGTCTGTAGCGTGGATTATGAATCTCCTGAGACAGTATTTTTTCATGGTAAGTGTGTGTTAGTGTGTGTGAGAGGGCATTCTTGTTGCGGTTGCTCAGGGGAGTTTTCAGCCACATTTATTATGAGTGAGGATGTGGGGTTCCTTTGGACATCTGCTTAACTTTTCCTGCCATGTGTAGGTTTCTTACAGTCTGAGAGAGTATCCTTCAAAATATTACCAAGTGCAGAAAATGTCCAAAGAAGTAAGCTTTGAGTGTATCTAGGGCCAGGGTTGTGTTTGGCTTAAGGGTATCATCATGGACATAGTCCTTGTTTAGTATTTAGCTTTCCATAACATTGCATAAAGTTAATTGCAAGTGCTGCCAGGCCTGTTTTGCACATTGAAGTTGAAAGCTTTCACTTAAATAGGAAGTCCTTGAAGTATCCCCCTCTATCCTTTCACTACCCCAGCCCTACCTTTGAGAATTTTTGTTTGGCAGATTGAGGTCCAGACTTCAGTTAAAAGAAAAATCTGGCACGTTCGACGTACATTGGTATTTCAGTTTGCTCATCTGCTGTGGATGTCATGTTAATCAGAAATGGAGTGGTTCAATTGGATGTTTTAAGAAATAGGAATCTGTCAGTCTGAATAGTGTAATGTAGACAGAGAGTGGGCCGTTTTGGATGTGTGCGAAGATGAGAAAGGAAGAGGATGAGGCTATTGCCTTGCTTTTGTTGGAGTCCCATTCACGTACATAGGTTACCAACCTCTTCCGAGCACCACAGTCTATAATCAGTGCATGCCTCAAGAGAATTGTTCAGTAGGCTCGACTGCCCTCTCAGGTAACCAGTATGCCAGCCTGCTGTTGTTCACTGCTCACGGTCAGCCCACTACCTGCAGATAACCTTTGAACATGGCACAAACCAGCATATATGGTGCTTTGTACTTGGCGGTTTGACACAATCAGGAGTGTAGTGTGGACAATAGACAGCCACCCCATGAGGCAAGCACACAGCCAAGAAGATCAACAGGAAATGACGAATGCCTTCAAAAAAAGCAAAGGAACTCAAACTTGCAAAGGATGAGGATGCTTACCGCCCCCCCCTCCACCCCCCCCCCCCCTCCACTCTGTGTCTCTGGTAGAACTGGGTGTGATACATTATTATGTAATATACTGTTGTACCAGACTAAGATTGTCTGTTGTGCCCGCTCTTGTGCCAGCTAAAGTAAGGCATGGTGTTTGTTGTGCAGAGTCCGGAGACATCAGCATTGTCCGTTCTCCATGTGGCCACTTCCCCAGAGTTGGAGGGTGTGTCTGGCTGTTACTTTTCCCACAATGCACCTTGCACTTCCAGCTCCCTGTCCCACACCCCCTCTGTGCAGGAAGCTGTGTACAACAAGACGCAACACATCATCGGGAAAATGTTGTACTGACGCAACATGTCATGGGCAGATTTCACATTGACACATCATCTGGCAGATATCATGCTGACTCGGTAAATCATCGGGCAAACGTCACACTGACACAACACATCGTTGTGCAAAATGTCACATTGCACTGGATGAGTGTCCAATCCCAGTTTCATCTTTACATTGCACTAGGTAAGAGTCCTGTCCACAGCATCATCTTTACACCACACTAGTGAGTGTCGTCCTTTCACCGCAGTAGACGAGTGTCCTAGCCTCAGCATCATCTTTACTTCACACTAGACGAGTGTCTTATCCTTGTATCATCTTCACACTGCAATAAATGAGCGTCCTACCTCAGTGTTATCTTTACATGGCACTAGATGAGGGTCTTATCCTCGTAAAGGAAAGAACAAACTGAAAGTGCAAGACCAGTGGATCTTTAACTAGATATGCGCGTGTGTGTGTGTATGCATGTGTGTGTGTGTATGCATGTGTGTGTGTGTCAGACAATTACCAGATATCTGCGTATTTATATTATTTGGATCCAGATGTAGTCGTCATAAACTTGAAATTGAACTGGGCAGAAACAGGGGAATTTCAAGAGGGAATGAAGCGTGCCAGCCTTCTGATATGTATGCGCTGGGTGATTGGTTCCATTTTAATTTTGAATGTCCAAAACATACTGAAATTGGAAACAAATTTTTAACTAAAAAATGTTTCCGTAAAATCAGTATTTGTATAGTGTAATCTTTTGAATGCAAACAAATGTGTTCTGCTGAAATACTAAGTATATCAAGTTATGAAAAAAAAAGTTTGAACATTCACATTTGAGAAGCACATCAGCTTGCTTTGTGTTAATATTTGCCAAAATGAATTTGTTATCATTCATGTCTCAACAAAGGATTAGATGAATAAACATTTCAAACTTTGAAATATGTGTGTGTATGCATGTGTGTGAATAGGAGCCTTAGTAGGTGGTAATCTGCAGATGTTATATTAGAACAAGCACCACTGAACTCCACCAGAGTGACTCACCAGTGCCGCATTTCCTTTGGTGGGTTGCCTCAGGATGACTTGATATAAATTGCATCCTGTGTGACTGCTGGTACTGGGACAGACCTTGGCGAGGATGTGTACATTCCTAAAGTAAACAATGCCACTGGAGAGACAGAAGGTGGTAGTGGAGAAGAAGGGAAGAAGAGAGCATAGAAGGTAAGACAGCCAAAGACAAAATCAAAGCCGAAAAACGATGTTGAGAAACCACGGTGTCTTTCACATGAGCAAATTCCCTGGGGGTCTTTCGAGACATGGTAGAGTCTCTCTTAAATGTACAGCAGAACCCCCTCCTCCTTCCCACTCACCTCCTCCCAACCACACAGTCATTCCAAGTCCCGTCTCCTCCTGTATCTTCCACCTTTAAACCCAGCACCGGCCCAATGTCCCCACTCCCAATGACTGATCCCTTGTGTATCTTCCACCTTTATACTCTGCACCTGTCCCACTTCCCCCACTCCTTATCCACCTTTATACTCTGCACCTGTCCTTCCCCCACTCCCTACGGCTGATCCCCCCTGTATCCTCCACCTTTATGCTCAGCACCTGTCCTGCTTCCCCCACTCCCTATGACTGATCCCTCCTGTATCTTTCACCTATACACTCTGCACCTGTCTCCCTTCCCCCATTTCTAATGACCGACCCCACCTGTACCTTCCACCATTATACCTAGCACCTGTCTCCCTTCCCCCACTCCAGTGACCGACCCCACCTGTGTTTTCCACCTTTATACCCAGTACCTGTTTCCCTTCCCCCATTTCCAATGACCGACTCGTGTGTCTTCCACCTTCATACCTCGCATCTGTCTATCTTCCCAATGACCGACTTCTCCTGTATCTCCACCTCTATACCCAGCACCAGCCTCCACTCCCAACAACCAATCCCTTCAGTTGTCTTGACACTGTTCTCACTCCACACAGTCCAGACATGAGCATTGTGGTAATGACCACTTTATTTTCATGGCTTGTTAGTAAATGAACCCAATGATACAAAACAAAGGACAAATAGTCAATGAAATAAAATAAAACTCGGTTTGTAGCAAATCGATTTACAAAGCAGTTGTGATACTAGACGACAGTTGGTTTGGAGGACTTCCCACACCATCTCTACAGCCCAGTCAGAACATGGGAGTCTTCTGCCCAGATAGTAGTTCAAAGAATTGGGATTGGTCCGGATTCGGGATTCAGTGTACACCAAATGCACTTCAGTCATTTTATTTGTATCCCAGCTGAAACCCTTGTTTGTGTCACAAACCAGGTTGTAACGAAAGCCAAAGTTTATGCATCTTCACTGCTTCCACTTTGGGTCTAGGGCTGGGACTCTAGATCATATCCAATCAATCTGTTCTGCATTATCTTTAATATTGACCACTGCACATCACTTTTTGACTACAGACTCCCAACGATGTAGTCTCTTAAAACCCATACATTTCACAGGGGCTTTGTCTTAAAGGGTATGGTACTCGAAAGACCCGTATCATTTGAGTAGGTATTGTACAACCTCAGTTAAACGAATGGGTCATGAGAAACCTGCATTGTTGGGACGGTCTTGTCAAAAGCAATATCTGGTAAAGTTTACAGTGTATAGGATGTGTAGGACCCATGTCACCGGATGTGTTGTTCAGATTACAAAACCAATATTGCCTTTCTACTTTTTCACTCCGAAAGACAAAACTGGATGACAAATAGACCACTATGTTTTGGACAAAAACCTAAATTGTCATTGGAAAAGTTTGATAATTTCATGTCACCCAGAAAGCATAACAATGATTAACCTGGCCTGTAATGTTGGACTACAGGTCGCAGGATCTCATCAGACCTGCCTGTTTAATGTCATTCTGGTGTTCACAGACACAACAGAACTGCCGACTACTTTGGTGATCATATCTCTCTCTCACACACACACACACCACCTGTTTACCCCGATATTGCTGGTGGTGTACTTTTAAACAAAAAATGTGTATTTTCTAAAAAGAATGTGTACAAATCTTCCAAATGTTTGTAAAAGCATGGGAAGGGGAAGAAATAGAGGACAGGGTGGGGTTGTTGATTTGTTTTCATCTGCCATCATGCAGCAGTAGGCATCATCCAGCTACTCTTGAAAAAATAGGCTCTTCCAGCACAAAGTACATTCAAACCTGATTCATCAGCATACATTGGAACAAGTTAATGTTCTCTTGCCGGTTTTTTTACCTTTTTAAAAAAATATATTTCAAAGCATGTAGTCTCCACTAAAGTTTCTACATCTACATATCGGTCATGTTGTCGAAGAAGCAGATAGAGCCAGATGTATTTTCCCCCCACGAGAAAAGAGCTGTCATTCTTTGGTCAAGCACACCAAGACAAAGCCATGGTTGAACTTCGCATGTGCAATTACCGCTCAAGAACTCTGTCTCAAGATTTTTCATATCAAAGGGTTTTGTTTTTGTTTTTTTTTCCTTCTGTCATACTCACCATGTAAAAAATGGTCACATTGTATGGGTAAACAGGTCTGCAAACAGAGTGATCCACATACAGAAAAACTGGGGCAGCATCATGACCCAAATTACTAGTCATCATCCAACACAGCAGCCATGTTGCACAACTTTCACACTTCCATCTCCTAATGCTTCCTTTCCGTCTTTGAGGTGGAGGTGAGGGAGCATTTTAAAAACTTTTCAAACAGAAATGCGAGGAAAAGACTAACAATAAAAAAACGCACTTTCAACCACTGAAAAACTCTACACATGCAAAGCTGATCTCAAAACTGTTGAAAATAACAATTCTATGTTATTTAAAGCAAAAATTGACGAGAATAAAGGTAACAGATATACAAGTTTACAACTGCATTTTTTTTTAACCATGCACCCTTTTCACACAAACGTATACACACACACACACACACACATGCGCATACACAGGTGCAATGTTTTGATGTTCAAATGTCTTTGTGATGGCTTTAATCCCAAAGCTGGACTCGCTGGTCTGTCCTCCCAAAACATTTGCACATTGTTCAGTGTCATACTAGCACTAATGCTATCTCTTATTACTTCATGCTCTCCACACTAGCCAGATATTGGTTTCCGACACGCACACACACACACACTGGGGATGCAAGTGCATACACACATTCATTGATCGATTTTATTGTATTAGTCTATTTCATGGACAACTGAGACTGACTGGAGACATCTGTGTAACATGAGAGCGTTTGAGGCTGCCAGATCTGATCCCTCCGTCACACGACTATTGATGTAACCACGACAACAATGCCAAGAAAGAAACAAAAGTTGTAGTTACATAGTATTACAATGTCATCATCAGGACATAAAACTGAATGCAACTCTGCTGTCAGAAACAAATCAGTCTGCAGGAACAAAACCAAAAAAAATACATTGTACCATTATTTACACCCAAAGAACGCATCTTTTTGCTGTGTACAGAATGAGCTATTAAAAAAAATATATATATTAATACCATCAAGTGCACTCCCCAACCTTTCACTATAAAAGGCAAAGTGCAGGGCACCCCAACAAGGGCTGATCTGTCAACTGCCACGCTGACATCTGCCAACGAAGCCCCATCTGTCATCCCCATGTCAACAGCATTAACAGATGCCAGATAACCTGACTCTTCAAGGCTCTATCAAGCACATCAGTGGTCAACACGAGCTCTGATTGCAGTTGACAGGACACAGCAGTAGCCGCACTCCTTCGAACACAGCCCTTTACTCCCTGCACCAGAACTCGGTCCCTCATCCACTCTGGCAGGAACTAAAACACCATTCTACATCCGCTGACAATTTTCTTTTCTTCAGTTACCAGAAAATTTTCTGGGCAAGAACTCAAAAAGAATCATTTCCTGCTGACAAGCGTCTCACCTTGCCTTCATTCACTGTACATTATCATTCAGCTCCAGTGACAGAACACATTAAATCTCGGAGCTAACTACTGCTTGCACCTGAACCAAGGCGACAAACAAGGTCAATGTAATTACAGACCATGCTGAATCATATGGTGACTTAAGGAAGCCATGCGAAACACCACTGTAGCAAGGAGCTGACAGCAGCTGCTGTTTTACAACGGAATCGGTTCACACCCATTCAGTTCTGACACTTCTCACTTCACAGGTCTGAACACCATGTCCTTCATGGCACTGTCCACATGAGATGCCTCTAGTCTGCTGTCCAAGGACGCAGCCTGGAACACCACATGCAGACAACATGCCTGTCACGATATGAGTAGCAGCCGTCGCTGAACTCGTCCGACGGACTGCTTGCTGTTGTCAGCATGCATGTCATTTGCCGACAGTTTCACTTGAAGGACACAGCCCATTGGTAGTGGGTTCAGAACAGGTCCAAAGCTACAGATAGCAGGCAGTCGAGGACTGGCCCCACATTGTTCTGGGAACCCCAACACCTCCGCCTCACACAGACGAGCAGGACAGCAGAGGAACAGCAACCACATCTGACATCTCTTATTGCAAGACTTCTAATCATTATGAAGCAAGCATGCACACACACAGACACACATGCGCACACACACACACAGAGGAAAGAATGCAGCATGCTGATAATGATTTCCATCGAAGACATATGGGTCTACCAGTATGATCAATGGATTATGCTTCTTTGCACGGCACATCACACCCTCCAGCCCCCCTCCCCTGATCTGAAGAGTTTGTTTCTTATCACTTCCCTCCCATCTTACCTTCATCATCTATCATGTGTTCCTTACACCCTCCTCCACTTCCCCCATCTCTCTTTCACTCTCTCTTCAAAAACCCCTACTCCCTCCCCCACCTCCACTTTTTCCACTTGCACGGAATTCATATTTAAAGCATGGCCTTCCTGGATCCTGTTCATTCTCACCACAGAGGGCATGTGTACCCTACAAAGTCAAAAACTTTCAGATTCTAAAAGACAGATGCCTCTTTCAAGCTGTGTGGCAACACATGTCTGTCCTGCTTCACATTGCCAGTCTCTCCCAGGTAAAGTCCACTGCCTTGACTAGGAGCCTTCCCCAGTCCTGGTAAGTGTCCCCCCAGTCTCCACGATGGCAGGCCTGCTCTTCTTCAGGGCAGACATCACGGTCAGCTATCTGACCTCCAGTGTCTGCCCCGCTCCCTGAAAGCAGTTAGAGAATAGTTTGCCTTGACATCAACAATACAGTATACAGCGCATAGGACAGTCTACCTGTCTGTTCACACCACTGTCTCACTATGCTGTTGAATTACTGTGTAAGGGGACAATCTCTGAAAGTGGCAACTGCCTTTCTGATTCCTGTTCCACATGTGATAACAAAGGAGTAAGGAGAGGGGAGGAGGGTGTCTGCGTGTGTGGATGGGGCAGAGGAGTTGGGGGGGGGGGGGGAGAACTCTTCATAATAATACATTTGGTAACTGCTTTTATGGATATAAGCGACTGTTTTCATTTGTGGCTTTCATGCTGCTACATTTTTGCCAGATGTATTAAAATGATACACAATCTCTTTGCAATAACTGGCAAGATATACATGTGAGAAATCTCTGTCCTTTACCATTGCCGAGAAAAACCCCAACATTAAAAGTATACCATGGATACAATCACTCCACACACCGCACTACACACACACACATCAAAACGGGATGATACACAAAGACTCATGTTGTTGCACATAGCAGTCAACGAGAACAGCATTTACATCTGAGAAGGCAAAGTAGACTGCTCAAGCCAAGAAGCGAAAAAGTACATACAAACAGAAAGAAAATCCTGTTGTTTAATATAAATTTTCATCCAGAAAATGGAATTATCATAACTGATCACATCATGGTTTTGAAAGGAGGTCAGGAAAAAAGAGGGTAAAAAAATACTTTATAATGGTATACACTGCACACTGATCATGTTGAATCTTGACTTTGGAATAAAAAAAAAAGAAAAAACAAACTAAAAAAACCAAAGGTCAATGATGTGAGAACGGACCTGAGCTAATTACGTCTGCATCTGAGCGGTGAAGATGGTGGCGGAAGTAGAGGGTTCCTCCTCAGCAGGCTGCATGGTAAACTCCACCCCTTCCTCCCCCTCCACAATGGCATGGGTCACCTCATTGGGGTCGGCGGCCTGCACAATGATGATCGTCTCCTGGCCTCCGTCCGTTTGCAATGTTGTGAATGTCTGCCCCTGGAGAACCTGCACACATCATCAACATCATCACTCATTGCTTTCTTCGCCATTCTTACTTTCATTCTCTTCATGATAATCGCTCCCTCCATCACCACTGTCTTCATCATCATCATCATCCTTGTATCACTTTTCAGTCTTTCTATTATCATAGTCTCCTATTTGTTCCCTTCATCATTATCACTACTGTCTTCATCATTTTCATTTCCTTTATCATTGTATCCTCATCTTTCCTCGCTCCATTCATCCTTTTCATTCCCTTTATCATAACATCCTCATCTTTCCTCGCTCCATTTATCATTTTTATTCCTTTTATCATAATATCCTCATCTTTCCTCGCTCCATTCATCCTTTTCATTCCTTTTATCATAACATCCTCATCTTTCCTCGCCCCATTCATCATTTTTATTCCTTTTATCATAACATCCTCATCTTTCCTAGCTCCATTCATCATTTTCATTCCCCTTGTTCCAATGAAAATTTTTTAACTTGACAAAAACCTAATTACCAATTCGTAATCTAATTTTCGTTTTTCTGTATGAAAAAAGTATAAAACTAATCAGTAATGTAATTCTGCTACCCACCTACTGGACCTATACACTATCCAGGACACTGATCTTGACAATACACTCCCACAGATGCCGTCTCCTACGACGCATATACTTCACAGATCCTTTACTGTCTTTTCTTCTGCTACTGGTGTGGGTCTTCCAAACCCCATCCCCTTTAAAGACAAAGCCTCTTTGAAATGTATGGGTCATGACAGACTTGCTTTGACCGGAGTGTGAACTCAAAAGTGACATCCTGTATAGTTTATGGTACTTACTGGGTAAAACGTCAGATGGTGTCACTCACTAACAGCATAGTGAGCCTTTATTGTCAGATAAACATGTCATAATGATGCACTGTCAGCAGCATAACGTTACCATCCAACTTTCAATGGCCATGGCCTCATACACTCCCTCACTTCGAGTATCATAACAATGCTACAGACTGCAGCACAACTTCACCTGCGAGGCGTCGGTCACTACAGCCTGGTAAGTGCCATCAGGCATCTGGTAGACAGTCTGTCCCTCCCCTCCATCATCCGCCGCAATGGTGATGGTCTGCTGCTGTCCGCCATGCTCCGCTTCCTGCAGCTCCATCGACTCCTCCTCCACAGACTCGTCCTCGATCTTACGGATGTAGGCCTGCATGGCCTTGGCCGCCTCCCCATGGGCCACATGCACCTGTGCACCAAACATTACATCACCAGTCTGTGGGCGTGTGCTGTGAGGATGTCACATGATGTGTGCGTGTGTGTGTGTGTGTGTGTGTGTGTGTGGTGTGTGTGTCGCGTGTCTCTCTCTCTCTCTCTCTTCATTCCTCGGCTGGAGCTCCGAGGTTCTCTATCTGTGAAATTTTGTTGTGCATGTTACCATGTTTAATCCCATCATTGTAATGTGTAGCCACCTACCATCTTCTGGGATGATGTCTAAAACACAACACCAGTGTGCACATGATTTACTTTCATGTCATCTAACCCATCAGCATATGATGACCTACTCTCCTCTAAAAGGTGGAATGGGATTGAACATGACTGGATGATTTTCTGTGCGTATGTTCATGCACAGTTTCTTTGATTTTGAGTCTCATCTGTATGAATAGGAGGGGAGTGATGTCTACTATATGTTAATTCTAAAAAGAAATTCTCTTCCGTCCTGTCCGTCTTGGGTGGGAATTGACGCCACGACTTTGGAACAAGAATCTGACAGTGACACCTTATCCACTACATCAACCATGCTCAACAAATACATAATTTTGTTTTTCTGTGTGTGTGTGTGTGTGTGCGTGTGTGTGCGTGTGCGTGCATGCACGCCCGCCAAACTGTGAAAAATCAATGACAACAACCTTAAACATCTGCCTGTGTTCATTTATCCAGGACAAAATCAAGTCAAGGCTGACCACCCAAAGCTAATGAACAAGTGTGATAGCAACTAAGACAGAGAATGAACATGACAGAGAAAGAAAGCCATGGGCGGAAGGGGTAGGGGAGGGGTAGTAGGAATAATGTTGATACTGAGGTGGAACAGAAGATGAGACAACCACGAAAACAAAAACCAGAGACTGAAAGCCTGATAGGAACAATACCAAGGTGCTCTCCCTGCACAGATAGATAAGATTTGGGGTTGTATAGTGAAGGACATAAGAGACAAAACAACCAGAGGGGCACTATACAAGCAGAGAAAGAGAGAGAGGGCAGAAAAGTGCTGGTGATGTTTTCACCTTAAAACAGGCATATGCATACACCCAGGACGCCAGCTGACATGCATTTTGAGCCTCATGACACACAAAATACCTTAGGTTAAAAATATATCCTGGGCATAAGTCCACCTTTTAAAATTGAAACAAGCAATCACTTGCGTCAACCCATTAAAATCATGCAGTGTATCTAGCCACAGCTGATAAAGTTTGTCGCACCAGCCTGCAAATCATTTACAGGGTTTCCCAGTCAGAGTAAAACTGAAAGAGATGAGATTCATTAGCCCTGCATGCAGAGCTTATCATACAAGGCAAGCCAAGGAAACAATGAACAATTCAAGTGATGTGCCCGACTTACAAACTGGTGATACTGGACAAATGACCGAGACATAAATGAAACAATTCATGACAATTTAGAATTCAATCCTGAAGGTCAGGTGACTGCTTAAAACTGTCAGTCAGCAGGAACCCGACACCAACCTTGCCGATGTGTTCCAGCAATAGCTTTTTGCGCTTGAAGGTCTCGTGACACATGTCACACATGTAGGGGGACAGCTTCTTGTGCACTAGCTGGATGTGTGACATCAGATTGGACTTGTTGTTGAAGCAGCGGCCGCAGTCCGTGCACTTATGGGGCTTCTCTCCTGTGTGGATCAGCATGTGACGATCCACGTGGTACTTCTTGGTGAAGCGTTTCTCACACACTGAGCATATAAAGATCTTCTGGTTAGGTGACTTCCATCCCTCGTGAACACGTTTGGTGTGACCGATCAGGGCACCCAGAGTTTTGAATGCAGCCTTGCAAGTGTTGCACAGGTACTGGCGAGTATGCAAGTGCATTCCCTGAAAACAAAGATACAACACATTGATATAAACACTGACACAACACAATGATGAAAAACACAGACAAAACATATCCATGAAAAAAACAAGTATGACATTTTGACAAAAAACACAAGTGTAACACTCTGATCAAGAGCACAGGTAAGACAGGCTGATGAAAAGAGGACTCGCATAGAGAAAAAGCAAAAAACCCTGAAATTTTCCTCTCGGAACTCAACCTCATACATGTCAACCCCTCGCATATCTCGAGCAAACTGGTGTGCCCCAGTAAAGTTCCCTGATAAGTTGACAACAATGTCTAGAGATGTTTCTAAACAATCCACTCTTGCTGTCCAAGAGAGAAAGCTTTCTACAGCATCTAAGGAATGCCAGTAAGACCCAAGATGCTCAAGAACTTTGTCTATTTTTTCTTCAAATTTTTCTTGTTCCCAGTTCGCTGTATTCATCATATTTTCGCCAAATATGCATGCAGTAAAGAAAAAGGAGTTCCATCAGGGGCTGACAAAACAAAACAAAAATCATCACCTTGTTCTTGCTATTAAATCTGGTCGCTTTTGTTTCTGAGGTACACTCGCTTTGTTGTGGCCGTGTCCATCTTTGCCAAGTTTGTCAAGCTACACCCATTTTCAGTGATTTTCCACATGCTTTTCACTGATTCACTGTACACCATCGAAATTTTGCTTTGTCAAGTACTACGTCCTTTGTTTAGTTTTTTGCTCCTGCCGAAACTCACTGTTGTTCCCGATTGAAGAGGTTCCAGACTCACGACAGTGTATTTAACATTTTACAATCAAAATTAATTAGAAGATGGTTATACTCAACAATAATTTTCTTTCCTGATCACTTACTCTGTATTCAAAAACATGTCATAAAATAAAGTACATTCAAAATCTAGCAAAGAGAAAATATTACTTTCCCAAATAAGCAGGCATCGAACCAGAGACTGTGCAAACATAATCTCGCCAATCCAGAGACAATGTTTTGAAAATTTTTCTGATCAGGATTTGGTTTAATCCAGAAGACTAGTAACCCTGGTTTGATGTGACAAACAAGAAGTGTGCAACAGATCTTGTGACTTTAGTGTTGTTTGCTAGCATACTAGAAACATGATTCCACAACCACCTTTTCCTCTTCCTCCCCATGATGTGTGTGTGTGTGTGTGTGTGTGTGTGTGTGTGTGTGTGTGTGTGTGTGTGTGTGTGTGTGTGTGTGTGTTTGTTTTGTGCGTATGCGTGTGTGTTTGTGTGTGTGTGTATGTGTGTGTTTGTGTATGTGTGTGCGTGCATGCGCTTTTTTTTTTTCTACGCGCATATTTTTTTCAATATAAATCATAATTTTTACATTTGTCTCAATTCCACAAATTTATGAAGTGGAGGACCTGACAAAGTCTGAGTTACTAAGTTGTGGCAACCACAACACATCGTCACTGAAAACCAAGAGCTCACCGACCTTGATGTGGGTGTTGAGGTTGCCTCGGAATGCAGAAGAGTAGTCACAATGGGGACACTTGTAGGGCTTTCGTCCAGAGTGCACGGTGCGCATGTGGGAGCTCATGCCTGTCTTCAGCACCACCTTGGAGCAGATGGGGCATGGGATCTGCATGCGGTTCTGCTGGTGCAGCTCCATGTGCCGCTTCATGTTCTTCGTCACCTGCCACACACATTATGGCCGTCACACCTCAGTCAGTGTTTCACCGTTTTGACCCCATGAGTTGTGCTAGGTAAGTGCCTGTCACATGTGTGACATTCCGTGTTTCTCATCTATCAGTACACACAAACACTCACACACCTAAACAATGGTCATGATACATAATGTCATGATTAATAAGTTACGGTTTCACTGGAGCAACTACACACATTGCATGGCACTTTGTGTCAAAAATACTATGCAAGGGCATGACTAGAAAAGCTTATAGGCTACTGAAAATCTATTTAAGATTAAAAAAAAAAAAAGTTTAAAAGCCACTCTCTCCTTTCGATAATTATAATTAAGAACTAAACAGCCAACATATAAGAAGATTGATGGGAACTGGACAATAATTTTGATCCACTAAAGCAGAATTAGATTTACATATCATTTTATGACAAAATACACATAGCTGGCAAAAATCTGAGACATCAGACAGACAGGCAGACTTGGACAGACAGACAGACAGACAGACAGACAAAGACAGTGAGGGGATCGATCACCTGCTAATGTCACGGCACACATAAATCACTCACCTTTCCACACTCTGTGCATGTATCCCCAGCCTCTTCCGATCCTCCTGTGGACACTTTCATGATCCTTTCTCTCCACTTAGCATTTCGCATTTCCTCTTCATAATCCGGTTCCTCCACTGCCTGAGTGCTTTCACCGCATTTTGAAGGCTTTCTCACAGAAAGGACATTTCAGGGCTTCTTCAGTATTGCGTTTGATGGATTTGCGACGAGGTTCACTGTCCTCAAAGAGACTGATGTCATCTTCATGGCGTCGTCGACGTCGGTACTCATCGTAATCTTCATCCTCTTCCTCAAGGTCCATTGTGTCACACTCCATATCATGACTTAGAGGACCAAACTTCTTCTTCTTCAGACGCGGGTCAGTCTGGGTCTGCACTGAGCGGCGATTGCCCGTTTCAAAAATAGTGTGGACCTCCACAAACTCCTCGCCCGGGGTCTGCGTCCCCATCTCAGACATGTAGTTGGAATCCTCCATGCTGATGGATGAGGCCTCCACCTGACTCATGTCGGTGGCACTCTCCAGTTCCTCAAAGGTATAGGCATCCTGCGCGTTGACCAGAGGGGTGCTGGTGGCACCACCAATCATGGTCACTGACTGTGAGGCAATGACATGCACTGTTGGAGCCGCCGGGGTTCCTGGCTCTGGTGGGGCTGGGGTGGGTTCACCTTCTTCCTCTTCCTCCTCCTCTTCTTCCTCTTCTGGTTTGTCCACCGGCTCCTCTTTGACCCGGGCCATACCTGCCGGCACAATCTGGATGTCAGCCTGGGAGCGAGGTTTTTTCCGTGGGGATGAAGCAGGGGTGGCAGGCTGGGAAGTCGAGGCGTCCTCTTCATGTACCCGTTTCCGCCCTCGGCGTCCCGTTTCTGGGGGCTCTGCCTCAGGTTCAGGCTGCGAGTCTTCATCCTCTTCTCGTCGTGACCTGGTCCTCCCCCTTCTGGAGGGAGTGTGGGCTTCATCCTGCTTGCCTTTGCCTTTCTCCGTCTCTTGTGCTGTGCTCTTTCGCGACACGCGGGGACTGGCCCGTCCTTCCTCGACCTCCACCTCCTTCTTCCCACCACCACTTTTCCCACTCACATCCGCAGCTGTGGGTTTCTTGGCACGAGCTGAACGGCGACTTTTGCTTTCTTCCTGTGACTCCTGGGATTCCTCTTCTACTTCTTCCATGCTCTCTTCTTCTTGCTCTACTTCCTCTTCCACTGGTGTTTCCACCACGTCTTTCTTTGGCCTCCCTCGCCCACGTTTGACGACTGGTGTGCTGGCCGCAGGCGTACTTTCTGTGGCTGAAGGGGTGTCCGTTTTCTTGGGCCTTCCTCGGGCCCGACCGGACTCTTGGGAGCTTTGAGGGGTGGCTTCTGCCGACTTACTTTTCTCAGTCACCTCTTCTTCAGGGCTGGCTCCTTGCGAGGTCGCCCACGCCCTCGTCCTGCTGTTGCCGTTGGGGTTTTCTTCTCTTCCTTCTGCTTGGGTTCCGGTTCTTCGTCCATGTAACGTCTAGGGGGCCTGGTGGCCCGACGCGGGGTTTCTCCCACAATTGTTTCTTTTTCTTTCTGTTGCTCTGTTTCTTCTGTGGATTGTTCTGACTTTCTTCCCCTTCTCCCTTTCTTTTCAGTTGTGTCAGGCTCTGCAGGAGTTTCTTCTTCCTGAGTTTTGGCCTTGGGTGGCCGACCACGCCTTTTCTCTGGAGCAGGAGTAGTCTTTTCACTCTGCTCAGTCACGGTGGTGTCTGATTCTTTGGAAGATTTGGCAGCCCTGGTCTGTTTGGATGTCTGGGTCTCCTCCTTGCTGGTGGCCGTGCTCTGCTCTGTCTCAGGTTCAGGGTCATCAAAACCAAAGGCGGAAGCTGCCGCCTTCCGGGCAGCTGCAAGTTTCTCTGGAGATCGGATGGTTCTTTTGGTTGGTGTGGGTCTGGCCTCCACATTAGGCTCTTCACTTTCATGAGCAGGGGAAAGAACCTGGCTGGTGATGGCCCCTGCTGGAAGCTGCATGACATCCTGTTCTGCAGTCTTGGCAGTTTCACCTTCTTCTTCTTCTTCCTCCTCCTCCTCCTCCTTGTCCCCTGCTTCTTCCCCCTTCTCATTTTTGTCTGCTTGTTCCTCCTCCTCCTCTTCATCTTCCTCCAGGTTGATGATGCGTGTCTCCCCCTCGTCATCAGCCCCTCCTCTCAGGGCTTCCCCGGGCTGCAACAGGCCCCCTTCTTCATCCTCCTCCTCTCCATGTTGAGGGGCCCCTCCCTCTTCGTTCTCCTCCTCCCCATCCTGCATGGCCACCGTTTCTTCCACCACCTCCTCCTCCACACTCATTACCCTGTCCCCTCCTTCCTCCACTTCCATCATCACCACCGTCTCTCCCTCCTCACACTGCTGGCCATTTTGGGCAATGACAACGTACTGCTTGCCACTGGATGCAGCGTCTCCAGCATTGTTGTCTTCCTGCAGCAGGTTCTTGGGAATCTCCATGGTCTGCAAGACCTGGGCGTCCGTCACTGTGCCCCCATTCTCTCCCCCATCCTTCCCCACATAGTGCTCCTCCGTGTCAGCCATCACCTGAAAACATTCATCACAACCAGTAAGATTGGGCTGGTTGGGTCCAGCTGATTTTGACACTGTTTGGATGGTCTGAGAACATTGCTGATTTTGCCTTAACACTGGCTGGCTTGATCTTCTGTTGGTTTGTTTGATACTGCTGGCATTTATTGCCTAGATAATACTTGCAGGTAGGTTGGGTAAAGTTGATTTTGACCATGGTTTTTTCAAGGATAACTATGTGTGGTCTCTGCATCCACAACCATGTGTTAGGTCGAATAGTGATTTCCTTGAAAGGAAAATAAAGCATTTAATTAACATGGTATGTACCTACACATTTCGCAACATTTTACAATGTTGCATACTCAAAACAGACAATGTTCAGTTTCAGTATCAGTTAACACTCTTTTGTTGAAGCTTTTGCACATGACAATTATGCTGACTGCTATCTGCAGAATTTAATTTAGAACATTTCTTGTCTGTTGTTTGTGACTTCTGAAGAAAACAAATTTGTTGAATATCAACTGGTCCGTTTTGTACCATGTATTCAATCTGTACAACTTTATATATTGTTTTGCATTTGTTCATTTGCATTTTGCATTCTTTTCACCAACTCTCTCATATATTTTCCTTATACATTATTCACTGTTCTTGAAAAGAACACTCAGTCTACCTATCACTGTTAAGAACAGCCTGCATACTTCAAGTGTGCCATTGTAATGTCCCTGTGTGTGAACTGTGATGTGTCCATGTCCCTAGGTATGAGAACTATGACATGTCTATGTCCTTGTGTGTGAGAACTGTGCTGCATCTATGTCCCTGTGTGTGCAAACTGTGCTGTGCATATATGTGACTGTGTGAGAGACCTGTGGTGTGTCTATGTCTATGAGTGAGAACTGTATGTCCCTGTGTGAGAACTGTGGTGTGTCTGTCTATTGAGTGAGAACTGTATGTCCCTGTGTAAGAACTGTGGTGTGTCTATGAGTGAGAACTGTATGTCCCTGTGTGGGAACTGTGGTGTGTCTATGTCTATGAGGTGAGTAAGAACTGCATGTCCCTGTGTGAGAACTGTGGTGTGTCTATGTAATATGTTCCTGAGCATGAACTGTCCCTGTGTATAAAATGTGACATGTCTGTGCCCCTCTGTGAGAACTGCGATACGTGTATGTCCCTGTGTGTGTGAATTGTGACATGTCTATGTTCCTGTATGTGTTAACTGTGACATGTCCATGTCCCTGTGCATGGGTGGGAGTGAGAAATGTTTGTAATATTGAAAAGTTTGCGGCCGGGGTCCAGGGGCTGCTTTAAGGCACCTGGTGGGGTGCAGGGGCAACACCCTGCTAGGGGTTCTGGGGGGCAAAGTCCCCCAGGCGCTGACGAAAACTTGACATTTAAGGACAGTTTACTACGTTTACCTTTGATACACACTCGTGAATTTTATACTTCTCAGTACTATATAGTTAAAACTATTTCAGACATAAAACAACAGAACAGCTACAAATGTCCAACAGAGTCGAGGCGGAAGAGTAAAAAATATGGACTGGAGAACCAGCGCACGCATCCATTGAAGTGCAAATGGGGGGGGGGGGATCACCAATACAGAAATCCATATAATACGGAACTACTCCCACCCATGCCTGCGTGTGTGTATGTGTGAACTGTGAAATGTTTATGTCCCTGTGTCTGTGAACTGTGACATGTCTATGTCCATGTGTGTGAGAACTGTGCCATGTCTATGTCCCTGTATGTAAGTGAGAACTGTGAAATGTCTATGTAAGATAAGATAAGATAATGTTGCTTATAGCCCAGCTGACCGCAAGGGCCACATCAGGGCTGTCACCACGTTAAAATCAACTCGCAAAATGTCTATGTCCCTGTGTGAGTACTGTGGTCTATGTCCCAGAATGTTAGAACTGTGATGTGTCCTTATCCCTGTGTATGAGAACAGCGAAGAGTGTATATAATTTCCATGTGCGTGTGAACTGTGGAGTGGCTATGTCCATGTGTGTGAGAACAGTGAAGCATCTATGTCCCTGTGTATAAGAACTGTGAAGTGTCTAAGTATGTTCCAGAGTGTGAGAACTGTGAAGTCTATGCCCCTGTGTGTGACAACTGTGAAGTCTATGTCCCTGTGTGTAAGAACTGTGCCATGTCTATGTCCCTGTGTAAGAACAGTGAAGACTATGCCCCTGTGTGTGACAACTGTGAAGTCTATGTCCCTGTGTGTAAGAACTGTGCCATGTCTATGCCCCTGTGTGTAAGAACAGTGAAGACTATGCCCCTGTATGTGACAACTGTGAAGTCTATGTCCCTGTGTGTAAGAACTGTGCCATGTCTATGTCCCTGTGTGCAAGAACAGTGAAGACTATGCCCCTGTGTGTGACAACTGTGAAGTCTATGTTCCTGTGTGTAAGAACTGTGCCATGTCTATGTCCCTGTGTGAAAGAACAGTGAAGACTATGTCCTTGTGTGTGAGAACAGTGGAGTCTATGTCCCTGTGTGTGAGAACAGTGAAGTCTATGTCCCTGTGTGTGAGAACAGTGGAGTCTATGTCCCTGTGTGTGAGAACAGTGGAGTCTATGTCCCTGTGTGTGAGAACAGTGAAGTCTATGTCCCTGTGTGTGAGAACAGTGAAGTCTATGTCCCTGTGTGTGAGAAATGTGCCATGTCCATGTCCCTGTATGTGAGAACAATGAAGTCTATGTCCCTGTATGTGAGAACAGTGAAGTCTATGTCCCTGTGTGAGAACAGTGAAGTCTATGTCCCTGTGTGTGAGAACAGTGGAGTCTATGTCTCTGTGTGTGAGAACAGTGGTCTATGTCCCTGTGTGTGAGAACAGTGGAGTCTATGTCCCTGTGTGTGAGAACAGTGAAGTCTATGTCCCCGTGTGTGAGAACAGTGGAGTCTATGTCCCTGTGTGTGAGAACAGTGAAGTCTATGTCCCTGTGTTTGAGAACTGTGAAGTCTATGTCCCTGTGTGTGAGAACTGTGAAGTCTATGTCCCTGTGTGTGAGAACAGTGAAGTCTATGTCCCTGTGTGTGAGAACAGTGAAGTCTACTTCCCTGTGTGTAAGAACAGTCAAGAGCCTACTTCCCTGTGTGTGAGAACTGTGAACAGTCTACTTTCCTGTGTGTGGGAACCATCAAGAGTCTACTTCCCTGTGAGTGTGCGCGTGTCTAGGGCCCTGTGTATAAGAACTGAGACGGAGGCAGGAACCAAGACAGGGCATGGCTGCTGATGTACACATGTGTACAGTACACTAGAGAGCAACTATCACTCATATACAGAAAAGCTTATGGCAATGTTACTCTTAGTCAATTTGTGCATAATTCTGGTCAATACTGAAGAGAGCAAGTCTGTTTGGTTAGATAACTGTAAAATTCTTTGACCTGCACAAACTGTATCCAGCAGGTGACTCCTTTTGGACCCAAGGCATATTATGCAGTTGATGGTGATTTTTTTTTCGGCAAGTGGTGACCGAGAACCTGGTGTGCTCAGTGTGCATGCTGATTGTGTGTGTGATTGTGTGTGTGTGTGTGTGTGTGTGTGTGTGTGTGTGTGTGTGTGTGTGTGTGTGTGTGCAAGTTTTTTCTTTTCTGTGTGTGTGTTTGAGTATCATGTGTGTGTGTGTGTGGTGTGTGTGTGTGTGTGTGTGTGTGTGTGTGTGTGTGTGTGTGTGTGTGTGTGAGCGAGCGAGTGAGCGAGCATGCGAGCGTGCGTGCATGCATGCATACATGTGGTGCTGAGCCCAACAAAATAATGAGCACATGGTGATAAACAGTTGAGATATGACTGCACAAGCACACAGAATGAGGGGTGAAACATTAAGTTGACAAATTGTACCAGTGTTGTGCAGTGTTGTCTTCCCTTGTTCTTCCTCAATGTAGAAAGAATGGCTGCTAAGTCCTCTAAACTAGTCCATTTCCTATCCGAATTGTGGTGGCTGTATTTATTAATGTAAAAAAGATGCATTATCACACACACACACACTCACACTCAACACACACACACACACACACACTGACTGTCTGTTTGAAATGTAATCATGAAATGAAATGTGAAAGAAAAAAAAAATTCCATCTATCCATGTACACAGTCTACCTGATAAAGAGACTATGCAGTAAGCTCTCTCTCTGTGCAACCTGTGTGTGTGTGTGTGTGTGTGTGTGTGTGTGTGTGTGTGTGTGTGTGTGTGTGTGTGTGTGTGTATGATGTACCTTGAATTATCCTATTGTATGAAAAGTATAAGTATTGTGACAATATTTGCTGCAGACACATACATAATTTACCAAATTTAAAAAATCTCCTGCCAAGAGATTCAAATGCATAAGATGAGATGAATTACACAAGGATCTGCATTCATCTTTATAAAGGTCATGCTAGTAAAAAGAACCTAGGTTCTATGCATGTGTTTTAAACAGAAAAACTGTGGATGTGAAAAGGACTTTGGCAAGGCTTTTGTTCTTGTTTTTATCAGATACTTTCCTTTTTTTCCAAACTTTTAATTACCAGACATTCAAAAAGCAAACTGGTCATAAACGGTCATAAGATTCTTTTGGCAAAGTCAAATTCTCAAATCTTTTTAAACACCACCTCTGAATTCAACCTTACACTAGTTACAGAAACTGGAAACATCATTTGATGTCCATTCTTCATTTCTTGAACTTTGAGGAGGCGCAAAGCCACAATTTCTTATTCTTTCATGATGCATCCAATATAATTATAATATTAATAAAGTACAAACCAAACAAACAAAAATTAAAACAGAAACAACAAAAACTTCAAAAATAATGTTGATCATCATATTTGTACAGAAATCTTTCTAGAAACTTAAAAATTCAACAATAATGTTTTTCATTCAATTATGCCTGTAATCTTAATGATGATATTCAGAAAATGAAATATTAACAGTCATTTTTTTTAACAAGCTGTCTGATTTTACTTATAAAGTGATCATTAAAGGTCAATACTCTCTCAAAACAAAAACAAAACAAAATCCAGCCAAGAACGTGTTTCAATGGTGTTTACTTTCAAATTCAGTCAGTTATCTGCGAAACTTTTGACATCAGCATTATCTGCAGTACCATTTAAAATGCAAATTTTTTCAGTCAAAATTTGTAAGACTGAAGTCTGACCTCTTAATTATCATGAAATTCATTACAATTGCTCAAAATTTTGCATGCCTCACTTGAAATATTGTGCAATGCTGCAATTCTAACTTAAAATTAGTACGCATGTCACACTTTAGGCATCAAAGATCATGGTGGCGATGGCTGAACTCAATCACAAGAAATGAATAATGGCAGTAAAAAAAAAAAAGTGAAAAGAATGACCTAATGTGTGTTACAGAGTATGGGCCATAAGTCTTTTACAGACGGTATTGGTCAATAATACATTTCACTTTGACTAAACAAACTTTCACTCCCTTACCCACAGTTTTAGTTTTAACAGATTTACTACCTACAGTCTGACAAGGCATTCTAAAATGAAAATGTTGATCCACAGTTGAACTTACACCAGCCACATTTGCAAATTTACTTCTAGTTACTATGGTAGTACTTTTTTTTAATTTTCTTTTGCTAATTCCACTGGAACTATTTTTAGCAACCCCAAGCTTTCTTCTGACATCAAATAGTGAAAAGTGAATCCTGAGAGTAATTTGGTTCTTTGCAATTGGCTGTTCTATAAACAACATTGAACTGAAATATAAATCCAGCCCCAAACATTGTTTTGGACAGGAACAGAACATTGAAAGACTATCAAATCAGCAATTACTTTCTGCGTTTTAGACTGTACAATCCAAATGCGAGTGTGTGTGTGTGTGTGTGTGTGTGTGTGTGTGTGTGTGTGTGTGTGTGTGTGTGTGAATTTTGTTATTTTTAAGCAATCCAAGCCAATCATGCGCTTCAAAATCTTCTTTTGCACATATTCAATGTGGGCAACAATACTTCCAAACTAAAGAGGAGTGTATACTACTACAGTGTCTTTGGTTATCAAGTGAATAACAATTGCAGTATCGTTTTCTTCTGAGTACTTGAGCATGTGACTTACCTAGTCTGACATAAGTTCTGAAGTCACCAAGTCTTTTGGGTGACATACAAGGCAGAATAGCAGACAGACTTACTTTTCTAAACTACATTAATGTGTTTGTGATCAATGAATGTACACTCCGAAAGTCTGGTAATCAATAATTTTTCAAAATTTGTAATTTAGACACACATGAAGTTGATGAACACTGTGGCAAATAATTAAGTACATTATGCACTGTGATCATGGCAACCGGCAACTTTGTAATTTAGACACGTATTTATAACATTTTATTTAATTACTACTAAAGAACACCTCTACTGAGAAGGTTTTAACAAGTTATCCATTGAATCACTGCACGAAGTTTGTCACTGTTCATTTACGTTCTCATTGTGGTTATTTTTTATTTCCCCCTTGCAGTTCACCGCCGACATCAACAACACATAAAAAAATCAATTGCTGTAATGTGCTACTAAGTTTACTAACATCATGTCCAGCTGGGCAGATTAATGATTATATTATTTTGGCAAGTGCCGAGTAGCTCTGGCCACGTCGGCCTAGTCACGGCAAGTGACGTTCGTTTCGTTGCACGAAGAACCGCTGCGTGCAAGTCACATGATAAGCGAACAGCCGCCATTTCAAAACAGCCAATGACCTTGAGCATTATGCAGCCCCATTTGCAACCAATTGTATCTTATTAAAATAACGGATCGCAATATTATGTTGTCTCTTGTGATATGCGAAGCCTCTCACAAAAATCGAAACAAGGGGGGTATGAGGAAGGGGTTATCTTTCCACAAAGGGGAACCT
>CM065720.1:59025428-59065428 GCA_033310375.1 Conus canariensis | reverse complement strand
TTCAGTTGGTTAGTTGGCTTTTTGTTTGTTTGTTTGTTTTTTGTTTTTTTTTGCAAGAGTATCAGCAAGTGACTTAAATGTAGAGCGGGCAGCGGGAGATTATATACACCCTATAATCTTTCTATTTCTTTTTTTTTTCTTTCTTTCTTTCTTTCTTTTTTTTTTTTTTTTTTTTTTTAACGTTTCTTTCCATAATATATAAGTGTCACCTGGATTGTTCAATATTTCACTCCTAAGATTCCCAAATGTTGTTTCTTTGCAATATCCATCGCTTTGTTACTGTAAACATCAGCCATATATTTATTGTGCAATTTAGAAACTATATTTGGAGGCTGAACATCATGACGTCTCATTCAGTTTTGGAAGGCTTCTGTTTTCCTGTCTACGGCATATTTACATGATGAGTTCCACCAAGGGTTTGAGACACTTTAAGGTTAGTCTTTGAATGTAACCCTAGCAATGGCAGAATCCGCTGCTCTTATTGTTAGGTTTCTTAGCTTTATGTAATACTTTTCATGATCTTCTGGAAATTCTATACACGGTAAATAGCTTAAAGGTTAAACATCCATTCAGATTTAGCAGAAAAGATCCCAATTAGGTTTATCACCATCGTATCTCACATTTACAGAACAGTATTCAGGTTTGTTTGTTATAAGGACTTGCTGAAATCTGAACTTAATTCAACAGGCAGATGACCACTACCAAACGGTAAAAAAGTAACACGCCAAGTGTAGAGTGGAAAATATACCTGTAGATACCAAGGATGCATCAATAGATGAACTTCTCTGATCAGAGCAATCAGCAAATCTGGTAATAGGTCCGCCATTTATTAATGTAAGATTAGTATTAGTTTTTACAGTAGCAGGATACTCATTGCTGTTTGTGATATCTTTTTTTCAGCCTCCATACCACACAGCACGATGTAATTGAAATAGCCGAGGATAATCCATTCTCTGGTAGAATCTAAGTCCAATAACCAGCCAGCTTCACTCCATTGAATAATAACACCTCAACGGGTTAAAAATTGCTCCTTGACGTTCCCTTGTCTACAGCAGGAGTTTAAGTGTTCGCCTATTGAAGTATAGGGTGACTTGACAGTTTCGTACAAGCACTACATAGTCAATGTTGCAATTTTGATTTTAGCATTTTTGTTTGCTATATTAAGAAGCTGATACAAGAATCCATTAAATTTTGGTAATTTTTATATGACAATTTACTGTTTGCAGGTCAGTTATGTCAAATTGATAATCATGCCGGAAGAATTTGTTTCTACAATTCCATTACAAGAAGGAGGTCATATTAGAAGAGCTGTCATGTATGTGCCTAGCAGGATGTAGGCTGCACACACACACACACAAACACACACACACACACACACACACACACACACACACACACACACACACACACACACACACACACACACACACACACACACACACAGAGGATAGAAGTGTTTAAAGTAGGAGAAGGAAAGCGGAGAGGTAATCTATTTTTTCAACTTTCATTTTGAGTAGAGATTTTTGCGCACGCACACACACACACACACACACACACACACACACACACACACACACACACACACACACACACACACACACACACACACACACACACACGATCCATTTCTTTGTATAAAATATACAATAATTTGAACACAAACTAAGTGAAAAGGCCAAACAACGCTGCAAAATAGACAGCTTATGCACCATCAGCCACTTTGAATGTGCACAGAGTGCTACTCAGTGGAGGGATAGGGTGGTGGGTGGCAAATTGAATCGTTTTAAGATTAACAAGTAAAGAAGGGAGAGCACATGCGCAGGAAGTAACATGCCTTTTCGATCCTGGCAGTAAACAACGAAAATTTTTTGCATTTTTCTGTAGTGTATTCTGTTTTTTTAAACCTGTTCATCAATAAAACCACTTCTAGTTTAGGCCATATTTTCGAAATTTTAAAGTTATGAACATTTTTCCCTTGGAAATTTGCTAGAGCTGGACAAAAAACTTTCGACAGTGAACATCTAGCTAGTCTTTAAGAGAAAAAGAGAAGGACAGAGAAATGAAGAAGGGAAAAAGAGTTGTGTGTTTTTTGTTTGTTTGTTTGTTTTGCGCTCTCCCTGTTTTCCGTCGCAATATAATCAAGCTGGTTTCAGCGACGTATGCATCCAGATCCAGATCCAGACGTGTCAACATGTCCGCCATCTTTGTTCTACACTTCGGCTTCGTATTTCAGAACTTGTGATTGAGAAGTTACACCATGACCTCAGTCTACTTCACTACTTCCCTCCTACTGTTGTTGGTGTTCTACAATGACTTCATTACGCCTGGAAACAAGTCACCTTTCAGGATCCCGAGCCAACTCTTGAGAGCAGGAGGTAACGTCAGGAAGGCCCTTCGGCCAAACCTGCACCCTCGTCAGGTCAGTGCCCTTCTTGTGTTGACTCTGCTGTTGTCCGGCGATATACACAAAAACCCTGGCCCACATCCAAAGAACATATTCCCATGTGGTATGTGTGAAAGTCATGTGTCCTGGGCTGATGCTGGAGTTGCCTGTGATAACTGTAGTATTTGGTACCACAAATCGTGCATCGAGCTTTGTTCATCAGACTATGAGGTACTAAACCGACCAAATATACAGTAGAATTGTCACAAATGTGATAGCGTCAACTGTGGATCCTTCACCTTCCGCAGTCTCTCCTTGGAATCTGCAGACTACTACCAACCCTAAGCTGATCTTGACTCTAGTGTTGACTCCTACCACCCTTCCCATCATAAGTTCAGCCCCCTCAAGGCAAGCAGCCCCAAGTGTGAGAATAGATCGAGCCCAGGAAGTAAGGATAACCGCCAGTCACTTCATTCAGCAAATGCTCATTCTATACCAGCCCCCCCCCCCCCCCCCCCCCCACACACACACACATACACACACAAGGCAAGCAGCCTTCAATTGGCCAAGATGGACAAAATAACCATAGCAGCCATGTTTATGACCAGCCGAGGAAACGAAACCTCAGGATCTTAAACCTCAACTGTCAGAGTGTGACCAGAAAGGGGGCAGAGCTGGCTGCAATGATAAACTACATAAAACCAGATGTAGTGTTTGGAACAGAGTCGCATCTGGATAAAGACATCCTCTCTGCTGAGATCTTCCTAGTGAACTACGAGCCCTACCGAAATGACCGCAATCGATTTGGTGGAGGAGTCTTCATTCTAGTCCACAAGAGCCTTGTATCGTCAGAGTGTAAAGATCTTAAGGCTGACTGCGAGGCGGTATGGGCAAAAGTTCACCTTCAGGCAGGGGGAGATCTCCTCCTTGGATGCTTTTATATGCCCCATCGAAACCTTCATGATCTCAGTGAGCTGGACGAGATCCTGTAGAAGATCACAACGGGGAGAAACCGGAAACAAGTCATCTTGGCTGGGGACTTCAACTGCCCGGATATCGACTGGGATGCACACACAGTCCTGCAAAACGCTAGCGACCCAACTGTACAGGAAGAGCTTCTAGACATTACATCAGCAGCGTACCTGACCGAAATCCATGACCAACCCACCCGGAAGGAAAACATGATTGACATAGTCTTTGTTTCCAACCCATCCCTAGTTAAATCCTCAACAACCGTCCCTGGACTCTCCGACCATGAGGCAGTGGTGACTGATTTTGATACCCGCCCAAAGAGAATGAAGGAGAAAGCTAGGAAGATGTACTTCTTCTCAAAAGCAAAGTGGGAGGACATTGACAGAGATTTGAAACCCCTATCAGAGAGACTGGAAACTAAGAAAAAGGAAGGGGCTGATGTCAACAGTCTTTGGGATGATTTCAAAACAACTATCCTGACTACTGTAGAGAAGCATGTCCCATCTGCGCTCCGGAAGAACAGGAATGATCTCCCGTGGATCAACAAGGACATCCGCAAACTCCTGGAAAAGAAGAAGAGGCTGCATGGAAGGGCCAAGAAGACACAGAACTGGACCAACTATGCATTCTGCAAGAAGGAATGTAGGAGGGCCATGAGGAGGGCAGAACAGCAGAACGTCACCAAGTCCATCGAGGAAGGCATGAAAGAGAAGAATAGTAAGCCTTTTTGGAGGTATGTCAAGATGCGGCGCCGAGAAAACACTGGGGTAGCCCCCTATGAAGGATGGTGCAACACTCCGCAGCGACAGCCCCTCTAAGGCTAGACTTCTAAACTAGTTCAAGTCCCGTCTTTACAAAGGAAGATGGCTCACCGCCCCCCCCCCCCCCCCCCCCCCCCCTCCCCAGATGCAAGGGCCAAGATCCCCAACTATTGACGACCTGACCATCAACACAGAAGGAGTTGCTAAACTTCTGCAAAATCTCAACCCTTCGAAGGCCTGCGGCCCAGATGGGATCCCCAGTAAGATCCTAAGGATTTGTTGGCAGACACTGGCTCCAGTCCTAAACTGTATCTTCAACCACTCCCTGTCCACTGGATGTCTTCCTGATGATTGGCTAACCGCAAACGTATCCAGTGTGTACAAAAAAAGGGGATAGAAATAAAGCGGAGAACTATAGACCCATATCATTAACGTCTGTAGCCTGCAAACTGCTGGAACATATTATCTGTCACCACCTGCACAAAGACCTGGAGAAGTACAACATCCTCACTGACAAGAACCATGGCTTCAGATCTGGTTATTCCTGCGAGACCCAACTGCTCACTACAACGCGAGACTTGTTTGAATCCTCCGAAGCAGGGATACAGACTGACGTCATGATCTTGGATTTCAGCAAGGCCTTCGATACAGTGCCCCACACCAAACTCCTCCACAAGTTGCAGCACTACGGCATCCGAGGGCCTGTTCACCAGTGGATAACAAGCTTCCTGACCAAAAGAACTATGAGGGTGGTCCTGGAGAGGGAATCCTCTAAGGAGGCTGCGGTCGAGTCGGGAGTGCCCCAAAGTATAGTCTTAGGCCTATTGCTGTTCCTGTGCCACATAAACGACCTCCCTGCTACTGTGACATCAAAAGTGCGCCTGTTCACAGACGACTGCCTGCTCTACCGAGAAATACGTTCCTTCCAAGACCACCTCATCCTCCAAGCAGACCTCCGAGACTAGAAGTGTGGGCCAACGATTGGGGCATGAGGTTTAACGCACGAAAGTGCTACGTCCTCCCAATCAAGGCCACGTCTTCATACTTCTACACGCTCTGTGGAGAGGTTCTGAAGCATGTAAAGCACAACCCATACCTTGGCGTCCTCATCTCCTCAGACCTGAAATGGTCAACCCACATCAACAACATATGTAAGAGAGCTGGGTCGCTGCTTGGATTCCTGAGACGTAACCTAGGGAACTGCCCACAGGAGTGTCGCCGACTGGCCTACATCGCTCTTGTCCGATCAACGCTGGAGTACGGCGCAATAGTTTGGGACCGTACCTAAAGAAAGATATTGATCGGCTGGAGCGAATGCAACGGCAAGCAGCGCGCTTCATCAAAAGAAACTACAGGTTTAGAGAAGAGGGCTGTGTCGACAAGATGCTCCGTGAGCTGGACCTTCCACCCCAACAAGAACGCAGGAAACAACAACGGCTCACCACTGTCTACAAAATCAGCCACGGGCTCATCAAGGCAATGCCGCCAGAGAAATTCCTGACCTGCAAACAGAACTAGAAGGAAAATCCGCCCCACAGCATTTAAGGATCGCGAGACCACAAACATCGTTACTCGCCATGCTGTCAATAACACCAAGGGCTACAAGATTCCAGATGGCACTTCAGAGCAGTACAGATGCTCCTTTTTTGTAAAGACCGTCGAGGATTGGAAAGGAAGAAACAACAGTCCAGGCCAGTACTGTCGCCGCATTCACGGCAGCGGTGGGCAGTTCTGCCGCTCTCCACTAAACCCATGCTGTACGTTAATTAGTTAGTTAAGGTAGGTGGGGAAAGGGTGGGGGTGGGGTCCCTTTTTTTGGGGGGTGGGGGGTGGGGGGGTGGGGGGTGGGGCTTGGCACTATCTTCTGTAGGGTCAGGACCGGTAATGTACAGGCTTGCCTGTATGTACAAAGCGAAAAGTAGTAGCGATCCGGCAGCTCCACACCTAGCTAGTCCTTAAGAGAAAAAGACATAGAAAGAGAAAAGAAGAAAAGAAAAGACAGAAAGAAAAAAATCTTTTTCTTTGTCTTTTTTCTTTTTTTTTTTTTTGTTTTGTTTTTGCGCTCTCCCTGTTTTCCGTCGCAATATAATCAAGTTGGTTCAGCGACGTATGCAGCCAGATCCAGAAGACTTTGTCGATCCGGTTGGCATACCTGAATGGTTGAGTTTTACGTCCTCATAGCAAAAGTTTTTAGGGACAAGTTTTTCTTTCGCGGTAGTCTTGGATGCCTTGGCCTAGAGGTTCATGGTGGAGTTGGTCGGTGTTGTTCGATGGTAGTAGTCGTTAATGTTGTCTTCTTTCGTTGTAGTTGCTGGTGTTCCTTTCGTCTTGCTCTGGGGTGGCTTGGAACGTCGACCGGCTGGCGTTGCGTTCCTGGGATTAAAATCCAGCAGAAGCTTCCGTTAACCAAACCGTTTCAAGCAAACACGGAGCTGAAAGGCCCCCTACAGTTAGAGTTAGGTTTGGTTATAGTCTGCTTATCCTTGTTTTGCAGTTTGCCAGTTTTCGATTTTCATGGACCCTCGGTGCCTCTGCGGTAGATACCATGGTCAGTCAACATCCGACCTGGAGCAAGTGACTTCCAAGCTGGTTCCTCGGGTGGGCGGGGCCAAATTCGATTTTCAGAACACATAGTCTAAGCTTGTGCATAATATTATGGGTGGTTTTGACTAAAGCCCGAAATTCTGAATGCATTGTGGGGAGTTTGTTAGAATGTTTTTTGCGCAAAAGGCCCATGTTTGTCAATGCACGCGTTATGCATTGATAAGTTCAGAGTAGTGTTTTCTTGGTTGGTCGGACACCGGTTTGTGTTGTGTTTCAGCTGTTTCAGTCTGTTAGTCAGTGTATTTACTATGCATTCTCTGTGTGTGTGTGTGTGTGTGTGTGTGTGTGTGTGTGTGTGTGTGTGTGTGTGTGTGCGCGCGCGCGCGCGCGCGCGCGTGCGCGGGAAAGTGACTTGGAGGAGGACATAATTTACATGTAACTGACACAGCAGTTTATATGTAAAGCGTCTTATGTACTGGGTTGATAAGGGGAACTGAAGTTCAAGGAATAAAACAAACGTAAAAGAGATCTAGAGTAAATTCTGCATCTTTGTGCATGATTTACCATCATGCATGTCAGCACACACACACACACACACACACACACACACACACACACACACACACACACACACACACACAAGGACAACAGATTCTTGGGGGGATGATTTATCATTCAAAACCAGTGGAAATAATCTACAGGCTGACTGTTATTTCAACACATCACTGTTAAGTCTTTCAATGACAGAGGATTTGAATTTTTGTCCATCATATGCACAGGATACCATTTGTATGCAGTTGATGGATGTCAGTATCAATTTCAAATTAACACTAATGATGGTGATTTGGAATTCTCGATTCCAATCCATTCACATTCAACAGTGTTAATGTCAAGATGTGTCCGACCAGAGAGAGAAGAAACGATGATCTCTTTATGTCTAAACATTTGCACATTTAACCAAATCAGCATGACAGTTCAGCTTCTTCAGGTCTGGGCACAGAAGTGAAAGCTTAATATCAAGTAGAATGGCATATCAAATGAGGTCAAGTCAATCTAACCAGAGAGCAATGTGGCATGCAATACAGAGCACACACACGTGCGTATGCACACACACACACACACACACACACACACACACACACACAGATTTATCTTTACACACACTGAGTCCGGGCGGGGCGACTATCCCCAACCCGAGGAGACGGGGGAATCCATCTGAAGAAATGACGAACGAGACAACAACACACACTGAGTTGGAGAGAGAAAGAAACAGGTTGCTTTCTCAATATGTCTTTCCCACTCAGCGGACGTGAAGATGACTGTGTGTGTGTGTGTGCGTGCGTGCGTGCGTGCGTGCGTGCGTGCGTGCGTGCGTGTGTGTGTGCGCGCGCGTGCGTGTGTGCGTGCGTGTGTGTGTACTCTGCCTTTCATGGAACAGCTCCTCTCTACTGGTCCAGAGAGAGAGAGAGAGAGAGAGAGAGAGAGAGAGAGAGAGAGAGAGAGAGAGAGAAAGAGAGGTGATATGATGATGACTTTCTTTCTTTCTTTCTGCGTACGCAGGCTGATACTCCTGCGGACACTCCCTGTATAGATAGGCAGTGAGGTTTTGTGTGTATGACCGTTTTTTTTTTTTTTTTATCCCGCCATTAAGACAGCCATACTCCATCTTCGGGGAAATATGATGATGATGAAGCTTAAGAAGGAAATTGAATTATTAGTGAACTTTGTTGAAAAAAATGTTTAAGTGTTACGTTGTGATAGCATTTGCTTTTATTCTGATATTTTCAGCATGTGCAAGGAGTGCGAGAGAGCAAGAGTACGTTATATACTTCAATGGGAGTTTCCTTCTCGTGCTCACACAGGAGGGTGGTTGTGGTGGTGGTGGTGGTGGTGATGGTGGTGGGAGTTACGAAAATAGGCTCTAAACACAATTTGCTTGAGGTGTTGAAGTAACACAGTGACGTGCTATGCGAAAGTCTGTGTGTATACTGTGCCAACCTAATAATTACTATTTCAACTGAAAAGCCATGTCATGCATTTCAGAACTGGAGACTTTTCCTGTGTATGCGACATGCCATGCATGAACATGCCACTGATCATTCTGGTGCGCACTTTGAAGATAACTGGTAAATGTTATGAGCGATCTCTAGGATGCACAACATGATTTCTATTTGAGATCATGACAGTATAGGACATCTTTCAGTCCCTCCCCCTTCCGTAACAGCACAGCGCAATCTCAAGGATTTTGTGTCTCCATTGCACCTCACAATCTGCATCTGAAAGTGTGCATGACCGTTTGAAAGGGCTAAATAGGCTGACTGGAACGAGGTAGCTCTGTGTGTAGTGTTTAAAACTGCAGTAGGCTGACCTAAATCAAACTGTCCTCTGGAAAAGATCATGGGAAATAGTACATGATAATCTGATCTGTCTGCATCATTAAGGACACTTCATGTTCGAGCTTTTGCACCGTTTTCTTTGCCACAATGTGCACCACCTTTGAAGTTTCCATACACCATTATATGCTGCCTTTGGAATAAAAGTTGTTTTTTTCATGTAGTTTACCTTGTGAGGTGGTTCAATTCATATAATTGAATTAACTTTTTTTTTCTGTGCAGATGGTTAAAAAAAAATGTATTAAAGTGCCATCCAACTGGGACACAAGTCATGTTAATAAACTCAAAGATTAGGTACTCCTGACCACTTTTTACCACAAAATGTGCCCGAGCTGAATTAGATGAACCATGCATTAATCACACACACTCATGTATGCAGAGAGAGAGAGATGGGGGAGGGAGACAAAGGGTGTTTGTGTGTGGGGATGGGTGGGTGGGGGGAAAGAGGAGGAGGTATAAGTGTAGTATTCAACATGTATCATTCATTCACACTGCTCAAATACTCAAAATAGATTTCTAGTATTTTATTATTTCATACACCTCACAATGTACATACGAAAAGAAAAAGATCTCTTTGAGGATGGTGTTTGAGTGGGATTGGAATTGAAGAGAGAGAGAGAGAGAGAGAGAGAGAGAGAGAGAGAGAGAGAAGGAGAGACATAAATGTTTTTTTTGTTTTGTTTAGCATTTAGGCCTTAACAAATGACTGAGAGAGAGAGAGAGAGAGAGAGAGAGAGAGAGAGAGAGAGAGAGAAATTGACTGAAAGTTGAACACATAGAACTGTTTACATTTCAAAAGTTCTTGGTAGAGAATCTGTCGTATAATATTTACAGAGCACAATGAACAGGCATACAACTTTTTCAAAATGTGTGTGTGTGTGTGTGCTTGTGCGTGTGTGTGTGTGTGTGTGTGTGTGTAGAATAGGTGTGTGGAACAGAAGCTTAAAAGGACATGGGATGAAGGAAGTAAGGGCTAGAAAACATTTTCAGAAAGCAACATTTTTTTTTCACTCTTTACATTGCAATTTGTCTCCAAAATTCTCCACATAATGTATGTCACTTCTCGTATGAAACAATGACCCCCTTGTAATTTTATGTTTTTCTTATTGCACTTTATTTTCCAAAAACTGAGAACAAATCAAATGTTTTTCCTCCCATTTGGCACTGTCAACATTTAGTCCTTAATAAGCTGGCTTTATACACCTTTATGCCAGCTGAAGGCTAAGACTGAATGTAGACAACAGGCAGTGAGAACTGATACAACAGACAGAAGACTGAATGCACACGAGTGAAGACATGAGCACTGTCACTCAGCAGAGACCCCAACACCCAGCCCGCCCCCCCCCCCCCCCCCCTCTCCCACATTGTAGAAAAGCTCTGGGATGCCTGTCTTTCGATTTCTTTCTTTCTTCTTTTTTTTTTTTTTAATCAGGTGTGGAGAGAAAAGATCAGGGCCCATTTTTTGTTGAGCTGATCCTGGACTTAAGAATGTGGTACCTTCACAAGAGCAGACAGTAAATTCAGGAACAGTATTGCTATCCATCATGTGAAGCTGTCAGGCTCTACAATTGTTTGCTCTCAGCTTAAGCATGAACCTCAGCCCTGCGTGACACCAACCAGTCAATTACAACTACAAGGACAGCTTTTTGTCAATGCCATTGACTGACTGACTAATGATGAAAATGGCAATCAGCAGTAGAAGGAATCACTGTGTCATAGCACAGCACACTGCAATCAAGTCTGCTGCTGTACCTCCAAAACCGAACATTAACACAACATCTAAAATGCACATCATTGTGCATGGTAGTTCCTTCTATCAATCCTATTTTTTTCCCCTTGAAAAAACAAAAAGGTATGAGACAACAGTGATAGTTCTATGACAATGATGGTGTAAATGATATGAGCCCACCTTTCCCTGACTGTAACTCCTCAACCATCCAACCACCCTCACCTTTCCTGACCCTATCTTCCTTCAGCCAATCAAAGTGCATCATCATTTTACCCTGGTCCTTTCATTTGAAGGCAGATCAATTTCCACAGATTTACATGGGGGTGGGTGGGTTTGGGGGAGCAGGGTGTGTAGGGAGCATAAGAAAAGCAAAATGATTCTCCCAGACGAACATGCTGAATAGCTCAGTTTGGAAAAAATAGAAACATAAGAATCATACCATAATGCCCAGTATGTACACAATAACAAGAATGCCATGATGGAACCTAGATGGTATGCACATCATGGATCTAAATGAAGACACACAAGTCATAGATGCAATCACACTCACACAGTGAAGCCAAATGGCTGGCACCAAAGAGTCTCTGTAGTCCTAACCAACTGGAATCCAGTGCCATGACAGAACAAGCAAAACCAACGTACCACCCACTGACTCTCACACCACACAAAGAATCATACTATTTATAACCCTGCCCACCGCAAGGGTCATACACCTCGCAGTCCAATGACTACACTACAATCACCACAGACCGACAGGCAGCAAGACCAGGACTTGAAACCGAGACAATTCATAGTGATGACACTGTTGATGTCGGTTTCTCTCACTAACAACATGCTCACAGCTTTTTCTCTCACTGATGACATGGTTTATGATTATTTTTAACACTGATGACATAATTATAATTGTTTTCTCTCACTGATGATATGGTTCATGACAATTCCTATCACCGACGACATGGTTCATGATTAGTCTCTTACATGCTGACACAGATCATGACGGATCTTTCTCTCAATTATGACACGATTCATGACCGCTTCTTTCAATGACCTCATGATTCACAGATGATATGAATCATGAGTTTCACTCATGGTTATTTATATCTCAGATAAGTGTTTCTCTCTCTGGTGACATGGTGCATTACTGTCTCTCACTGATGACATTACTTATGACCCTTTCTCTCAACGGTAATGTGATTCCTAAATGCTTCTCACGCAACACAGTTCATAACTGATGTTTCGGTCACTGATGATGGTTCTTGACGTCTTTTCACACTAATGAAATGCAGTTTCTCTCACACTATGATGAAGGTTCATGTGTTTCTCTCACAAATGATATGGTTCATGACAAATCTTTGGACAGATAGCATGGTTCATGACATTCTTTCATATTACTAACACTAAACCATTTTCTTCTTCAATCTCTACAAAGATCATTCCCACCCTGTATTACAACTCATTTTCTGAATGACAGCATTTATCACCATTTCCTCAAACTAACCTTTACTTTAAGTTTTCCTTCCACCTCATGTGGTGTAACATGCGACGGGACTGTTACAGCCTGTCAATGGCATGGATCGCACTATGTCTCAGTGTTGCTAGTGTGGTCTGTAGTCAGGTATGACTGTGCATTCACTATGCCTGCATTCTATAGACAAACAGGTCTGTGCTAATCACAAACCCACACTACTACTTCTGATGGTCAACTTGAATCAAGTGACTGTAAGAATACATTACTTTCAATCCACAGCAATGGAGACTAAAGTCATTTCTGCATGCTAGATATGGGCAACAAATGAAACAGTTTGGGGATGTTGTAAATTGTCATTTTGGACAATTCTTTTAATGTCATCTGTGTGTGTGTGTGTGTGTGTGTGTGTGTGTGTGTGTGTGTGTGTGTGTGTGTGTGTGTGTGTGTGTGTGAGAGTGTGTGTGAGGGCAGTTGGCGATGGGGTGGGTGGATATACACGGGAAAGGGTACTGAGGAAAGGGTGGGGGAGAGCAATTTGTTCTGACAATTACTGACTGTGCAGTTTGCTTTTGCTGGCTGCTGAATGTGACATTTAAGAACTGATGCAGATCCCTGTTGAACCATCATTCCTAACCTCACAAGTTTATCAAGCAATACCAGCTGGACAATCATCACATCCTACATAGAATATACCCTGTACATCATGGCACTCTGTCACCAGTCTTCCAAAATTCCTCGGCAGACTCACATCCACAACAATTTTCTTTTTAATAAAATGTCTGATTCTTGTTCTTTTTCTCTTCCTCTCCTGCTGGCTTCTTCTTTTGATTTGACTTTTTCCTTCCTATGAACTCCCATCCCTGGGAAGATCCACCTCTTTGTCATGTAACTTGAAAACATGCTAAAAATATAGTTTTCTATTCTGTATCGCACCCAGATCACAAAGACAATTACAAAGGAACAGAGGGGGAATGTGACTGACATTTCAGATGATGAGACATAAAAAGGACATACACTTTAATGTATATGTACAGAAGAAAAAACAACAACCCAAACACTGAGAAATGCAAAATGAACAGTCAACAATAAAAGAGAAAACGAGTTCACAAGTAGACTACAATGACACGTTCCACAAGACTTTCAGTGATATTCTACATTGGGTGACCAAAGACAAAACACACATTTCACTCCCATCAGTCACTTGGACACTAATACACACAGTTCATTCCAGACACTATGCTCAACATCATGCTTCCAATCAACAGTCCAACAATTACCACCAACACAACAGTAAGTACAGACCAAGAAAGTATTCAGCACACATACACAAACTTCAGAAGAACACAGCAAGGGCCTCTCCCTGCTTATAGCCAAGTGGCAACAGCCCTTGCGCTCCATTCTGAAAATTCATGAAGTATACCCAATTCGTAATAATCACACCCTCTCATATTTTTCTGGACTCCATTACCGATGTCAGTATCCCTTCAGCTAGAAAATCACTGTATGCTATCTATGCCGCAATACATCTATCCATATATCTAAGCTGGGAAACACCTGCAACTCATGTCTCTTAGCCAGGAAACACCTATAGCTCATGTGTGTATGTCACATGTAGCCCAGGTGCCCATGCCTGGAAACTCCTATAACTCATGTATCTATTCCAGGAAATAGCTGTAGCCCATGTGCCTATACTGGGAAACAGCCCATATGTCTATGCTTGGAAACACCAATATTCCATGTATCTAACTCATAAAACACCTGTAGCTAATGTGTCTACACCATGAAACACTTCTAATCCATATGTGTATGCCAAGAAACACCTGACACTCTAGTGTCTATGGCATGAAACACCTGTAACTTGTGTCTATACAGGTGAACACTTCTAGCCTGTGTGTCTATACCAGGAAACGCCTGTGGCCCTTGTCAACTCATTTAACTGTAACAGCAGACAATACCACCTCCACTGGGCAAGAAGCCTGTCTGAGGTATTAATCCAGCACTGACTGCCACATGATGTTTCCTGCATAAGGGATACTGAGCCACTGTCCTACCCTTTGGGCAAAGTGCTTTGTTCTTTATAGTTTCTAGGCTTTTTGTGCCATATTGCCCACCAGGACAGAGGAGGGGGAGCAGTGTGGGAGAGAGAGAGAATGGGGACAAACAGACAGAGCTTTCTACCATGTTGTTATGCTTAAGATACCACATCAAATAAATAAAAGAAAAAGAAAAACAAGAAAAAATAGTGTACAGCAAAAAAAGTTAAAGTCTATGCTGAAAATATGACCGACACTGCATGCTCAAGCTCCCTTCCCTTTCTCCACCCCACACAACATGATGTATTCAATTTAAGTACTCCTTTCATTTTGACTCCAAACATGATAAGTACTATTTTCAATACATCTTTATCTTTTTTAGAACAACAACAAAAATTTGAAAAAAAATTCTTTTGACTATCAACATAACACAATAACATCACAGGACTTTTTAAAACTCTGCTGCCTTCAATATCATTATTAAAAGTTTATTGCATTCAATAGTCAGATAAATGTATTTAATGACCCAGTCCTCAAAATCTCCATGTGGCTTTCCCCAACTGGTGTTTGTGAAACACCATAACCCCCCTTTTGGCATATTTCAGTTACGTGCAGAAAACTAAGCAACAAGCTTTTACTCCTTTGCATAGTTTACAGAACCAAATGCCATAGCAAATGTGAGGCATGTTTGAAGAAGAGCCTGACTTGGGAAGCTCACATTCCATATCAATCCATGACAAAGTCAACTTGTAATGACAATTTTTGTCACAAAAATGTTTACCACACAAGATCTCTGTCCTAGTCATTGAAATCACACACACACACACACACACAAAAGGAATGAATTCCACTTGCGCACCGCACCGTAACAAACAAAAGCAGAAATGATCTGGGTAGCCAAGATAAAGTTTCCTGCAACAATGCAGCAGCAGACAATTTCTTGTCCTTTCCCCCCTATTTTCTCGTAAAAGCCCAGGGGTGAAAGGGGCACAAAGAGTAATATCAAGTGTATACATCATTGGGCATACAATTCCCATCTATGCATTGAATATGAAGTGAAACAGTTTTTTTTGGCAATTATTACTAAAAAGTATGGAGAAAAATGCATCTTTAACATCAAGAGAGGCCAGAAAACTATCCAGTTCCATGAAAGATGGCAGATTAGACAGAGTCCATTTCAAATGTATTTTTTCCATTGCCTTGTTCAGGAACTTCAAAAATTAGCCTAAGAGTATCACCTGTATTTGGCCTGAAAAGTAGTAGTTGAAAACTGGCCTGGGACTTGTTCTTTAACAACTTTGTCCATTTGTCTTATTCCCAAAACAATGTTACATACTTATCAGCTGAAAATATGATTTGTCCACTTTATGAGCTGTGCAAATTGTCCATACGATCAACAGACACACTTCTAGCTTTTTTTTGTAATGTATTCTCCAAACAACAGACTGTTGTTGCTATTTGCACTACATGCTATTAATTTTTGTGTATTGCTTTGAAATGCTGTTCTGAAAGGATTCCTGCCAAAGCTGGTTGTCATTGTGTGCCATTACGAAGAGTTTGGCCACATCATCTGCAAGTCAGCACATGGTTAGTCTAATTTGTGTCAACTGGACAGCTTTCCTTGCAGTATTCCACATTTCTGCTACAGTTTAAAGGATGCCTCCAATGTAGCTCTTCAGTGATTCAGTTTGCAGTCCATCTGTTCTGCTATATAGCTGATGAACTTCAAACCTTTATTCAGCTCTGACATTTGAAGTTAGCTACAATTTCAAGTTGGAGGAATTTCTTTTTAGCCACGAACTGAACCTAACTTTGTCTGCAAGACTGCACAGTCCATTCTAGAGTGGCCCCAACTGTGTAAACCTCGGGTCCTGTCTGATCTTCAGTCATAAAGAAAGAATTAAAAATCAGCTCCATCATCTACCCCTGAACACAGCATTCTGCAAACCTGTATTCAAGAATGAAGAAGTGAAACATTACACAGGCCCCTCCCTCCACCCCCCTAGTCTATGCAAGGATACTTGTCAATGTTCCAAAACCTTATGCAGCTTGCAAGTCAATGCACAGACACATTATGTAACCTGCATGTCAATATAATAACAGTAGCCCACATGACAATGTATGGAAACATTTCGTAGCTAGTACGTTAGTACATGGAAACATTATGCACTCAAAAGCCAATACCCAGGAAACATCTGCAACCAGCATATCAATGCACATATACATCTGCAGCCCTCTTTGCTATGCTAGAAAATATGTGTAGCTCACATGACCATGCCAGCAAACATGTCAGTCTAAATATCAATGCAAGGAAACATGTAGCTCATATGTCTATGACGAAAACATTCACAAGTTCCAAACACCACAGACTGATGTGTGTGACAGCATCAAAGTTCCCGACAAACAACCTGGCCATGAATCAGAGCTAAAAAATCAACAGATAGTCTGTTTTCATATCAGAATGCTAACAGTAGTAACACACACATAGCAGTTTCAGACGTTGTATGACATCAATTCTGACTGTTAAGCCCACCCCAACATATATCATCTCAAACCTATTCCCCATATCCTGAGCCAAGAACAGGAAGATCACAGTTCTGATTTATCTGGGTTACCTACATCTGAATATCTACATTATGTGATTACAGTCCTTCGATTCAATGAAAAAATAGTGCATGTTTTCGTGAATGCTTGTTCAATTATGGACAGAATCCCACAGAGCACTGATGCATTCAATCCATGCAGATTGATGAAATGCTGAATTGTAGATGCAGGAGCCCTGTCGCAATGTGTCTGCCATCCCACTTTCTAATGAATGAAGAAATTTGGTTGAGGGTGTTTTCTCCCAGCATGGGCGAGGTTGACAAACTGACTCAGCAGGCCTGCGTACATCTGTGGAGTCATTTCAGTATATTGGAAGCCTCACTATTTGCAGCCTAAGGCTTAGGCCCTAGGGCTATCAAAATTTTAACAAGATTCAATATCCTCAGACTCCAAATGACAACTGCTTCATCAGACTGCTAGAATCCACACTATCTCATGTTGCTAGAATCCATGCTATACCTATTTCCCATGAATAAGGGGTTTCCTTGAGGAAAAGGAAACTCACTGAAATTCTAAGGGGGGCCGGCAGGTGTGCTTTTCCCTGGAAAAAAAGAAAAGCAAAAGAAAACTGCTTTCAAAATGGTGCAATCTGTCAAAAATCAGAGCACTGAAAGATGAATCATCCATTTTTAACTCAAACCACTGCCAGAGCGATTTGTTCATACAACTTTCGCAAATGTCACCTTTGCAGTGTCTTCATGATGACCGAAAGCAGAGCATGACCCTTGTCCGACTAGACAAAATGGTGACTGCTGTTATCACAAAGAAGTTTACACAGTATTTGTGATATCAGTGTCGTCTGCTCGCTGTAGCATATCAAAATCATGACCCACACTCCACAGGTTCCAATGCCACTTTTCTTCTTCTCTCCTACTTTTCCCTTTTTTTTTCTTACTACTGGTGTACGTGTGTGTGTGTTTTGCTTCATGCAGAAGTGGAAGCCCTTGGGTTCTGCACATGGTTAAAGTACAGTGAAGGACTTAGGGTGAAAATGATCGGTTCAGTGAAGATTTAAGGTGAAAATGATGGATTCAGAGAGTTGTGGGTTCACTGAAGGACTTAAGGTGAAAATGATGGATTCAGAGTCATCCTTTCTGTTGTAAATCTATGTGTGTCGACTATGGTATCCACCATATTATAACAATACTGACTTGCCACAGGACTGTGAACCATTTCACACCATACAATGTTTAAGTCAACATTTGACTTTGCTCAGGAACTGATGAAGATATATCATCAAGTTAAAAAAGACAGAATATGACTGTTTGTTTGTTTGACCCAGATATGTAGATCATTCATGTTCCATACAATACAATACTGTTTGCACAGGAAGTAGCATCATCACCTAAGTCAAGGTAGTGTAATCTTCTCTGGCAGTCACCAACAAACTCGAAGCTCCGAAAACACAGTGCAGAAACATACTCCCCTCAAATTACCATCATGAGATGCAGACCTAGATGTCTCTGTGTCACGGAACAAGCTCATAAATAAATAGAACAACAAATATTTCGTGACGTCTTTAACAAATACGTAAGTTTTGTTCATTGTTACGCCCCTTGTATCCATGGTTTATTGGCGGATATCTCCTAGTAAAGTCACATGTTACCGTTGACCAATGAACTGCCTTTGTCGCTGACAACTAAACTAAACATTAAACTTCATCAAGCAACACTGGTCTTCGGCGAGATCGGGAACAATGGGCAGCAGGCATTAAAAGGTGACAGCAAGAAGATCAAACTCTGCAACGATCCAGCGTTTGAAGCGGATTAGCGGAAACTGAAGGCGGCTACAGCATGCTAGCCGTGGAGAAATGGTTCAGTAATCTGGCGAAGAGCAAGAGACGGCCGCAGACCATGGGGAACTGGGCCATTCGTGCGATCCACCACAGAAGGGACTGGAGACTGGATGTACCATTGCTGGGGTTGGTGTGGGCCAGAGTGGCAGCACAAGCCAGAATTCCACAACCATTTTGGGAAGATTGCCTGAGGTTTTTTATTAATTTTTTTTGTCTTCTACTTCTATCAATCCACGATCACCATCACATAACCTCGTCAACCACGTCCTGCAAATCGTGAACGAGGGGGGCTGGGACATCAAATCCGTAATCTACAATGACCACGCCAACAACGAAGAAAGAGAACAAGAGCTAAGTCTACGTCATCGTCAAAATTTGTGAAGCATCTACACCCCTCTAGTCTCAACTTTTTCCTTGTTCCTTCTTCCTATTGGAACTCTTTGTTTGTTTGTTTTGAGCGACGTTCTATCATGCACATCATTGTCACACATCATCATACCACCATGTGTTGATTTCTTCCTTTAAATTATATTTCTTTGAAGATTCTGATTTGTGTGTGCGTGATGTGTGGCAAGAATTGAGTAATACATTTCCACCTTGCTGCATCACACAACAAAGTCGTGACACTCTGTCTGTAACCAGCAAGAACCTCTGCACTTCACAAGAAACCACACTTAACAGGAAATACACTATCCTCAAGTGATACAAACCTAATCCTCTCTATCACTTTGTAGCACAGATGTTACACAATGTTGAACAGAATGGGTAGGCAACCTACCAAAGAACAACTGTTCCCTTAATGTCCATTACTGCCACACATCTAGGATCTACCCTCTAAAAAAAAAAAAAAAACCAGCAACTTCAAATAAGTATATATCAGCAGGGACACAATAAACTTTCCAATCAATTCCATCACTACAACTAAAGGAATATTACTCACTGATCATAGCCAGCACATAGCAGTGATGGTTGTAATATGCACTCACCCCCTGGACAACAGTGAGTTAACACACAGCAAATATACTTTACAAAACCCAGAGTTCACATGGCAGACCATTGTCAAACAAAAGTTCTGCGGGTCAACTGACATGTACAATATATGCAGGAAACAGTTGGTAATTCTTCATCAAAATTAAATAAAAGACCACATAATCTAGTTTGAGGCTAAAAGAACCACATGGCTTTGATTGTGACAATTTTTCCAAAAACCTGTTACGGGACCTAACATTAAAAATACAGCCCAATTAGAACTGAATCCAAATACTACACATCAACCCGCAAAGTTTGCTTATGACAGTCTTTGCTTAAACTACAATGGAGGCCAAATACAAAGCAACCAAGACAGTTTGCTTGTGATAATCTTTACTAAAACGAAATGAGCTAACTGAGAGCTGTAACAAGCAAGTTTCATATAATACAGAACATGACCTCAATTTCCATTTGTCTTCAAGGACAACTGAAGTTTGTCCAACTACTGTGCACTGCCTGCACAGCAAACTGATCATTCCTGACTCATAGCTTATATCCACTCACTCACTCACCATCCCCTCTCCCCAGACAGTTTATTATATTATTTCAATGCATGAGCCAGGACAATAGTCACAGCATCCATTACTTGTCCCTAATCCTTACTACACTTACTGGGACAAAAGAAACAAAACAAAACAAACGAAAGATGGCCACCAAGATATATATTAAAAAGAAAGACTTTCTTTCATAAGGATACTGGCTGCTTCAATACACATCTCATGAAATATAAATGCCAGCATTCTTCCTCACTAATACCAGAGATCGACTGGCTAATATCACCAATAACGTCAGTAAACCCAGCCAGTCAACATTAGCAGATTTCTCAAACACCAAAAGTTCATGAATCAGCTGAAAAGTGTCATCACATAACTAAAGATCCAGTCCTCATTTTGGTAAATAAAAAGTCCATAGCAAGTTCTCATCACCAATCATGAACAGATTTGGCCATAACTCCACTGAACTGTAAATCAACCGCAGCCTTTCATCACTTTATTATCAGCAGACTTAATCTTTAATGCAGAGCAAGACATCACCAACATGATGATCAGATGATTAACCATCAACCCACCAAGTCAGCAAGTCAACCACAGGCTATCATCGCCATCATTATCAGCAGATTTAACCTTCAAATTCATAGCCTGTAGTTGACTCAGTGGACTGAATATCTAGCCGCAAACTCAGCTGCAGGCTATCACCAATATTAATATCAGATGCTGTAACTTCAATCCTCTAAGTCAGGAAGTCAACCAGAGCGAGCATCTTCAAGAGCAGATGATTTACTTCAATCCATAAAATCGGCAAGTCAACAACCACTGGATATCATCACCCATATCAAGATCAGCAGATTTAACCCTCAACTCAATAAAGTCAGTAGGTCAACCACTTCCAAAGATTATTATCAGTAGTATCAAGATCACCTAAATTACCTTCTGTTCAATCAACAAGGTGAGAAAGTCAATCACACTCAAAAGACAATCATCCATTTCAATATCAGAAGATTTAAAAGTCAGTTCACAACGTCAACCACAGGCGATCAACATCAATATAAAGATCAGCAGGTTCAACTTTCTGTTCACCAAGTCAACCACACTCCACAGGAAATCATCATCAATTCTAATATCAGCAGAATTCACCTCCAGTTCACCAAATCAGCCACACATCATCAGCAAACGATATCAAAGCCAGATGATTTAGGCACCATCTCACGAAACCAACGAAGCAAACGAAGGCTATCAACAACAATATTAGTAACTCAGCAGACAGCAAGATTCACCACCACCTTGTCCTTTTGGGAAGGTGATCTATCAGTCCATGCCATCCACCTGTACTCTGCCTGACACACAGCACTGTCCTTTTGGGAAGGTGATCTATCAGTCCATGCCATCCACCTGTACTCTGCCTGACACACAGCATTTTCCTTACTACCCTGTTTCCCTGCCCAGAACCTGTGGACCTGTGATCTATCATTGTTCAAGTGACATAATGCAGATCAGCGAGACTGACAGGATTCTTAGCTAACAACCGATACTGGGACTCACAACAGACAACAGAGAGGAACAGACAGCATCAGCGAGAGGTGAGGCGACAGGACCATACTGGACATTACACAACCTCAAAGGCCTCTTCTCCTACGCTCTCATCTTCATTTCATGATGCACTGCTACTATAGCCTAGGATCACAAGAGTGACAAGAACCACAGACCTCTCTGCCACTGGCAGACACAGTGACCTGGAAGAGGTCATCTGTTCAAATGCCTGCCCTGACCCTGTATCTTGGTGACTGGTATGAAAAGGACTTGTCTGCAAAATTTTATCTTGGTCCTCAAAACTGATACTGTAAGGACCCAACCTGTACATCCTGATATTCTATACACAATGCATTTCTGATCAGATCAAATGAATATCAATGTATCTCATGACTTTCTCATCTGATCTACTTCAAATCTAGCCCCTTGGTCTGAACTAACGGCATCATGAGGTACTGATCTGCTGTCCCATGCCAGTGACCCTTGATGCAAACATAATGAACATAACCCCTCTGGTTCAAAAAGATGATCTGCTGTCCCATGCCAGTGACCCATGGACGCAAACATAATGAACAACATGACCCCTCTGGTTCAAAAAGATGTATGATCCCAATAGTAGTCCTGGTCATCTGTATTGGTAACATTCTGTGCAGTAATGATTCAAAATAAAATGTGAAAGTTCTGCTTCTGGACTGACACTCTTTTCCACTGATCATACATGACGAATGGTAGCTATAGCAATGGCACAAACAGCTGCCATGGTTACTATCTCTACCATGCATGCCTCACCTCTGGAACATTTGTCAGGCTGGATAGATTGTTGACCTGCATACTGAATAGAAGTTCATGCTATGACCAATGATGATATGTTGAAACATTATCAACCAAAACATACAAGAGATTCTCGAACTTGAGACATTTTGTTACAGTTGCGCTTGCACTCTTTTGGCACACACAGTCATCCTACATAATCTTCTGAACATGAAAATAAGCTCATTCTAAAATGGCGGGAAAAAAGTGTTAACAGATGGGGTAGACAGGAGGAAATATCATTCTGTTTTCATCATCCCTTTTCTTCCACCAAACTCATCTGGTCACACCCATTCACCATGACTTAAAACGACCTTGACCAGTGATCACCACCAATCTGGCTATGAACGACTTGGCCTGCTCATATAGGTCCAGGTCACACAAGGTGTTCAAAATCCAGCTGACCTGCCAACATGAGAGTGCCATGTGTAATCAAACCAAAGAACTACACAAATGCAGTCAATGTTCACAGGCACCGGTCAGCCATGCCTATTATGCCAGAAACATGAAAGAACATTTACTGCATCTTTTGCAAATTTATGTTTATTGGTAACTATAACTCTGTCAACATGTATACACACTTAGAGGCATGATAAAAAAACGGAAACAAATCAGACTACCCATAGATATCTCACAAAGACATCTGGTGGATGCCCATCAGCATAATGACATTGTGTTTTATGAATGCTATAAGCAATGCCATGTTGTATCCCATAGCATGATTTACTGCAGAAAACCCACACAGCAGGCTATTCAGAGCAACCAGACTTTGTGGAAGTAGTGCTCAGATTGTCTCCTGGCTGATATACTATTACACGGTCAAGACGGACTAGAGACATTCAAGATGAAGATGGACCTCAAAGCCATCAGTGTGTCTTGCTGAACTAACCCGACCACAAATAGTAGAAGAAACTAGAACTCGTCACTAGCAACCTGGCAAAGTTAAGACATCATAGTGCTTTTTAAGGGCATCAGGATTTACCAACTTTATGCACCTGGCTACAACCATCAACCAAGAGTAAAAGCATCTGTTTTAAACATAAAATCTGAAGAACATTTCTGACCAGGCTGATCTGGAAATAGAAAAAAAAGGATAGGGGGAGAGTGGACACGAAAAAAAGTTACTTTGTTTAATTAACGCTCCTCTGATAACACCTTAAAAAAAAGTGTTTGCCTAGTTCTGATTATGAGCTCTATAGTGATATTTTCAGGAACTTTCAACATAATTTCAGCAAGAGAAATCTGCTGTACTGAAAGGAAACATTAAAGAAAAATCATGTTTACAGGAGAAGATTTTTTAAGAAAAGGCTCAATTGGTTGAAATTTTATAGACCAGCTTTTTCATGCTACAAAAAGTAGTGCTGGACACATAGCAACAAAAGAAAGGAATCAACAGTTCAGCAATTAAAAGAAGAAAAAAAACCTCTCTCACTAGTGTTGTGCAGACAGCAGTAAAATGGAAAGACAGAGAGAGAGAGGCTAGGCACAGAAACTGAGGACACATATGGAGTGGTAGGAGATAGATGGGGAATGGCAAGAGACAGACTGGGGAAGACAGGAATAATGCAAGATGGTCCACAATTCAGTCTACACTGTTTCATCATCATCATGTCTTTGACATACTGAGCTCCTGTTGGCTAACTCAGTTCTGTGCACCTACATTACACTGCAACATCAGAGCAGTGCCTGGTACATCTCATGGTGGTGGGCAATCATACCTGTCAATAGTGTCATATTGCTATGTCTGATGGCTGAGGGGCAGTCATGTCTGCAATGCTGTTGCATTTGGTTACCGTTCTGTTGGATAATAGTGGTCTGGGTGCAGCTGTGTCTGCCATATTGTTCTTTTTAATGCTAAAGTGTTCCATCATAATGACAGCAGAGCAGTCCAGTCTGCAGCAGCACTACACTCTCCTGATCATGTGCTGAGAGGACTGCAATCCGACAGATGGCTAGTTGGACACAGTAAGGAGTGGGGATGAAAACCAAGCAGCCCCTCCCCCCCCCCATCCTCCCCTCACACATGCACCACAAGGCCCACTCAAGGCAGGGATGGTGGTGTGTCCCCCATCATCAAGAGACAGAGGAGATGGGGTTGTGGGGAGAGCCCATCTGGGTGAGCACCTTGTCCAGCCACTGTAGGGGCCATTCAGGTGGATCTCAATCCAGCAAGGAGTGCTGGTCACGTCCTGGCGGTGGTACTCTGCTCCCCAACCCTTCACAAAGCTCATGCGAATAGTGCACATCTTGGTCAGGTCATACACTGCCTCAAAGCCGTGGTTCACCGACTGACTCAATAAGGCAGCAAACTCCTGGTTGTTGAAAATCTTGAGCGAGCAGCCTGGAGGGATTTTGCAGACGGTGGTAGGATGGAAACCATGGTGGTAGTTGCAGTTACGACTCTGAACAAAGATGCTGCTGTCACTAAGACACTCAGCAAAAACCTCCCCACCGACGTAGTATAGGTGTACACCTGCAAACACATCAGCAAGGGATGGTACACAACATACTTTTTCTTCAATGTAAATTAATACAAAACAGTTATCATTGGCTTACAACTGCCCAAACCATCAAAAAGTGGCAGGCTCTCAGCATTCCTGAAAATCGTCACTACATTTAACATGATCCTTCTACCACAACCTATCACAGATACTCAACAGTATGTATTTAAATCATTTACATATATATACATCTGTTTTTAAAAACATACTCTTTCTCACACACACTCACACACACACAGAGAAATAGTGTTAGATAGACACATATACATACATATACAGATAGATATAAAAATGACTAACAAGTCCTGTTTGAAGCTCATTAACGATATAAAACTGTTGACTGGAAAAAAAAAGAAGCTAAGATCTGTCTTTTTCCAGTTACTGTTAACTTTCAATGCTGTAAGAAATATGACAAATGTAAGAGCTCAAATAAATGAATAATAGATCAATGTAGTATGTTAAACACTGTAGAGTTAAGAGAAAAAAAAGTCGCATTCTAAGATTTCTTGATCATGCTAACGCTTTATCTGTTGTTCTTTTGTGTAGATACAAGCTGTTAAGTTGCGCCCTTAAGGCTGGTGTTGCTATTGATAGCACATCTTCAAGGCTACTTAATCGCTTTCACCTACTTAATCACTTTCATGAGAAGCCTAAGATTTTCTTTCATGCATAGCCATATCTTAACATTTGCTCACACACACATGCATGAAGTCTACATCGATCTTCTCACAACAATTTTTTTTTGGCCAGTCTGTCCTCACTGAGTCTGTCCAGCCTTTTCAACTGCCAGAGACTTTTTGTGTGTTTTTTGCTGATCGCTTTACAATGTAAATATTTCTTTCATGTTCATCATTTTTTCCCCTGCACAATCCATGACAGAAACTGCTTTCATTGCAAACAGAAAATGTCTTTCCTCTGAGTTAGTTCCACACTGCCTCATGTTACACTGTCAAGACAGTATCTTTCCAACAGTACATCTCATTTGCCCGTTGAGTGCGTTACCTTGAAATCTGCCGCATTAGTTCTGTTTGACATCATCTTCCTGGGGATGAACAAGGTTCCTACAGACTCCCAAGAACAAAATTCAAGGAGCTTTTTTTTTTTTCCAAGGATACAATACTTGCCTAAAAATTGAAAAAAGAAATGGCAGTTTGATTATTCTGCGTTCAGGTTGATGAAAAAAATTATTTAAAAACAAACTTTTTTGTACAAAGGAAATAACAACAAAATCTGCTTTTTAAATAATTTTTTTCATCAACCTGAACGCAGAAAAATCAAACTGCCTTTTCTTTTTTCAATTTTTATCAGTGACTGTGCCAGGACACCACACATTAGAACATAAACAAACCCAGCTTCAGATGCCAAAACACTAAAATCAGCAAACAATATGTCCATTTGTAAGAGAACATACAGACTATGCATAACGTGTAAGAGACTGGTTGGAGGAAAAAAAAGAAAAAAAAAACAACTAGTAAAAAAATATGTAAATTTACAAACATCGTCACAATCCTGGACTGGCGTCTGCTATTTAACCAAGGGACATAATTTGTAACTTCATCAAAATTAATGAAGTTTCAAATTATCTCCCTTGGTTAAATAGCCGACGGCAATCCAGGATCGCGGCGATGTTTGTAAAAATTTGTTTTAAATAATTTTTCATTAACCTCAATGCAGAAAAATCAAACTGCCATTTCTTTTTGCTACATTAAAAATTTTTTGGAGCTGATGGCTTGATTTTCAAAGGTTTTCAAGGAGGTTTGGTCAACAGAACCACATTTTATTGATTTTCAAAGGTTTTCAAGGTCTTGAAATTCGCTGTCAGAATTCAAGGAGTTTCAAGGAGCATACAAACCCTGGAAGGAACCAAAGCCCTGAACTCTACAGTTTATAGTTACTGGTCTGTAGAATTCTCATTAACGACTGCTTGAAGTCTGACCTTTTCCAATGTGTCGGCGGGTGTTCTCAATGGTGGAGTTACGATTGACATTGGACAGCAGACCAAGACAGAATCGGTCCGCATTGTTGGAAGGGTCACAGAATCCATCTGTGACAATGGAATTGTGGGAAGCATGGAAGGCCTCACCAACACGATTGTTGAGCTCGTAGTAGACGATGGAACACCAGTACTGAGGTTCCTGATAGGTGACAGGCTGCAAGTCCACTGTAACACCACAGCATATCCCTTACATCACAGGCATAAAGAGTCATCTGCATCATTACTGATGCTCATACTCTTCACAGGTAACTAGCATCCATTACAACACATTTCCTTCAGAAGTATTAAGTTGTGCAGAATTTCCTGACTTAAAAAAAAGAATTTGTTAATCAACAGCTGTATGCAGGACATTTCATTCTGTTGTGGATCAGGTGTATTTCCTTCTTCAGACATCTGTCTGAAAGAATGAAAATGAAAGAAACAAAAACCTCTCTTTCAGTTTCATTCTTTCAGAGATATGTCTGAAGAAGGAAATACACCGGATCCACAACAGAATGAAACGTCCTTCATACAGTTGTTGATTAACAAATTATTTTTTTTAAGTCGGGAAATTCTGCACAACTTAATACTTTCCAGACGGGCGCAGCAGAGCAACATCACTTCCCTGCAGATGCGTGCACCACACGTTCTTACAACTGTTGCAGACTCGCTATCTTCGCACTTTTTTATTTCATTTTATGTCTCCTACTATAAACCAAACAAGCAATTGTTATATATCAACGGAAAGGGTTAAACGTCAACTTTGTAATGAGCATAGAATTAAATACATTTTTGGGTAAAATAGCAACCCTATAATTACGGAAACAACATAAGTAAAACGTAGTAGAACACAATCTTGCTTACATTTATTTGGTTAGTATGACAACAGCAAATGAGAAAGAAATGGGGCATAAAACTTCTCTTATTTTGAACAGATGCAGAGAAAGCCTGAGGTATTCAATATGTATAATCCAAGTGAATTTTTTTTTAAAAGGAAATTAAATCATTGCAAATAGTACACATTTTTCACTGTTTTGGCTTCAGATGATAAGACGAATAAAACTATTAAATACACACAGCAAATAAATCAAGCTCAGATTCTTTTCGATAAACTTGTACACTTTACCCCCCTCATCCACTGAACCACTTCGCTGAACCAGTTCTAACACATGTCATTCTTCTTCTGCCCGATGTGTTGGCAAGGTAGGAAATTCCACACGTGCCTTCCCAGTGCCAGACAGGTCTCTTTGTTCGGACTACTCTGGGGTCACAGATAAGATAATGTTGCTTATAGCCCAGCCGACCGCAAAGGGCCACATCATGGCTGTCACCACGTTACTCTGGGGTCACAAAGGTCATCGCTAGTGCATGTAAACTTATCCTTCTGGTAGCTAGAACCCTGTTCTAAATATTCATGGCAGCTGCATCCCCTAGAGGGTAGACAAGAGAACATGGGAATTTTTTTATAGTTGTGCAGTCACAAAGGCACGGCACGTCCAGAGAGTACAGCAGCATTGCCGTCACTACGAAACAGCTTGTCGTGAATGGGTCAACTGAGTTGCCATCACTATTGCACGGCGCGTCGCGTTAAGGTTAAGGGAGAATTATGACCCTTTTTAACACAAACTGACTGCGTTATGATCTGGAGGAAAAAAAAAAAAGCATCACCTACCAACAGGCCAGTCTAACGGGGATTACCGAGATACCATTCAGTTGTGACAGCTTTTTCACAACTGATCACATACTTAAGTATGGGGTATTGCCCAAGTACAATTCAATAACAACAGATCACTAACCTATGCCACGATTGGCCACATGCTTGGGGATGGGAATGGGGGGCATGGAGGAGGTGTCCATGGGTTGGGGGCCATTGTCTGGAGATGTATGATGGGGTGGAGGAGCCATGGCGTTGTTGTTCTGATTCAGTCCAATGGAGCTGGGCTGGTTGTCTTCCTGGGCTTGGTAGGCTGGTGGCGGGGTATCCGCTGCACACAGTCATCCACAATATTTCAAAAGTCAAACGAGTTTTGCAGACCAGTATAATGTCAGAATCAGATCAGGAGAGAATGCACAACACTGTCAGACTGAACATGCAAATGGAGCTGGCAGGATCTGGCAAAAGAAGAAGATAAAAAATTAACTGAAATGATCAAAGCGACCTGAAAAAAACTTTAAAGCCAATCATAACAGGTACAGACAAAGGGTGAGGCACCTGATTCTAGACTGACCTCATACTGTAAAACCACAAACGTCACAGGTAAGCTCGCTTTACTGTAGAATTTTCCCTCCCAAAAATTTTGTCAAGATTCTGGATCACACAAGATTTGAAAGACCTGCTCCCATTTCCTTCCGCAAGAGCTTTGCCAAAATGATGCCAAAACAAAGTATCAACCAATCCCATCTTGTTTTCGGTGTCTTCATCTGCCATAATATTCTCAAAACCCATGCTTTCTGAAAATTTTCCTTTCCTGGAATGGCTTAAGGCAATGTCGCTACCATGATCGTCTTCATCTCCATCCTAATCCACATTGCTTTCATTGTGCCTTTTTGTGGACAGAAATTTGTTCATTTCTGCAGACAAGGAGGCTATTGGTTTATAAATCTTGTCCAGCGTAACAGGTTGGGAACTACAAAGTCCTTTTTTCCTGAGTTTTTTGGTATTTTTAAAAAATTATCTTCCTTCTGAAGCTGAACAAGTTCGTCATCCACCATTATGCTGACAAGAGTGTGGAAGATTTTGGCACAACCAAGCAAAGTGAGAATTGCTAACCACTGCAAAGCAGTATATAACACTGTGGAAATCCATTGAGACTATGCAAGTAGCCAATGAGGCTAAGCAAATAGCTGATGAGACAAAAAAAGCCATTTAGACAACAACAGCTTATGTATTAGCCCCCTTCCCCCCCCCCCCCCCCCCCCCCCCAAAAAAAATAAATAAAAATTTTTATTAATGAGTGTGTATGTATATATATATATATATATATACATATATATATATATATAAGAGATAGATAGACATATAGATAAATAGATAGATAGATATCGATCCTAAGTCAATTCAGCAGGCAACTTAAAGCAATGCTTGCTTGCACTGAACAATTCCCAACCGATAAACAGCACAAGATAATAAATGCTGAATAACAAAGCTAACCAAAAATGTCCTACGAAATGTTGTGAAACAATAATCTTAACAAATTTAACTGAAAGCAAAGGTAACAAAAATGCAGAGATAAGACGAAAGCAGGTCCACACGCCCATCCTGAACTATTCTCATGAGTACTGCAACTCCCAAAGCAACTCGACATCCCCACTCCCTGGTAACTGGCACTGCCAATCCCCAGGTAAATGACACTCCTTCCACCCAGGCAATGGGTATTCCCATCCACCAGGTATCTGGCATTCCTACTCCCCAGTAACTGGCACTCCCAGTCTACAGGTGAATGGCACTGCCATCCCCCAGGCAAGGGGCACTGATAATCCCCAAGTATCAGGAACTGCCATATCCCATGTAATGAGCACTTTCACTTCCCATGTAACAGCACTGCCACTCTCCGGTAACTGGCACTGTCATTCCCAAGACTACTGGCACTGGCACTCTCCTGGTAACAGGTACAGCCACTCCCCAGCTTTGTAACACTCCCCCCTCCAGTAACTGGTACTCTCACTCCCCAGGTGACTGCATTTCACCAGACAAGTTCTCCCATTCTGGCGCTTGCACTTTCCAGCTAAATAAGCACTCCCGCTCCCCAAGTATCTAACACTCGCTCGCTTGACAATTCAGCACTCCTACTCACCAGGTAAGCCAAAAGGACTGCCAGGGCCAGAGCTAGGTGGATTGGGGGAGTGCTGCTGCTGGAAGGGGTAGGTGACGTTGTGAGGCATGTTGGGTTCTGGCACTGACTGGAAGGCCGGCATACTGCCCCCTGAAGGGAACTCGCTGTACCGTGGAACCAACACAGGCGGTAGCACTGAAATAAACAGTTCAACATGAAGCAACACCGGAGGTAGCACTGAAATACACAGTTTATCATGAACCACATCAGAGGTAGCACTGACTTACACTTCATTATGAACTGTCACTACGGGTAGTACTGAAATAAACATTTCATCATGATCTAACACAGGAGGTGCAAGCTCCTTCCAGATTTTCAAAATACTTAAGATTCGTCTGATTCTCGATGACAGTCAAGTCTTGTGCGGATGAATGAGTGAAAATGACCTCTCATTTGTTTATTGGGCAACAATTTAACCATGTCAGTTGTTGTTGATGTTGTTGTTGTCGTACCCTGACAGTGACACCATCCCTTTTCAATTTTTCATGCCTCTAATCCCCAACCACAGCCTGGATTTTTCTAAAAAGGAACCCCAGCTGAGAGATGCCTCACTGAGACAGTAACTGTTCTATTTAAGGGAGAAAAAGTTTCAGCAGCGTGCAGGCATTGTCCTTAGTCTTTATTTTTATTGTTTGTAGACATAAATTGAAGTTATTCTGGAATGTTTGTGTGCTGAAGAGAGAGAGCATAGAGACAAAATGGCTTAGACAAGTTAGAGACATCTATAACTTCAATTCTGTCTGTGAATGTGTGAAAGGGGAAACATGAAAATTTCATTCTTACTTATTCTTTTCCTACAAAGTTATATATCTCATACAAGTTTTTTACAAGTGTTAACATTTTTCCATTCATGCAATGTATAAATGGTGGAAGGATAAATCATCGTATGTCCTCTGCATACTTTCTTCTCAAGCCTTCATTATCTGAGTGCCCCTGAGCATGCCATGCTGAATCACATCTTTGCACACTCAATAATACCTTTTATGACCTATCTCTATTCTTAAGCGTAGCAAGAACAAATCTGCGGGGACAAATATTTTTTGCACTGCTTGTCCCCTGGGCAACTAAAAATTATAGATTCTGGCCATGCCTTCCTCCGGAAAAAAGGGGCAAAATCTCTGCAATATGATGTCTTCTAGGCATAATATTTAGAATTTATAAGACAGAGAGAGAGCATTTCAAACACAAAAATCAATGTACCTACACTCTGTCATACATACACATGTATACATATACTATAATTATAACACATGTATACAGTACACACACACACACACACACACACACAGAGTGACACACACACATACACATGCAGGCAAGTATAATATGCAAGCACACACATACATGCCCAAACATACACACTTAGTGAACCCTGCTTTTCCAACTGTAGACAATGGAACTGTCTTCTAGTCTAATGCTTTATGGTTTCTCAGTGCCTTCCTGTTGTGTTCCGTTTTCATGTGTTTCTCAAAGCCACACAACCCTTGGACACATAATTCATGTCCTGCCTGCTGTTAGCAGAACTTAGCACACTCACACTCACCGTCACAGCATGTTCTGACATTATAATCTTTCTAACCTGCTTCCCTGAACCTCATATTTCAAACTTTACAAACATTGTAAAATATTTCAGTGAGGTTTAAAAAGGTACTCACCAGGACTTTCAACACGCTTGTAGTGGTAGGGATTAATGCAGACCTCTTTCTGTTTGGCAGAAAAGGGATACTCGCAGCACTCAAGAGCTTTAAGTTCATGGTGAGACTGCAAATCCGGCCATCGCCATACACGGCAGTAAATGACGTGAGGCAGACCCTTGCGGTGTGACACCTGCAGTCGGCCATCCAGAGAGCGTGGAATGGTGACACACTTGCTAACCTGCCCAGGACAACTCAGGGCTTTTTCCAGATCTTCCAGTGCTCCCTTCTTCTTCTTCAGCTTCTTCACCAGCGAGTCTACAGCCTTCTCTGCCCATTTCTCCTCTTCGTCTCCCTGCTTCCAACCCAGCAATCGTTTGACAGCTGGGCTTGTGAAGGAAAAGATGCTGGACAGAGGCGAGGTCATTGCCCTGCACAACATACCATCACCTCACATCTTGGCAAGCCTGTCACCGACAGAACTTCAATTTTTTTCTTGAATCAAATGGGATTATGTCCTTGGCAGCCTAAAAAAAATCGATTATCCAGTTATAAGCAGAAGTATCATGAAATTTCTCTGCGTTTTTTTTCACCTTGGGGACACTGTGCATGAAGATCATTTATCACAGTGTCTGTGTGTGCATGTGTGGTGTGTATACATGCGTGTCAAGTGTTCATGATAGAATGTAAGTGTGAGCATGAGCATGTGTGTCTGATTTACTATGATGGCTGATGACAATGCTTATAAATTCTTAATTTCACAAGCATAAATCATGTACAAAACACAATAGTCCATAAATGACAGTTATTAGATTAAAAAAAAACAACAACTCCCTATCCATTCTTTTTTTTATCCACTATATTACAACAAATGCACTTCTTTAATTACATACCAATAAAACCCTTATTGATGAAAGGGATTATTAACGTTTTTTAAGACTGGGGCAGGAATAGGGAGGAAGCTCTGAAGATTAGTTACATGGGATATTAAACATCATTAGGCAATAAAATCTTATGTATGCCAGAAAATGAATGTCTGTGTTACTTAGGTGAACTTTCTGTATACACACAGCCACATCTGATTTTCTGTCTGTTAAGGAGTATTAGCACTTCTAGATTTCTTCCCCGACCCGTCACAACACTCTCAAGGCTTAGTATTAAGTGTACTCCACTGTCCATGTATTTTTTTCTTCTGAATCTGACGATTTAAAACAGTTTTGTGTTAACAGACTCTGTCGCAACTGTAAATAGTGCAATCTGACCTGACTTGACCTGAACAGCCTCGAGTTGACCCTCCTCCCTCCCCTTCAGCTAACCCGTATACAAACTAATGAACAAGCTGCGCTCCTTCATTTTCGTTTTCATACGACGTATCTTAAAGATCCTTAACGCAAAGGGCATGTTTCACCTAAACTGCCGACTCGAAAATCACTATACCCAATGAAGTTGCTAGGCCTAACACTAACAGGTGAATGAACGAGTGATAAACTGTCCAAATCAGTTTTTTTTTTTTTTTTTACTTTTTATAAACTAGATTAGCAAAAACCGAAAAGAAACAACCTGAGCAAGAGTGAAAAATTTTATCGACCTCACTGTGCACAGCACAGATAACGACTATTGGCTGCATAAGCAGCACAACAATAATCACGGCATACAATCACTGCAACTCTTGCTTTCCTCAGTCAAAATGGCGTTATACACACCGTTATTATTACAATCTAAAAAAGAAAGCTTACCTTCAGCACCTGAAGTCTTATCCTAAATACGGAAAAAAAAAATTAGCTACACTCTTGACTGAGCGAATCCCTCTGCTTAAAATGGGGGGAAATTCATATTCATATATCAATTTCTATTAAAATCATGAACAGCCGAAGGCTGGGAATTTTTTTGCTATTGAAACTGGCGACAGTCTGACGGGAAATAGTGCCAGTAAACTTTCTAACATACTATTCTTCCGCGACACAAAATCAAGTTGACTTCCTGTTTGACAGAAAAATAAAAATATACTTTTCAAGAGATGCTTGTTAAACTGAAGATATATGTGCTTTCTCAACGAAAGATTAATTTTGCGCAAAAACCATCATCTTCACACAAAACATTTGTAAAGCATGATGATCTATTTATACGCGTAAATATAATTCAGTTTGACAGCGTGAACTGGTCCCACCACTGCGCTCCCCGTAAGTGACGTCAGCACACAAGTGGCGACAGTCTGTCCCGCATTGACCCATTATTACTTAGGGGATGTAAGGTTTTTTTTTCAAATATCATATTACTTCTACATAAATGAGATGTAATAAGACATTTCTACTGATTTGATATCATTAACAAGACTATTGTGGGTTTCAGTTGAATCGGAACGGAAAGGGAGAAAAAAGAGAGGATGGCGTGTTGCAACAGTACACCCCTCCTTCCTATTGGTTTCTCTCAAATCGTCAAATGGAAGGAAAACACCATCAACTCATTTAGTATACGGATAGCAATCGTGCGAGTAACGATTATTTGCCTTATATTCACGATAATTACCAAAAGTAAAACAAAAAATAACAGATCCACGCAGAAGTCGGTAAACCTATGCTTGGGGATAAAAGAAAAAAGGGATCGAGCTAAAAGCCTGAGTTGTTGGCTCTACTGTTTGATGACCCAAACACGGTAATATACAGTACACACACAAACAGACATTCGCACACGTGTGTGAGCGCTCCCCCAACTTGTCCCCCCCCCCCCCCCCCCCTCCCTTTCGCGCGTGCAACCCGAGAGGCTGATTGGATGCCACGTTGTGAACTATGCAATGAAATTAAGTCCACTGATGCTGACTGGAGAACACTCTCTTCTCTCTCTCTCTCTCTCTCTCTTCTCTCTCTCTCTCTCTCTCTCCCTCTTCCTCTCTCTCTCTCTCTCTCTCTCTCTCCTCTTCGGAGAAAGAACATCACAAACTGTTGAGTTGAAATTTTGTAACTATACATGAATCTATATTCAAGACTTATTTTGTATTTTTCATGGCTTGATGGTCGAAGGAAATTGATTAGAATGGTGAGCGGACATGTGTGTGTGTGTGTGTGTGTGTGTGTGTGTGTGTGTGTGTGTGTGTGTGTGTGTGCGCGCGCGCGCGTTGTGTGCGTGTGTATGCACGATGCGTGTTCAAGGTAAGTGTGTATGTGCGGTAGGGGGAGGGATATTTTCCACTCTTGTGTGTGTATGTAGATTTGAAATATTGGTTAAATTCTTTCAATTGCAATAACTGTAACCCCTTTGCCAACTTGCAACAGGGTTTATTTGCTAATGGCAATAAAAATGTGTCAGTGTCAGTGTCAGTCTCTCTCTCTCTCTCTCTCTCTCTCTCTCTCTCTCTCTCTCTCTCTCTCTCTCTCTCCCTGTGTGTGTGTGGTGTGTGTGTGTGTGTGTGTGTGTGTGTGTTGTGTGTGTCACAAACATCCCAATCTAAGGTACGTCTTATAAGCAACAACACGCTCAACGAACTCAACAAACACTTCACAAGTGTGGCAGAACGTACCATGAAATAAACGTCAGCCCTGACAACAAATTTGGTGACTATTCCGATTCACCTAGTTACAGACAAATACCTATTTCTCCAGAATCATCCAAACCCCCAGAAAAGCGTATGAATAAACATATTCACGATCATCTTGAGTCATATAATCTACTATGTGATGGCCAGTCTGGTTTCAGGAAAAAAGATGATTCATGTCAAACTATTCTAACAAACTAAGTAGATCACTGGCATACAAGTTATTATGCAAAAATTATCATTGTATAGGATAACAGGAAATACGATCCAATTGATTTCATCATTCCTAGGAAGTCGTCAACAATTTGTCTGTTTTGATTCTTCAACATCAAATATTTTAGCTGTCAGGCTTAGAGTGCCCTAGGGGTCAGTTTTATGTTCTCTCCTAATTTCCATTTACGTAGATTCATAAAAGCAGCTCTAACCTTAAATCTGTATATGCACCATCACAAAAGTCTGCTGATATCTTAAATAAATGCTGCGGTGTGAATCAGATGGAACTAAGTCCCAGTTAGACCAAAGTCATGCTGATAACAACCCGTCAAAGAGGACACAGAATGAAATTGTTCCTACTGTTCTTATCAACAATATAAGAATGAAACAAGTAGACAATCACCGTGTTGAAAGCATAATAATTGACCACAACTTTTCATGTACTGCTCACATTAAACATGATGCAAATATTGCCCAGACAAATACGCAGGATTAAGTACTTCTTTTTTTTTTTTTTTAACTTTCATGCCAGAAAATCGTTCCTGAATGCATACATAGGCCTACTCTCTTCAGTCTATTACTGTTCAACACTATTTGACTCAGCCGGCACAAATTCAATCAAGTCCTTTATAGACAGTCATAAACGTGCCCCTCAAGCAGTTCTGAAATCATCGAGCCCCACAGAATCGGATTATATTCAAGCTGGAGTTCTTTTTATCAAAGAATATGCTTACAATCAATAAAGGAATGTCAATGCAGAACCTTTTTATCTGGATTAGCCTCATGGACAATTAAATCCAATTTTATTTAAAACAAACAACAAACAAACTTTTCCTGGTTTTCGTCAGTAAGTATTCAATAGGATGATTCCATGTTAATTTTGAAATGAGATATATACCCAAACGAGGGCCGGAATAGCTTAGTTGGTAGAGCGCCGGACTCGTGATCCTGGGGTTGCGGGTTCGAATTTCGGTACAGGGGGATTTTTCCCTCGGAGTTAACATTGGTTCTGACTTCATTCCCCATACAGTCCTTCGAATGAGACTATAAACCGAGGTTCCGTGTGTGAACGCACGCACAACATCTTGCACACACGTAAAATCCCATCACCAACTTTCGGAAGAGAAGGCCAGTTTGGCCGTTGGTATGGATGACAAGTTACACATAGCATGCACCTTCCCCGAAGATGGAGTATGGCTGCTTTAATGGCGGGATAAAAAACGGTCATACACACAAAATTCCACTGCCTGTCTATACAGGCAGTGTCCGCAGGAATATCAGCCTGCGTACGCAGAAAGAAAGAAAGAATACCCAAACATTTCACATGTTGATCATTTAATCCTAAGTAGGGCAATATGGACAGATCAGCGCCATTATTGACAAGAACATTAATTATTTTTTCGCAATCAAACAGTTGCTAAGTTTATCGAGTTAAGTTGACCAACTTTTTTTTCTGTCAAAGTTTTGCTATCTTTTAGACATCTTCTTTTTCATGTATACCCTCTTCACCTGCAAACTGTAAACAGACAACATTGGTTGCTAAAGGGAGATAATAAAAGAAAATGTTAAGTGTAAGGATTGACCTGTGAGAAGCCCATTCTCGAAAATCTTAATGTTGAGTAAAAGTTTCCGACTATTGCCTGTGTACTTCTTTCTGAGAGGAATTTTTGTTCACAGAACGATGAATATTACCAGACAGTCTGATAGATTTCAATATAAATAGTAACCTATTATGACACACGTGGTTGTATGCTTTTTATGTCAAGAAATGTGGCTAACACATTCCTCTGAGGGCAAGATAATATCTTATGTGGGCAGTAAGTTTAACCAAGTGGTCTCTAGTTGATCTGCCTGTTCGAAATGCTGCTTGATTTACTGGAATTACTTATTTCTTCATTATCTAATTTTGTTTTTAATTGATGTAGTATATCAGCCTGCTCAGAACCATTTTCTGTATGCCTTTCCAGTATGAGAGGTTAATGTAATTGGTCTAGTCGTTCTTATTGCTTTTTGATTTTCCATGTTTTGATGTGTGTGTAGTGAATGTACACATGTGTGTGTATGGATGTGTGGGCACAGGCCCATGTGTGTGCGCATGCGCATGTGTGTGTGTGTGTGTGTGTGTGTGTGTGTGTGTGTGTGTGTGTGTGTGTGTGCGCGTGCGTGTGTGCGCGCTTGTTTGTGTATGTGTCTGCACATGTGTGTGCGTGCGTGTGTGCACGCGTTCGTGCGTGCATGCGTGTGTGTGTGTGCGTATGCATATGTATGTATGTGTGCCTGCATGTATGTGCGCGCGTGTGTGTGTGTGCAGAAGTGTGTGTGCATACACACGTATCTGCATTTGTATGTGTACATTTATGTGTGTATATGTGTGTGTGTGCTTGTATGTGGGCGCGTAAGCATGTGCGTGTGTGTATGTATTTGTGCGTTCAAGTGTATGCGCACACATGTAGGGTGGACATGCACATGCACACATGTGCATATGTGTGTGCATAGGAGCGAGTGCACATATACGCGCACGTTTGTGTGTGTGTGTGTGTGTGTGTGTGTGTGTGTGTGTGTGTGTGTGACAGAGAGAGAGAGAGAGAGCACAGGCATACACATGTGTGCGCACGTGTGTGTGCATGCACATGCGCATGTGCACACACGTGTGTGTACACGCGCGCGCATGTGTGTGTGTGTGTGTGTGTGTGTGTGTGTGTGTGTGTGTGTGTGTGTGTGTGTGTGCAGTGACTGCGCGCGTGAATGTTCAGAAGATGACTTAGGATCAAGAACAAGAACAAGACTATCAAATACAACATATATGTGCACGTGCACACACACATACACATAACAATAAGAACAACAACTCCTCCCCCTCACACACACCCTACGCTCACATACACACACACACACACACACACACACACACACACACACACACACACACACACACACACACTCACTCACTCACTCACTCACTCACTCTCTCTCTCTCACACACACACTCACACATTCACACACCAAGGCTTGCACACTCACGCCCGTGGACTCTCTAATTAACACACTGGCATCACCCCACTGATGAACTCACACCAGCGCACACACGTCTACAGTATGCGCTGGGGGCCCTGAGAGATTCAAAGTCCTATCTCAGTTGACATGCGTTTGATCATTTGTGTCTGCTATTGGAGAGGCCCAGTATGAGTTTGCCCCAATCTCTAGGAGTCTTCGCAATGTTAGCCTTGAGATTATTCCAATGTTTGTTTGGTTGATGATGTTTCTTGCTCTTCCCTTTAGTCTGGATGTGTGTCCACTTCCTCTCTTGATGTTCAGATCTGAAAGATGGTCTATGGCATAGTGGTTTTGCTCTTGTTTGCTGAAGTGATTCTTCAGATTTCTTATCACATCAGATCGTCCAAGCTGTAATCCAGTTCTTATCGTTGCCTTGCCAGCCATTGTGTCTGCTGTCTCATTTCTCTTAACTCCAGCATGTCCAGCGCAGTACATCCATATGAGTCTCTCCAATGGAAGGCTGCGCATTAGTTCATTCCAAGCAGGCTTTCCATTCCACTTTTCATTTTCTGAAGTAGGTTCATGGGTCAGTCAGTATCATGGCTTGTTGAGTTTGAAAAAAAAAAGACAACCAATGTTAGGTAGGCACTCAAGGTCTGACCAGCGCATTGGGCTAATGCGTAGGTCAGACATCTGCTAAGTCGTAGCCATGAGACCCTCTTCTTCAATTCTCTCATCTTAGTTGTTAATTCATTTATCCATCAGCTTAAAAT
>CM065720.1:59015428-59020428 GCA_033310375.1 Conus canariensis | reverse complement strand
GTCCTTCGAATGAGACTATAAACGGAGGTTCCGTGTGTGAATGCACGCACAACATCTTGCACACACGTAAAATCCCATCACCAACTTTCGGAAGAGAAGGCCAGTTTGGTCGTTGGTATGGATGACACGTTACACATAGCATGCACCTACCCCGAAGATGGAGTATGGCTGCCTTAATGGCGGGATAAAAACCGGTCATACACACAAAACTCCACTGCCTGTAAAGACAGGGAGTGTCTGCAGGAGTATCAGCCTGCGTATGCTGAAAGAAAGAAAGAAAATGAGTAACTGAATGAATTTAACAGAAGATCTTGGAAGAGACTCAGCAGATGTTTGCCTACACATTAAGACAATGCACTGCTCAGGCTTTGGATACCTAGCTAACACGGTCTGTGCCACAGCTATGTGTGTGTGTGTGTGTGTGTGTGTGTGTGTGTGTGTGTGTGTGTGTTGTGTGTGTGTGTCTGTTTGCACGTGTGTGCGCATTTTAATGTAGGTGTATGTTTTGATGTGTGTGTGCAGGGTTGTCCAGCCTTCGTCATGACTTTATGGCCCAGAGCTCTGTGCCCCCGCTGATCAGAAATGTTCTCCTGCCTGCCCTGCAGGACCAAACCCGCAGCATGGTGCGCAGTGGACTGTGTGTGGTGGTCAGACACCTAGTCAAAGTGGCCCACGCCCTCCACCCCTCACAGGGACTGCTGCAGCTACTGGTCAGTCACATGTTGTGTGTGTGTGTGTGTGTGTGTGTGTGTGTGTGTGTGAGAGAGAGAGAGAGAGGAGGTGTGGCTAGGTGATTGGGACCAAATGAGTGATTGAGTGTGAATGAAATATTGAATGAGTCGGTGAGTATGCGGTGCATGTGTGTGTGTGTGTGTGTGTGTGTGTGTGTGTGTGTGTGTGTGTGTGTGTGTGTGTATGCATGTGCGCTTTTGTATGTGTGTGTGTGTGTGTTTATGTGTATGGATGTGTAGTGTATGTGTGTTTGGATGTATAGTGTGTGTGTGTGTGTGTGTGTGTGTGTGTGTGTGTGTGTGTGTGTGTGTGTGTGTGTATGCTGTTGATCTCTCTGGTAATTTTCTGTCAGGGAATATTCAAACCTTATCACTGTTTGATTCATTATGGTGTACACAGAAAAAGCACATCTTTTTGTGATGGGTAAGGATGGGGGCTGGGGCTTGGAGGTGGAGTGGGTTCTGAGAAAGCATCATTGTCGAGCTGTAGGTGCTTGTTTGTTTGTTTTGTGTTGTTTAGGGTGTAATTGCACTCTTTCTTTTCATTTTCTTTTTCCTTCTCTCAGCTGATGGCAAGCAATTGTATCAGAACAGCTCAACCATGTTCAGGACCACTCCACACAGAGAAAGCCTTTTAGTGTTGTTGTACTGTGGCCTGTGTCAGTGTTTAATGAGGGATGTTCATTAATGGGAGGTCGTACAGGTTTGGGGAGGGGAAGAAGAGAGGTAGGTGGTGATGGTGGGAATGGTCTTTTTTTGTTGTTGAAACAATGAAAGTATTCATGAACCATGGCGATTAGGAAGGTAGGACTGTTAGTTACTGATGGTTGCATTAATTAAAGTGTCTATCAAGGGGGATGTAAAGCGTTAATTAATGGGGATGTAAAGTAAGATGTGAATAGCAGTTTGTGAAGGTGTCAATTAATGGTGGTGTTAAAGCTGTTGGTGAATTAATGGTGTCTTCAGTTAAGGTTTGTTTAATTTGGATGAAGGTTTTAATCAATGCTGATGAACATGAAGGTGTTAGTTATAGGTGAATGTAAAGAAAGATGTTCATTGATGATAGTTTTCATGATGGAGTTAGTTAAGGATATTTTGAATGAAGGTTTATTGCTTTTTTAAAATGATGATTAGAATGAACATGTTAATTAATAGTGTTGTAGATGAAAATGGTGTTAATTAAGGATGTTTTAAATGAAAATTTATTGTTTTTTTTTAAATGACGATTAGAATGAAGGTGTTACATTGTAGATGAAAATTTGATTTACGGTGACGGTGTTAAATCAATAGTGGCATAAGAATGGTGTTTAACAGTGGTGTAAATGAAAGTGGGATTTTTTGTTTTGTTTTAATGGTTGTGTGAAAGAAAGTGTGAATTATGATAATGGGGCGAAAGGAGGATGGAGAGAGGGAGTCAGAGGCCCAGGTAGTAAGGTTGGATATGGTGTGATGATTATGGCACATCTTTTATGTTTTACTCGTTGCTCTTGTGCAGTTCGATGTATGATCTTGTTGGTGTAAACACTGAAGGCATTTAATTGAGAAATTGCATAAACGTTCCTGATAATAACAACAATAATAATAATAATAGCAAGGGAAGGTGTTAATTAATGAGGGTGTTCATAAATCTACTTACCTGTGATGGAGTTAATGAAAGTATTGATGAATGTGATTTAAAGGAAGGTTTCAAATAAGGATATTCGAAAGGAAGGTGTCAGTGGCGTTAATGGTGGGTTGTTTTAAATGGAAAATGTTAACCAGTGGCAGTTTTAACGATGTTGATTATTGGTTGTTTTAAAGGGTGAAAAAAAGGCATTAATTAATGGCAATGTTGATGATGTTTATGTTGGTTTTAGTAAAGGGGATGTAAAGGAAGGTTTATTTAATAGTCTTGTTAATAGCATCGTTGATTAATGGTGGTGGTAATGAAGATATTACTTAATTGCTTAGTGAATGAAAGTGTTTCTAGATGGTAATATTTATGGCAGTGATCATCTATTTAAAAACAGGTCATAACTGGTGATAATTTAGGGAAGGCCTTCATGGTGTTTTTTTTTTTTTTTTATCAAGGCAACAGTTGATGATTCAAGGGAAGTTGATGAATAGCGATGGCTCAGTGAAGTTGCTCAATGATGGTGATGTTCATGGCAATGATTGATGATTAAAATGGAGGTGAGAATTGGTGATGGTTTAATGAGGGTGTTCTTTCATGATGGTGTCTCTGTTTGGTTTCAGGGATTTCGTCAGGGCAGTCTACGTATGTGTGCTGAGGTGAGTGTGCTGATCCCTACGTCACTGTCTTCCTCTTTAACGCCTGGCACTTGCGCTGTCTGTCTTAGCACTTTATTGGTTGCTTGACTGAGTGACAACATCCCATACTATATATACAAGGAGATGGAGTGAAAAGTGTGAACCTGAGGATGCTCCAATACATGATAAGACAGGACAGGCAGGGGTGAAGCCTCACATCAAACGAGGACAAGTCATCCAGAAAACTGCTGCAGCATAGAGGGGCAGGAGTCATCATCATCAAGCCATGGATAGCTGCTTGTCAGTCCCACAATTTTCAGTTCCATTATAGCCCAATCAAACACGCAGGGCCAGTCCTATCATTTTTCATATCATGAGATACAAAATCCCTGTCAAGGTATTCTCCAGGTGCTGGTAGACCTTCCAAACACTGAAGTACAGCCGTCACATGAGTCGACTGCTTTCAGATTCTGCAGTGTGTATCACCTCGGCAGATCAACGTTTGCTTCATGAGCCTGAAGATAATTTGCTGAGTTTTTAGTCAGTGTAAAATCCACTTTGATGCCTTTCTTTTCTTGACACAGCCAGAGACAGGTAGCCTCTCACACAGTGTATCTTACATAATGCAAACAGAAAACAGAATGCAAGAGCCAAGAAATGCGCCAGCCTTTCAAAGGCAAAATGGTGAAGTTGGAAAAATGACTGAAACCTAAATGGAACGATTCAGATTCTCATTGATGCCCCCTTCAGGGGTTCAGATGATTGGTTGAGAATGCTAGTCAGCTGGAGCCGTGCCGAAGAATGCACACTGAAGCTAACAGCAATCCTGATAGAGAAAGAAAACCAGTCTGTAGTCAGCCTTTCCATCCGGATGCTGCAGGTCCTCGATACAAATTATATGCCTGCCTTCCAAGAATTCTGAGCCTGTGATTTTATGTGTTCTGTTATTCTCGTTGACTCTGCTTTTTTTTTTTTCTTCCCTCTTTTCACTGTTGTTTTCCATTATTTTTCCCATTGTGTTCCCCCCCCCCTCCCCCCCCCCTCTGCTGCGTTAGTTCTAGAATCTTTGCACCTTTAAAAAAAAAAACTTATACCACTTCTGTAGGGATCTTTTCAAACAAACATATGTATACCCATAGCTGAAAATTGTGGGCCTATGGCTGTATTTTGAATGTTGTCCAGTGATTTATTGTCTGGATGCCTTTGAATGGTTGATGAATGTTTGTACTGTTGTATTATCCTTCCTGTCAGAATACCTCCTTACGAAGATCTGGTTTTAACCGATTTTTTAAGGATATAATGGGAATGTCCCACTGTAATGAAGTCTTGCAGATGTGAGCATAAGCATGTAAACTTGTTACGGACATAATGTTAGAGTCTCGTAAGTGTGACCACAGGTGTGTGAAGGTGTTCACAGGTGTGATACTGACATCTTATAGATAAGATACAGGTATGTTAAGGTGTTTACAGGTGTGATACTGAAATCTTATAGATAAGATACAGGTATGTCAAGGTCTTTTCAGGTGTGATTCTGAAGCTTCAGGGTGTAACCACAGGTGTGTAAAGGTGTTACAGGTGTGATACTGACATCTGGAGGTGTGCTGACAGGTGTCAGGCTGGACCAAGCTGTGTGAAGTGGAGCTGCCCTACAGTGTGGCCAGTCTGCTGGCTCAGGTTAACAGGTGAGATGTGCGCAGGTGACATGCACATTTTTGTTCTCTGAGAGCATTCACACTTTCTTTTTGTGAAGTTGCAAGAAAGATGTACCTTCAAAGTTTTGAGGGGTATGTATGGAACGTAGCTCATACATTTGGAAAACTTACTGGGAAGATGTATGTATTTATAAGCAAACACACGCTCGCGCGCACACACACACACGCACGCACGCACAGGTTTCAAGACTTTAAGTTTAATTAATCCTTTGACCCTATGTAGGGCAGAAGGATAAAAGATGTATAATACTTAGTCAGCATGAAATCTAAAGATAAAGAAAATATATAGCAGACGTTCCACGCATGG
>CM065720.1:59002928-59012928 GCA_033310375.1 Conus canariensis | reverse complement strand
TCGTTGGTATGGATGACACGTTACACATAGCATGCACCCTCCCTGAAGATGGAGTATGGCTGCCTTAATGACAGGATAAAAAAACGGTCATACACACAAAACTCCACTGCCTGTCTATGCAGGCAGTGTCTGCAGGAGTATCAGCCTGAGTACACAGAAAGAAAGAAAGGATCTATTTCTTTAATGTGGATGAAATGATTCAGGTCAGTGACATCGTTTCAGAATTCTGTTCTGGGAGTCAGGTGACTGCCTTAATATGTTAGCCAGCAGGATCCCTGAGCATGCTGTATAAACAGTCATCACTTCTGCCTCCCCTGACTGTGAACTGTGTTGAGGTCAGCTCCTGTGATTCCTCGATGTGACCTGTGGTCTGGTTCTCCATCACAGGTCAGGTGGCTGCCAACCAGGTGCGTGAGCTGATCCACAAGTTGAGCTACCTGGATATCCACTTCGTCCACCTGTACTCAGAAGGCATTGAGATGACCATCGCTGACCTCTGCCTTTTCTCTTACCTCTACTTTCTCCTGGTCAGTTTTTTTGTCTTGTCTATCTTGTGGTGTTACCTTGGCCTTTTTCCTAATAAATCTTTTATCATGACTTATTTCTGGTGAGTCTTTTGACTTTCTGATAGTAAGTCTCGGGTCTTCTCTTTCTCCTAATGAGTCTTGTGTCTTTACTTTCTCCTTTTGAATTTTCTGTGATTACTTTCTCATGGTGAGTCTTCTATCTTTGCTTTCTTCTGGAAAGTCTTCTGTCTTTGCTTTCTACTGGTGAGTGAGTCTTCTGTCTTTATTTTATGCCAGTCAGTCGTCTGTCTTTATTTTCTCCTGGTGAGTTGACTGTCTTTTTTTTCCCCTCCTGGTCAGTTTTCTGTCTTTACTTTCCCCTGGTCAGTCTTCAGTCTTTACTTCCTTCTGATAGGTTTCTGTCTTTATTTTTTTCAAAGTCAGTCTTCTGTCCTTGATGAGTCTATTGTCTCTACTGGTGAGCTTCTGTCCTCCTTGTGAACTTTCTGTCTTTATTTTCTCATGTTGAGTCTTCTGTCTTCTTGAGTCTTACTTTTTCTAGGTCAATATTCTGTCTTGACTTCCTCAGGCTTCAGTCTTTACTTTCTTTAGGTCAGTCTTCTGTCTTAATTTTCTTGTGGTAAGTCTTCTGTCTTTACTTTCTCCTGGTCAGTCTTCTGTCTTTACTTTCTCCTGGTCAGTCTTCTGTCTTTATTTACTTTCTCCTGGTCAGTCTTCTGTCTTTATTTACTTTCTCCTGGTCAGTCTTCTGTCTTTATTTACTTTCTCCTGGTCAGTCTTCTGTCTTTATTTACTCCTGGTGAGGATTCTGTCCTTCTTGTGGTTAGTTTCCCATCTGTACTTTCTGCTAGTCAGTCTTCTGGTGAGTTTTCTTTCTGAGTTTCTGTTCTTTCTCCCCCTGAGTCTTTTTCTGAACTATCCTGCTTCCAGTCAGTCTTCTGTCTTAACTTTCTTCTGGTGAGTTTTCTGCCTTTACTTTCTCCCTGTGAATCTTTTCTTAGTGTCTTCTAACAAGTCTTCTCCACCACTGACTTTCTATTGATGGATCCTTTTTCTATGTTTCCTGGTAAATCTTTAATATTCTCCTCTTCTCTGTCTGTGGTCTCTTGGTAAGTCTCTTCCTAGGTTTACTTTCTTCTGGTCTTGTCTTTCTTCTGTTTTCCACGGTGAGAGTTTTTCTGTGTTTATGTTTCCTTCTAAAGCTAATCTGACGTGCATGTTTTCTTTCTGTCTTGACATTCTCCATGCGAATCATCACCTTCCTGCACTATCAAAGGCATACTTGCAGTTGCATGCACATACCTTTATAGTCACACTCAGACACACACACACAGACAGACAGACACAGACAGACAGACAGACAGACAGACACACACACACACACACACACACACACACACAACAGTCAGACAGACAGACACACAGACAGACAGACAGACACACACACACACACACACACACACACACACACATATACACATACACACACACACACACACAACACACACACACACACACACACACACACACACACACACAGGCATACAAGCACACACATGCACACTCACACAGACACACAGACGTACAGACACACACACACACACACACACACACACACACACACACCACACACACACACACACACACATGCATGCACACACATTCTTGCTCACACATACTCACACACATGTTCACATATGCATACACTTACACATATCTATATGTACATATATGAAATATACAGAAAGAGAGGAGCATTTGTATAGAATGTGACTTAAGCTTTCTGATACTACGAGGAGTGTAGACATGTAGACACAATGTGATTCTCTCTTTCTGATACTACCAGTTGTGTAGATATGTACACAATGTGATTCTCTCTTTCTAATACACCAGGGTGGTAGATGTGTACATAATGTGATTCTCTCTTTCCGATTCACCAAGGGGGTAGATGTGTACATAATGTGATTCTCTCTTTCCGATTCACCAAGGGGGTAGATGTGTACTTAATGTGATTATCTCTTTTTGATACTACCAGTAGTGTAGATACGTACACAACGTGTTTCTCTCTTTCTAATACACCGGGGACGTAGATGTGTACATAATGTGATTCTCTCTTTCCGATTCACCAAGGGGGTAGATGTGTACTTAATGTGATTCTCTCTTTCTGATACTACCAATAGTGTAGACATGTACACATGTGATTCTCTCATTTTAATACACCAGGATGGTAGATGTGTACACAGTGTGATTCTCTCTTTCTGATATGCCAGGATGGTAGATGTGTACACAATGTGATTCTCTCTCTCTGATATACCAGGATGGTAGATGTGTACACAAAGTGATTCACTCTTTGTGATTCTCTCTTTTTGATATACCAGGATGGTAGATGTGTACACAGTGTAATTCTCTTTTTCTGATACACCAGGATGGTAGATGTGTACTTAATGTGATTCTCTCTTTCTGATATACCAGAATGGTAGATGTGTACACAATGTGATTCTATCTTTCTGATAGCACCAGAATGGTAGATGTGTACACAATGTGATTCTGTCTTTGTGATACACCAGGATGGTAGATGTGTACACGATGTGATTCTGTCTTTGTGATACACCAGGATGGTAGATGTGTACATAATGTGATTCTCTCTTTGTGATACACCAGGATGGTAGATGTGTACATAATGTGATTCTGTCTTTCTGATTCACCAGGGGGGTAGATGTGTACTTAATGTGATTCTCTCTTTCTGATTCACCAGGGGGGTAGATGTGTACTTAATGTGATTCTCTCTTTGTGATACACCAGGATGGTAGATGTGTACTTAACCCGTAGAGTGCCTTTAAGCCGTCAGCCGACGCCGCATTAAAAATGCTTTCCCAGTGCCTATGGGCCGTCCACTGACGTCATGCATTTTTCTTGAATTTTCATTCGTTACTATTTCTATCAACGGACTTAAATAGAGTGTGCGTAGTAAGCCTTATATGTCTGTAGTATTAAAATGATATGTAAATGACCACACGTGAGGGGAAAGCCCATTTATTCTCATCACTGACTGGATGACCAGCCAGCACTTTGTCTCGCTTGCAAAGATGGCGGCACAACCTTCAACAAGCGCAGCGACCAAATCAACATATTTACACAGCTGAGCAGGCTCTGCTAATGATTTTTGACAAAGACAATAATCTTTTATTCAACGACTCACTCGAGCATGAAGGTGAGATGATGATAGTGATGGAATTGCCGACCGTATTCGTCAGTTATTGTGTCGGGCTGTGTGACCTCAATGTGTGTTCAGCTGACTGGTTTGCCAGCGTCGAACGAGCTCGCCTAGTGTGTACTCTGCACTGCGTGCCAGTGGTCAGTGACGTGATAGTCAGCGCAAGAGGGGAGCGCGGCCTGCTCGCGGCGTGGCACGGGGCAGAGGGAAAGGTAGGGGAAGAGGAGCAGTGAAAGAGAGGGTTGAAGTCCAGCAAGGGGGCGTGGTGGGGAGAGGGGGGCGTGGTCGTGGACTGACCTGTCTGCATAGAGTGTGAGCGTCTTGATAGACTTCTAAACTGTTTTACTTTCATTTACAGGTGTAGTGTGACAATACAAACTTTATTTTCAACTTTTTTGCTTTGTGTTCTTGTTTGGATGTGAAGATGTAGTGGTAAATACATATGCTTTTGATCGTGCAAAAAAATCTATCCAAATCTAATTGCCTAAATACTTTTTTATTATCAAAATTAAAACAAAAGAAGCCCAGATTCAAAATCTTCATTCAATTTCCTTCAAAAATCATATATATTTCATTGTTATATCTTTTGTAGTTTCTGAGCTAGAATTTTTTGTTAATTATTACCCCCAAATCATTAGATTTCCCTGGCACTGGGAAAGCCTTTGTTTGTAACATTTTCAAGCAGCGAACGGGTTAATGTGATTCTCTCTTTCTGATTCACCAGGGGGTAGATGTGTATACACAATGTGATTCTCTCTTTCTGATTCACCAGGATGGTAGATGTGTACACAATGTGATTCTGTCTTTCTGATTCACCAGGGGGGTAGATGTGTACTTAATGTGATTCTCTCTTTCTGATTCACCAGGGGGGTAGATGTGTACATAATGTGATTCTCTCTTTCTGATTCACCAGGGGGGTAGATATGTACTTAATGTGATTCTGTCTTTCTGATTCACCAGGGGGGTAGATGTGTACTTAATGTGATTCTGTCTTTCTGATTCACCAGGGGGGTAGATGTGTACTTAATGTGATTCTCTCTTTGTGATACACCAGGATGGTAGATGTGTACATAATGTGATTCTCTCTTTGTGATACACCAGGATGGTAGATGTGTACTTAATGTGATTCTCTCTTTGTGATACACCAGGATGGTAGATGTGTACATAATGTGATTCTCTCTTTCAGATTCACCAGGGGGGTAGATGTGTACTAATGTGATTCTCTCTTTGTGATACACCAGGATGGTAGATGTGTACATAGTGTGATTCTCTCTTTGTGATGTACCAGGATGGTAGATGTATACATTAATGTGATTCTCTCTTTGTGATACACCAGGATGGTAGATGTGTACACAATGTGATTCTATCTTTCTGACACCACCAGGAGAGCGTGGAGTTCGATGTGTCTGTCCTGACGGAGCATCTGCCTCATGTGGTGACATGGTTACGTCACATGGTCACGCTTCCACGCCTGCAAATGGCAGCCTCACACTGTGGCTTCGACTTCCCACATCTGAAACATGCCCTGATGCATGGCACACCACAGAGACAGAAGGAGAACAGCCGTGCAGAGGGATGGAAAAAGAACAGCAGTGCAGAGGGAGTGAAAAAGAACAGCGGTGGTGTAGAGGCAGGTAAAAAGAACAGCAGTGCAGAAGGAGTGATAGAGAACAGCAGTGCAGAGGGAGTGAAAGATAACAGCAATGCATGGAAAGGCAAAGAGAACAGTGACCAAGATGATAGAAAATGGAGCAGTTGTACAGAGGGAGAGAAAGAGAACAGCATTGCAAATGGTGGTGAACGAAACATTTGTGCAGAGGGAGGGAAAAAGAACACCAGTGAACGTGGTGGTGAATGCGACAGCTGTGCAGGGGGAGGGGAAAAGGACAGCTGTGCAAATGGAGGTAAATCAAACACTTGTGCAGAGGAAGGGAAAAAGAACAGCAGCACTGAAGGAGGCAAGAGGAGCGTGTTTACTTCTGTCAGCCCCCCATGGATGAAGTGACGGAGGATGACATGGAACTGAGGTCAGTGTGCACAGAGTACAGAGTGGGAAGGTTGTATGTGCGACAGATAATGTGGGCTTGAATATCAGTGAGGTGTGTAGAAGAGCGGTCGGCAAAAAGAAAAAAGAAAAAGAGCAGTTGGCATACTGTACTCACTTGAATTACAATGACTCTGTGTAAGTGCAGACTGACACAATGTGTTCTTTTCAATCACAGTGATTGTGTGTAAGTGCTGACTGACACACTGTGTTGATTTGAATCACAGTGATTGTGTGTAAATACAGACTGACACACTGTGTTCATTTGAATCACAGTGATTCTGTGAAACTGAAAGTGCTGACTGACACACTGTGTTGATTTGAATCACAGTGATTGTGTGTAAATACAGACTGACACATTGTGTTCATTTGAATCACAGTGATTGTGTGTAAGTGCAGACTGACACACTGTGTTCATTTGAATCACAGTGATTCTGTGCAAGTGCAGACTGACACACTGTATCCATTTGAATCACACTGATTCTGTGTAAGTGCAGACTGACATGCTGTGCTCACTTGAATCACACTGATTATGCACGTGAAGACAGAGTGACGTATGCTGACTTTAATGGCAGTGACTGTGTATATGTCACAGGTGACGACGGTGTGTCTGTCTGTGTTGGCATTGACAATCTGTTCCACCCATCTCCACTTCCCTTCTGTCATACCCCTTATCCCACCAGTCCCAGTATCCCCCCCTCTTCTACCATCCCTTTCATTCCATGCTCCTCTCATTCCTTCCACCCTTTCCCTTCTTCTACCCCTTCCCTGTCTCCACCTCCCCCTGATCTTGCCCTCTACAACAAGAGAAAAAAGCTAATCTATTATTTGCAGTGGGAAAGGAAAAAAAAGAAAAGAGATATTACCTTCTGTAAGGAGGGGAAAAGGGCTTGTTTTTTTTCCACTGTAAGAAGGGAAAGAAGGCTGATCTTGCCCATTGTAAGAAAGATAAGAAAACTGATCTTACCTACCGTGAGAGGGGAAGAAGGCTGAATTTACCCTAAGTACAGAGGGGAAGAAGGCTGATCTTGCCATCTGTAAGAAAGGAAAGAAGGTTGATCTTGCCATCTGTAAGAAAGGAAAGAAGGTTGATCTTGCCATCTGTAAGAAAGGAAAAAGGCTGATCTTGCCATCTGTAAGAAAGGAAAGAAGGTTGATCTTGCCATCTGTAAGAAAGGAAAGAAGGCTGATCTTGCCATCTGTAAGAAAGGAAAGAAGGTTGATCTTGCCATCTGTAAGAAAGGAAAGAAGGCTGATCTTGCCATCTGTAAGAAAGGAAAGAAGGTGATCTTGCCATCTGTAAGTAAGAAAGAGGCGATCTTGCCATCTGTAAAGGAAAGAAGGTTGATCTTGCCATCTGTAAGAAAGGAAAGAAGGCTGATCTTGCCATCTGTAAGAAAGGAAAGAAGGCTGAATTTACAGTAAGTAAACAGGGAAAGAAGGCCGATCTTGCCATCTGTAAGAAAGGAAAGAAGGCTGATCTTGCCATCTGTAAGAAAGGAAAGAAGGCTGAATTTACGGTAAGTAAACAGGAAAGAAGGCGATTTGCATCTAGAAGTTGATCTCATCTGTAAGAAAGGAAAGAAGGCTGAATTTACGCTAAGTAAACAGGGAAAGAAGGCCGATCTTGCCATCTGTAAGAAAGGAAAGAAGGCTAATTTACCTAAGTAAACAGGGAAAGAAGGTTGATCTTGCCATCTGTAAGAAAGGAAAGAAGGTTGATCTTGCCAACTGTAAGAAAGGAAAGAAGGTGATCTTGCCATCAGTAAGAAAGGAAAGAAGGCTGAATTTATGCTAAGTAAACAGGGAAAGAAGGTTGATCTTGCCATCTGTGAAGGAAAGAAGGTTGATCTTGCCATCTGTAAGAAAGGAAAGAAGGCTGATCTTGCCATCTGTAAGAAAGGAAAGAAGGCTGAATTTACGCTAAGTAAACAGGGAAAGAAGGTTGATCTTGCCATCTGTAAGAAAGGAAAGAAGGCTGATCTTGCCATCTATAAGAAAGGAAAGAAGGCTGATCTTGCCATCTAAGACGAGAAAGAAGGCTGATCTTGCCATCTGTAAGAAGAGAAAGAAGGCTGATTTTGCCAACTAAGAAGAGAAAGAAGGCTGATCTTGCTCTATATGGGAAGGAAAGAAGGCTGGTTTTGTCCCCTGTAAGTAGGGAAAAAAGGCTGATCTTGCCTTCTGTAAGAAGAAAAGGAAGGCTGACCTTTCTCATGTAAGAAGGGAAAAAAGGCTGACATTGCCTTCAGGAAGAACGGAAAGAGGGCTGATCTAAGAAGGGTAAAAGACTGATCTTGCCTTATGTAAAAGAAAGAAGGATGACCGTGCCTTCTGGAACAAATGCTGATTTTGTCGTCTCCAAGGAAAGAAAGAAGACTAATCCTTGCCTCTGTAATGACAGAAAGAAGGCTGACCTTGCCTTGTGTAAGAAGAAGGCTTATTTGCCCTCTGTTGCAAGGGGAAGAAGGCAGATCTTGCCTTCTGTAAGAAGAAGGCTTATTTGCCCTCTGTTACAAGGGAAAGAAGGCAGATCTTGCCTTGTGTAAGAAGAAGGCTTATTTGCCCTCTGTTGCAAGGGGAAGAAGGCAGATCTTGCCTTCTGTAAGAAGAAGGCTTATTTGCCCTCTGTTACAAGGGAAAGAAGGCAGATCTTGCCTTGCGTAAGAAAGAAGAAGATCTTAAAAGAAAGGCAATGTTAACGTCTGTAACAAGAAGTGAAACTGCGTATGTGCATGCCTGTGTCTGTGGTGTTCATATGTGCGATGTATATGTGTGCAGTCGGCGTTGTCGTACCAAGTACAAGGCTCTCAAACCAGAAGTGCAGGAAGCCTTGAACTCTATGAAGGTCAGTATACTGGTCGTCAGTGTAATGGGCTTCAGCTGAAAGGGTTTGGTGTGAAAGTGTTGGTTCTTGTTGGGATATTACCCTATTCAAGCTATAAGCTGCTACTTTTTTTTTTTTTCCCAAACTCTAACCTGTGCGGCTGGTACACTGGCAGCGGCTTATTTGTAGATTTTTTTACTGACTCAGGAATCTATTCTTAGCTCGCTATAAAGTCTTCTTCTCCTGATGTTCAGTTGATCTGACAAACTTAAAACCAATGTTTGCATAAATCAAATTTGATCGCTTTTTACAGATGAAAAAAAGATCTGTGCATGAGCGACACACAAAATGATCATCGTTTATGATGGCTGAATACTACTTTTGCGTTAGCATCATTTGCCAGCATCACACGATCAAGCCAGTCCTGCAATGCGGATTTCAAACATAAGTTGATCAATATGACATATCAAGAGGGCAGCCTTACAGCCTTACATATTTTCTCAGAGCAAAAAATCACAGCAGTTCCTGATTATCTACAGTTTTGCTGAAGCAGGCTGAAATGAGTCTTTCAGTGGTTTTAGTGCTGTTCACATCGCAATGAAAAAGAATCTGATGGTCCACTTTTTTCCTGTCATTGTATGTATAGTCCTTTCTTGTTTGCTTGCCTGTTCACAATGGTCATACCTCAGAATACACAGGCTTTGTTTACGTGGTGTTCACCATTTTCGTCACTGATTTTCACAGCTGTTTTCTTGTGGCTAATCGATCAGGAGCAACCTGTGTGGTTTTTTTTTTTTTTTTTTCCTGATTTTTAAGAATAATTGGTTGGAGGAGCTTGTATAATGGAGCTGTTTACAGCCTTGAAATTACAAGAGATGTGAAAGTGTTGGGTCTCTGTAGGGTATCAGGAGGTTAGTTTTCAGTATGTTGAGTGTCAGAGTCCTGAGCGTGAGAGTGCAGGGTGTTGGGTGTAAGGGTTGGGTCTGAGAGTGTTTTGTATGAGGATAGGAGTGTCACTGACAATAGGTGTTTGTGTCATTATGATGTCGGTCATCTTGATACAATTTGTATGTCTGGAACCGTATTATAAGACATGTAGCATGCTTGATATTGTTTGTGTACATGTCTGAATCATTATAATGTCTTAGGAGGTAAAATGATATTTGTATGTCTGGGTCGTTATGATGTCATAAGACATAAGTAGTATTTGTGTGTCTGAGTCAATGGGATATCATAGTGTGACTGAGTCAATGGGATGTAATAGTGTGACTGAGTCAATGGGATATCATAGTGTGACTGAGTCAGTGGGATATCATAGTGTGACTGAGTCAGTGGGATATCATAGTGTGACTGAGTCAGTGGGATATCATAGTGTGACTGAGTCAGTG
>CM065720.1:58822928-59000428 GCA_033310375.1 Conus canariensis | reverse complement strand
ACATAAAGAAATAAGCTGAAACGGTGTTGAAGTTTTCTCACATTTTCATTGAAATATGGAATTTTTCTGTGAATATCAGCGGTGAGATACCATAGTGACAGAGTTGTTTGCTTGTTATTTTTGATTGGTTCATTTCAAAATGGATGCTGTGTCACCTTTTGCGATTGGTTGTTGGCTTGAAGACAGCAGCCCAACAGCTATTCTTTTTAGGTAATTATGTTATGCATGTATACAACTGCCATGGGCAAGCATTTTGAATTGTTCTGCATAGAGAAAGCGCAATGTAAGTACTATTATTGTCATTTTTGTTATCACAATTATCATTAGCATGATTAATGTTATCATTATTGGTTGATAAGATGGTAAATGATTGATTGTCAGGGACACCTGGGTCTGGCCATCGCACATCTCCTCCCACAATGCACTGTGAGTACTCCCGGTTTTACACTACTTTTGTCTCATCACCATCGCCACCATCATTACTACTGGTACTACCAGTACTTACTGCTTTATTGTAATGGTTGGTGTCCATGTTGTTTTTGTAGGCTTCAGTGTTTCTACTGTGGCATCCTAATGGTTGATGTCTATGATGTTACTTCTCTAATCTTTTTTTTTTCAGTTATTAATTTCTTTAGTCATCTTGCTGTAATTCCTGTGCGCTGTGGTCATACAGCTTACTATGGATGTTGTGCAGCGTGCATAAGGACTTGTCCACACGCAGTGACGCCTTGATTGAAATGAAAGTATGTGCACGTTTGACTGTGCAGTTTCAGTGACTGTGTACAGGTAAGGACTGTACAGGTGTGGTGACTGTGTACAGGTATTCAATATACAGGCATAGTGGATGTGTACAGGTATGACTATATAGGGTGGTGACTTGTGTCCAAGTGCGACTGTGCAGGTGTGACAATGTATGAGTTTGTACAGATGTGGTAACTGTGTACAAGTCTGATGTGTACAGGTATGATTATACAGGTGTGATGACTTTACAAGTATGACTGTACTGGTGTGGTGACTATGAACAAGTATGACTATGCCAGTGTGATGAGTGTGTACAGGTATGACTATACAGGTGTGATGACTGTGTACGAGTCTTGACTATTCAGGTGTGGTGATTGTGTATAGGGTTGACTGTACAGGTGTGGTGACCGTGTAAAGGAATGACTATACAGGTGTAGCGGCTGTGTACAGTCTGACTGAACAGGTATGTGACTGAATACATGTCTGTGCAGGTATGGTGACTGTGCACAAGTCTGACTCTACACAGGTCTAACTGTATAGATGTGGTGAGTGTGTACATGTCTGACTATACAGGTGTGGTGAGTGTGTACATGTCTGACTATACAGGTGTGGTGAGTGTGTACATGTCTGACTATACGGATGTGGTGAGTGTGTACATGTCTGAGTAGACAGATGTGGCGACTGTGTACATGTCTGACTATACAGGTGTGATCAGTGTGTACATTACTGACTATACAGGTGTGGTGAATGTGTACATGTCTGACTATAAAGGTGAAGTGAGTGTGTACACATATGATACAGGAGTATTAAATGTATACATGTATTGACTGTACAGATGTGGTAACTGTACACGTGTGTAGTGACTGTACAGGTGTCATGACTGTGCACAGGCACATTCTGTGACAGTTGACAATACAAGTGTGGTGACTGTGTACAGGTATTGACTATACAGATGTGATGACTGTATACAGGCATTGACAGTACGTGTGTTTTGGCAGTGTACACACATTGACTATACAGGTGCGGTAACTGTGTACAGGTCTGACTGCACCGAGTGACAGTACAGGTATACAGGTGTGATGACTGTGCACGGGGTATTGACATTACAAGTGTGATGAGTGTGTACAGTTATTGACTATTCAGGTGTAGCAACTGTGTACAGTACTGTCTATAGAGATGTGACTGTGTACAGGTGAAATGACATTACAGACATAAATGCGAAGGTGACTCTGTTCTTGCTTGCCTGTCAATCTGGTGATGACCAAGAACATCCAGCAGAAGAGAACTGGATGCGGTGTGTCTAATTGGGGTGATCAGTCCAATGCGGACATGGAAGGCTGTGCTGCAAATCGGGCACAAGTGCTCTGCAGGCACTGAAGATGAGGGGGAGGTAGCCTACAATTGTGAATCTTTGTTTCCTTTGGGCCTCTGCTGTGCTGTGTTGGTCATAAGCGCCAGCACCTCAGCAGATGTACCTACCTGCATCAGGTGAGATGGGCTAAGTGCCACTGTTTCTCAAATGTCTGGGACAGATGTTGTGATTGTGTACAGGCGTGTTGACTGTCTGCAGGTGTACCTGGTGGAGAACAAGGAGGAGTCGTTGTGGAGGGCACAGAGCAGGATGGCCGACCTGTCCTCTAACAATGTTGTCCTCTACCAGGTGAGGTCACAGCACACACCTGATCATGTTTAGGTGATTACAGCTGTCACACACCAGACTAAATGATGAGTTTCTTTTCTTTTTTGGGGGGGTGGGTGGGTCTTGGTCGCATGCAAGTTTGTTGAGCATCTTTATTTCATTTTTGTTGTAAAGTGCTTCAGTTGCCTTTTTCATTTGTGAAAAAAAAAGAAACAAATTACCTTGCCCTATTTGTTTTTCTCAAATAACAGTACTGACTTCTCAGAATATTTCAGGACGATCTTTTATTAACGGACAAACTAGAGAAGTTCCTGTCCCCGTCTTGGGTCTTCTTCTTGTCTTTTTTTCTGTTCTATTCGTTTTGTGTGTTTGTTTGTTTTTGCTCTAGAGTCCATGTGTTTATCAGCAGCATGTGTGTACAGATGTCTGAGTTTGTTTGGACCATTTGTTACGCCTTCAGTCTTCAACTCAACATAGACCATTTGCCGTGTTCCCATTGTAATATAAACTGTTATCGTGTCCATGATTGTAACATGGACTATTTGCTGTATCTCCAGTGTAACGTGGACCATTTTGTAGTGTCCCCAGGGTGACATGGACAACCTGGTTGTCGCCAGTGTTATCATGAACTACCTGTAACATGAAGTACTGTATGTGTCCTCAGTGTAACCTGGACAACCTGGTTGTCGCCAATGTTATCATGAACTACCTGTAACATGAAGTACTGTATGTGTCCTCAGTGTAACCTGGACTACTTTGTGGGGCGCTTTGATGTGGGGGTGTGTCTTCATGCCTGCGGCTCGGCCACCGACATGGTGCTGCAGCAGTGTCTGGACAACCAGGCATCCTTTGTTATCTGCCCCTGTTGCTACGGCAGCATTCAGCAGACTCACCTGCTGACCTACCCTCGCAGTCAGCTGTACCAGGACAAACAGGTCACCTACAAGGTATGATGCTGGGAATGGGTCAATTTGATATCAGCAGAGAACAGTGTGTGATGACAGTGAACAGTGTTGACAGTGGGTGAAGTGCGATTCTTGACAATGAACAGTATTCTGTGTGTTGACAGAGAAAAGAAAGTATTGACAGTGAGTGGCATGCGTTGGCAGAGAATAGTGCGTGTTCTCGGAGAACAGTGCTTGTTGAAGAACGGTGTGTGTTGATGTAGAACAGTGTGTGTTGGCAGAGAGCAGAGCATATGTGTGCGTATGAACAGCAAGTGTTGACTGTGAGTGGTGTGTTGACAGAGAACAGTGTGTGTTGACAGAGAGCAGGATGTTGACATAGAACAGTGTGTTGACAGAGAACAGTTTGGGTGTGAGTGTTGAGATGGAACAGTGTATATTGAGAAGAGAGCAGTGTGCTGACAGAGAACAGTGTGTGAGTGTTAAAAGAGAGAAGTTACGTTGACAGAGAACAGTGAGTGTTGAAAGAGAACTGGGTGTTGACAGTGAACAGTGAATGTTGACAGAGAACAGTGTTTATTGACAAAGAACAGTGAGTGTTGACAGAGATAGTGTGTGTTGACAGAGAACAGTGTGTGTTGATAGGGAATAATGTTTATTGACAAAGAACAGTGAGTGTTGACAGAGAAAAGTGACTTGTTGGAAAACAGTATGTTGACAAAGATGTGAGTGTGTGTGTGGGGCGCGCATATGTGGACAGAAAACAGTGTGTGTGTGTGTGCGTGCACATGTTGACAGAAAACAGTGTGGGTTGACGGAGAACAATGTGTGTTAACGAACAGCACACATTGACAAAGAATAGTGTGTGTTGACAGAGATTAGTGTGTGTTGACAGAGAACAGTGAGTGTTGACAGAGAACAGTGTGGGTTGATGGAGAACGCATGTTTACAGAGAACAGCACACATTGACAAAGAATAGTGCGTGTTGACAGAGAACAGTGAGCGTTGACAGAGAACAGTGTGGGTTGATTTAGAACAATGTGTGTTTACGGAGAACAGCACACTTTGACAAAGAATAGTGTGTGTTGACAGAGAACAGTGAGCGTTGACAGAGAACAGTGTGGGTTGATTTAGAACAATGTGTGTTTGCGGAGAACAGCACACTTTGACAAAGAATAGTGTGTGTTGACAGAGAACAGTGAGTGTTGACAGAGAACCGTGTGGATGGACAAAGAATAGTGTGTGTGTGCTGACCGCGAGTTTACTGTTGGCAGGAGTTCCTGACCCTGGGTCACGCTGCTGACCAGACCGAGTTCAACATCGCCTTGGAACAGCAAGGTAAGTTGGCCCAGTTCAACGTCAAGGCATTGGGGCTGGGAATGCAGCTTGGGGAGCGGTGGATGGGGGAGGGGGAATGTTGGGATGGGAGCTGAAAAATAATCTGAAAGATGTATATATGATTATTATCACTGATTGGTTGAATGTGTATGACTTTTTGCTCTGTTTGTTTTGGTTGCCTGTTTGCAGGAGATGATTTTTTTTGAAAATTTATTTGTCCACTTTGTATTGTGACATCCTCCCCCTTCCTCCTCAACTCCTCGTCCCCATCTTTTACTTTGTGTTTGCTGAATGCATGTATCCTGTCTTGTCTTAGTTTTCAGTTCTGGTTTGATTGGAATTGATAAATGAATGAATGTGTTTGGCATCAGTGGAGAATTAATATGATTGTAAAGTATAGAGAATTAATATGAATGGTGTCAGCAGAGAGATGAATGCTACTGATATCCATAGAGCATTGGTATGATTGTTATCTGCATAGAATTAATATTATTGTTATATATACAGAATTGATATGATTGATATCTGTAGAGAATTAATTTCATTGGTATTCATAGAAAAATAAATGTGATTGGTCTCTGTACATAAATGAATTCAGTTATCTACAGAGAATATCATTGATGTCTGTAATAGGTGTAAGATGATTGTTACCCGTAATAAAATGAATACAAAAGGCATTAACAGAGAACTGAATATGATTAGTATCTATTGAGAAATGACCGACTTGTATCCAGAAAAAGATCGTAATGACTAGTATCTGTAGTGAACTGAATGATTGATACCTATAGAAAGTTGAATATGATGGGAATCAGTGGGGATATGAATGAATGATTGGTATCTGTTGAGACTTGAATAAGTAGTGAAATAAACATTATTTGTGGTTGTAAAGAAGTAAGTATGGTTGGTATCTAAAGAGGATTAATAACATTGATATGCATAGAAAATTACTGTGACTGATATATCCAGAGGAATGAATAAGATTGGTATCTCCAGAGAAATGAAAATGACTGGTATCTCCAGCAAAATGAAAATGACTGGTATGTCCAGAGAAACGAAAGTGATCGGTATGTCCAGAGAAACGAAAATGATTGGTATGTCCAGAGAAACGAAAATGATTGGTATGTCCAGAGAAACGAAAATGATTGGTATGTCCAGAGAAACGAATATGACTGGTATTCCAGAGAAACGAAAATGATTGGTATGTCCAGAGAAACGAAAATGATGGTATGTCCAGAGAAACGAAAATGACTGGTTTCCAGAGAAAGAAAAATGACTGGTTTTCCCAGAGAAAGAATATGATTGGTTCTCCAAAGAAATGAATATGACTGTCCTCCAGAGAAACGAGTAATGATTGGTTTCTCCAGAGAAACGAATATGATTGGTTCTCCAGAGAAATGAATATGATCCGTCTGCTCCTCCAGAGAACTGAATATGATCCGTCTCTCCAGAGAAACGAATATGATGGTTTCCCAGAGAAATGAAAATGATCGTCTCTCCAGAGAAACGAAAATGATTGGTATTCCCAGAGAAACGAATATGATGGTTGTCCAGAGAAATGAATATGATCCGTCTTCCTCCAGAGAAATGAATATGATCGTCTCTCCAGAGAAACGAATATGATTGGTTTCTCCAGAGAAATGAATATGATCCGTCTCTCCAGAGAAACGAATATGATTGGTTTCTCCAGAGAAACGAATATGATTGGTTTCTCCAGAGAAATGAATATGGTTGGTGTCTCCAGAGAAATGAATATGATCCGTCTCTCCTCCAGAGAAATGAATATGGTTGGTCTCCAGAGAAATGAATATGATCCGTCTCTCCTCCAGAGAAATGAATATGATTGGTTTCTTCAGAGAAACGAATATGATTGGTTTCTCCAGAGAAATGAATATGATTGGTGTCTCCAGAGAAATGAATATGATCCGTCTCTCCTCCAGAGAAATGAATATGATTGGTGTCTCCAGAGAAATGAATATGATCCGTCTCTCCTCCAGAGAAATGAATATGATCCGTCTCTCCAGAGAAATGAAATGATTTGTATCTCCAGAGAAATGAATATGATCCGTCTCTCCAGAGAAATGAATATGATTGGTGTCTGCAGAGAAATGAATATGATCCATCTCTCCAGAGAAATGAAATGATTTGTATCTCCAGAGAAATGAAATGATCTGTCTCTCCAGAGAAATGAAATGATTTGTATCTCAGGAAAAATGAATATGATCCGTCTCTCCAAAGGAATGAATATTATTGGTATCTCCAGAGAAATGAATATGATCCATGTCTCCAGAGAAATGAATATGATCTGTCTGTCCAGAGAAATGAATATGATCCGCGTCTCTCCAGAGAAATGAAATGATTTATATCTCCAGAGAAATGAAATGATTTGTATCTCCAGAGAAATGAATATGATCCATCTCTCCAGAGAAATGAAATGATTTGTATCTCCAGAGAAATGAATATGATCCATCTCTCCAGAGAAATGAAATGATTTGTATCTCCAGAGAAATGAATATGATCCGTCTCTCCAGAGAAATGAAATGATTTGTATCTCCAGAGAAATGAATATGATGCGTCTCTCCAGAGAAATGAAATGATTTGTATCTCCAGAGAAATGAATATGATCTGACTCTCCAGAGAAATGAAATGATTTGTATCTCCAGAGAAATGAATACGATCCGTCTCTCCAGAGAAATGAAATAATTTATATCTCAGGAAAAATGAATATGATCCGTCTCTCCAGAGGAATGAATATTATTGGTATCTCCAGAGAAATGAATATGGTTGGTACTGGTAGCCATAGAAAAGGACTGTGATTTGTATTGATGTGTATCAGTGCAGAATGAGTCGGTGAAGAATGTGACTGGTTTCTAAGATGAATGATTAATATTTACAGAGAAATAAATGATTGTAATCTTTAGAGGAATAATGATGATTCGTTGGTGAATAATAATGAGGACAATTTCTATAGTGCCCATCTTAACAACGTAGGCTACAAGGCGCTTTACAAGTTTTAACAATTCAATGTCTAGAAAATGTAAGGAGGACACACACACACACACAATTCTGGGTTCACGAGTCATAAACACACACACACACACACACACTCACGCATGCATGTACACAGACGCGCGCCTGCAGCACACGCACACACACACACACACACACACACACTGGAACATAATGTTACATACGTAAACACACTACATAACATGGTGAACAGCTCATTTGTACAGGAGCAAAGTGTGCAAGCGACATGCAGTAATTTAGTAATATTTCAGGTGGTATCCTGTAACTGGCATTTGAACAGATACGTTTTAAGTGCAGACTTGAAAGTTGGGAAGGAAGGGGCATGATGTATATGGAAAGGTAGTGAATTCTAGAGTATTGCCACAGAAAATGAGAATGCTCTAGAACTGTGCTGCTTTCGGTTATATGAGGGAATTCGAAAAATTCAGTCATCAGAGGAGGAACGGAGGGGACGTGTAGGAACATATATTTCGAAGCGATCAGAGACATAGGTAGGCGCTTCACCCGTGAACCTTATAATATAGACACGCCGACTTATACTGAATTCTGTGCTCGATTTTGAGCCAGTGTAAATTCTTCAAGATATCCAAAGTATGGTGTTGTTTTGGTACCTTGAAGATAAAGAGTGAAGAGAAAAGGTGAAGAGATAAGGTGAAGAGAAATTAATATGATTGACATCTATAGAGAAATGAATATGAATCCATTCTGTAGACAAATCAAAATGAATGGCTTCTCTAACTTAATGAGTATGGTTCAGATCTGAAGAGAAATGGATGAAGACTAGAATACATAGGGAAAGTATAGCACATTTGCTCCAGTGACATGCTTGAATCTGTTGGGTAAAGCGATACATGACGAATCTGGTAGGTAAAGCAGTACATGTTATGTTTCTTTATATGTTCAGGAGCAAAATTAATGTGCTACACTTTCTCTCTATATTCTAGTCATCATCTATTTCTTTTGTGAATCTTGTGTCAAGCAACACATGATGAATGAGTAGTGTCGAGCAACACATGATGAATGAGTAGTGTCAAGCAACACATGATGAATGAGTAGTGTCAAGCAACACATGATGAATGAGTAGTGTCAAGCAACACATGATGAATGAGTATGTCGAGCAACACATGATGAATGAGTAGTGTCGAGCAACACATGATGAATGAGTAGTGTCGAGCAACACATGATGAATGAGTAGTGTCGAGCAACACATGATGAATGAGTAGTGTCAAGCAACACATGATGAATGAGTAGTGTCAAGCAACACATGATGAATGAGTAGTGTCAAGCAACACATGATGAATGAGTAGTGTCAAGCAACACATGATGAATGAGTAGTGTCAAGCAACACATGATGAATGAGTAGTGTCAAGCATCACATGATGAATGAGTATGTCAAGAACACATGATGAATGAGTAGTGTCAAGCATCACATGATGAATGAGTAGTGTCAAGCAAACATGATGATGATAGTGTCGAGCAACACATGATGATGATATGTCAAGCAACATGATGAATCAGTTGTCAAGCAACATGATGATCTGTTGTATCAGCAACACATGATGAATATTGTGTCAAGCAACATATGGTGAATCTGTCTTGTCAAGCAATACATGATTAATCTGTTTTGTCAAGCGATACACAATCAGTCTGTAGTGTCAAACAACACATGATCAATCTGTTGTGTAACGTGAAATGTGTTATGTACATGATCAGTATGTAGTGTCAAACAACACATTTGCAATCTGTTGTGTAAAGTGAAGTGTGTTGTTTCTGCTGTGTTCAGGACGACACTGCATGAATCTCGTGGACTCTGACCGAGCCCAGCTGGCTCGTGAAGCTGGTTACATGGTGACCTTGACATCTTTGCAACCACTGACCTGCAGTCCCAAAAACAACTTGCTGATTGGCCACACACGGGCTGCAACAGTTGTGTCATCTTGAGCCAAAAGGAGGAAGGGGGACAAGGGGGAAGGGTGGGGGAAGGGTTGGAGGAGGATTGATAAAGAAAACAGGATGGTGAAAAGAAAAAAGCGTATCATTAGTGGAGAGTGAAAATTCCGATGGTGTCATCCACCAGTGAGAAGTTTATGGCGCACAGAGTAAAAAAGTAACTGTGGGACATTATTAAGGAAAGGCTTGCTTTCTGACCTGTAGCCTGTATCTTTGTTTTTTCGTGGGAGATGAGGTGGATTTTACAAGGAAAGCAGCTGAACTGGGAACCAGGTTTTTTAAACTTGTGTCTCGTCTAGGTACTTTTTATCCATGTATGTGTCAACCTTTGTAATTGGCCAGTTTGTGTCAGTTTCCCTGTTATTTGCACCTATGAAGACCACGGTTCATATGTTGCGTGGGATGGTGGTTTAGTGAAGTCAGCTCACTTGGACTCAAAGAAATTAGCAGTAAAAATAAATGATAGTAAAAATAAAGGAAGAAATTAACAACAACAACAAAAAAGAAATTAACAGTGAAAATGAAAATATTATTTGGGGAAAAAAAAATAAAACAGTCTGAATTTACATCGCTGCACTAAACAGCTTCGTGAACATTGCTATGGCGTGTGTGTGCATGTTTGTGTTTTTGTGTGTGCTGTCTCCATCTTCTGCGGCTCCTCGGTGGTATTATCCCCCCCCCAAACTGCTCATTTCAGCTCCCCATCCACAGCCACATCAACAGTACTTGGAATATGTCAGTTGACATGGTCATTCTCATTGTTTCAGTATTTTCTCCCCTAATCTGGGGAGGGAGGGATGAGGGGGGAGGGGGTGTTAGGGGCAAGGGACAGAACGTTATTTCCCTTTAAGTTTTTAAAACTGTACAATTCATTTCCTCTAATAAATAAGTTTTTTTCAGTGTTTACCACACAAAAGTTTTCCAAGAGAGCTGAAAGTATGCGACTGAATAATCTCCAAACATCTTTAAACCAAAAAGTTGAAATGTACTCACTGCTCACACACACGGTATGCGAATCTATAGGCCTGTGGTGAAAATAAAATGAAGCAATTCATAATAGTAAGTATAAAGACATTATACAAGAAAAGAAGAAAAAAAAAAGGGGTGGGGGTCATTCATTACTGAAGGTTTGGAATCTGTTGAGTGTCAATACTATTGCTTTTCACATCCAATTACTATTTTTTGTCATCTTCATTACTGAAAAGAGGTCTGTGTTACTATAAGTTGTGGCCTAACCATGTCGTTTTTTACCTCTCTTTTGGGGATATGTTTACAACCCCACCGTCGTTTTTTATGCATCATGATGGACAGTTTCTTGGCCTCCATTTACTAACCAAGCAGCTCTCTCTACCTGACATACTAAAACATATATCCAAGTACAACAGAGCAAGCATTAGCATGTTGCAGCCATGGTCCATGAGTTCAGGTAGGATGGGGTTATACCTGATCCTTTGCAATCACTGAAACCATGGATCTGCTGTCACAGAACCACCTCCATCACAAACAACACAAACCAGTGGGCACACCTGGTGAATTTGTACCTGTTTTATTTCACCTTTCTTAACATCAAGCACTCTCCACATAATTTACAATGAGCACACAGCAGCATCCCGCCTTCACATACCAACATAGCATGCACCTTTAACGCCAATCACCAACGCACGCCTCGCTGTGTTTTGAGCGCGGTCACTGAAGCGTCTCCTACTTCAGTGAAACTGTTCCAGCCCAAATCACTGTCAACTCTCAACAAGTCTCCTTTGTTGCTTATAGTGGATCCCAAGAAAGCATGTAGGTTGTAGTGGATCTCCAGACAACATGCACATCTTATACAGGATCTCCAGACAACACATGTATGTTGTAGAGGATCTCCAAACAACTCATGTAAACTGTAGATGATCTCCAGACAACAGGCAGGTTGTAAAGGATCTCCAGACAACATATTTAGGTTGTAGAGGATCTCCTGACAACATGTACATTAGGGGATCCCCAGACAACACATAGGTTGTGACGGATCTCCATACAACACATGTAGGTTGTAGGGGATCTCCTGACCACACGTAGGTTAGAGGATCCCCAGACAACACATGTAGGTTGTAAGGGATCCCCAGACAACACATGTTGGGGATCCCCTGACAACACATGTTGGTTGTAGGGGATACCCAGACAACACATGTAGGTTGTAAGGGATCCCCAGACAACACATGTAGGTTGTAGGGGATCCCCAGACCACATATGAGTTGTCATGGATCTCTAGACAACACACGCAATTGTAGGAGATCCTTAGACAACACACGCAGGTTGCAGGAGACCTGACAACACCCCCTCGGTCAACTCACAATAGCTGCCTGTGTGGGAGGGAGGGGGCGGGGTTGTCTGGGAACCAGGATCAACAACAAAAATGATGGTCATCACACTTACTCCGACACACCTCACAGCAAATGGTCTCCATGACAACAACCGCACGCGTGATCAGATCTGTCTTCTGTCCACTCACACCACAGATGTGCAACAATCGTTCCCCCTTCATGTACCCCGCCTTTAAAACATGATCTGCGAGCCCTTGGCATCATAAAATGCACAATACCACTGAAAATCAACAATCTTAATGTACATTGAAACTGGGGCACAAAAAAAAAACAATCATTTAATTCACCTCAAAACATTTTCCATCAATTAATTCACACCAAAAACTTGGTTCTCCTGGAAAAAAGTGTGTGGCATGTAGCACCGATACGGGACAAATGCTTTCCTGTCAAAAAAACAAACAAAAACCTTCCTCACCTCTTCCTGCTCCCTAAAAAAAAAACAACAACAAAAAAACAAAAAAACCACCACCCCAGAGCTGGGCAGGGAAAGTGGGAAGGAGCGTAGATACCTCTGTGACATGATCAATTCCACATGCATTGCACACAGATCTAAACCCAACATCAGCCTCGTTACAGAACATGGACTGTCAACATTCTTCAATACCTATATATGTATATATATATATAATACATACATTTTCTTAACAATCTTTTCTTAACAATCTTCCTCCTCAAATAAGAAACCAATTCAGATTGAAACGAGGGATTATTTTTGGTGTATGGGAGAAAAAACACCATAATAATTGTCCACAATTATGATCTTTCGTCCTCAAACGCTATAATTATCTTTAATGAAGCTGAATTGGTAACAAGGTAACTTCAATTTTCCGGTTTTCACCTCTCCTTGGATTGGCTGGAGGACCCAGCAGAATGCCTAGTCTCCAGAAGTGACGCCTGAACTGTCAGGGAAGCAAACTGAGGAGAACGGAGCTGCAGAAGCAACCAATACTGGTGGATGAGTAGACGGTGGTGCAATCGGTCTCCTTACACCGATTACTGCAAGGATGTTTAAAGGAAGCTTTCCTGCCATTAGCTGAACTTGATCCTGTGTCACCAACCTTGGCTGATGTGAACATACATGACTGTTGCAGGAAGGGTCCTTGTCACTGACAGGAGAGACCGTAGATAATGTGGTCAGAAAGGGATCACAAGAGCAGCTTCGAAAGGACCAGCATGTTAGCTGGGTCATTAACTCGGGTGTGAAATCTGTCACACCAGCCCTGGGAGTGTCCGATATAGACAGGTGTCACGTGCTGACACATAATGCAGAAAAACACTTCCATGTAGAAAAACACTACCAAGAAGAGACAGAGGCACGACGACTCCCTCCCAGCTCGCAGATGGTGAGCAACAATTCAGTAATGCAGCAGCGACCAGAACATCTGAAACAATTGTGATGTGGATTTCTGACTTGTCTTCTTTCAGTTTTGACCATAAGTTGCCTGCCATGTCACAGAGAGCCAAAATGAAAGTGGCGAGGAAGAAGTTAAAAACCCACTGTTTCCATACCCAGTCCATGTAATCTGCTGCCGGGGGCAGGCAGGTGAAACACTTCTTCAAATACCAACAAAAGGATCACACCTTTTCCAATACCATGTACATGTCTACACAGACGTACCTATACCTCTGTACACGCCCTGACAATCATAGACGAACAAAGGCAAACTTTCATGCCATTTTCACAGTACTCCCCAAAACAAAACTTTCCTAAAGCCATAAAATCACGTTGGATTTTCAGATTTGATTTTCCCCAAACAACAAGTATTCTTTAAAGAGTAAGCATTCTTTTTCAACCACAAAATTTTTTATGTATCCACACATAATCGGAGGGCAGTGCTACAGTGTTGAAAGACTACCATCCAGGTTCTTACACATGCTGTCGTCGCCTCAACAAGGAAGGTCCGCAGACATGGAATTCATGGACCATCAGAACACAACCATCCACGCCCTACATTTCACCACTCTTATATCTTGATCATTTCATTTCTCCTCTTGTTCTATATCACTTCTCACACCTCATTCATGTTGCTTGTCAGGCCTTGTTCACTTCACTTCTCACATCTTCTTCACGTCTCACACCTTGTTCACATCACTTCTCAACACTTTATACTTCACTTCTCGCGTCCTGTAATACTTCACTTCTCGCGTCCTGTACATTCAAACTCTGTCACATCTTGTAGCCAGCCAACGGACCAATGCCCCACCCGCCACACTTGGTAAATGCCTGTCATCTTGTAGCAAAAACGGACCAACATCCCAATTTCTATCCAACACTCCACCTCTCACACCCACACACCTCTCACTTTGAAGCCATCCAACAGGCCAACATCTCATCTTCCAATCTCACATGTTACAGAGCTGCCAAGGTCTCAAAAGCCCAAAGTGTAGCCTTTAGACATTTTGAGTGTAACATTCCACATTTAAGTGTAGCACAGGTAGCTGATGTAACAAGTCACACTCAACAGCACTTTCAGTCGCACTTTGCTTCGCACATGACATGGACTAAAAAGATGGAAATCTCACTATTTATAGAGTGGCCAAAATTGGCAAAAATAAAAACAATCGACAAGGCAGCAAGATCGTGATTGTCTATAGCTATTTTTGTTCACTCCATGAACTAGGCCATTTTTCTGATGGAAAAGGTCTACAATCTAAAAATCTACATTACTTCAGTTCTGTTTAAACGCCATTAAGTCCATGACGTGCATTGTTTTCTTTCTTTAATTTTTGTCTTTTGGTGTAGCATTTAATCACAATGTGTAGCAGCACAGAATTGTTGACAGAATTGAAGTGTGCTATGCCGAAGCATACCACTTGGCAGCTCTGACTACATCTCTCACACTTTGTACACACCTCTCACCTTGTAGCCACCCCACAGACACACATCCCACCCTCTACCCTTCACCACCTCTCACACCTTTCACCATGTCACCCAACAGACCAACATCCCAGCCTCTACCCTACACTTCACCTCTCGCACACCTTTTACCCAAGAGAATGACATCCAATCCTCTAACCTATACTCCAACTCTCATACATTGTAACAACCCCACAGACTAATATCCCAAGCTCTACCCTATACTTAGCTTGCTCACCTCATAACCACCCCACAGACCAACATCCCACCCTCTACTCTACACTTCAGCTCTGTCACCGTGTAAACAATCCAAACCCACCCTCTATCCAAACCCACCCTCTATTCTAACCACCCAAAATGCCAACAACCCACCCTCTATTCTACACTTCAGCTCTCTCACCTTGTAACCACCCCACAGTCCAACAATCCACATCCTACCCCTACACTTCAACTCTCCTCACCTTGTAATCACCCCATAGACAACAACCTACCTGCTATCCTACATTTCAAATTGTCACCTAACCACCCCACGGACCAACAACCCATACCTTCCCCTACACTTCAGCTCTCACACATGGGAAGAAAATGCCACTAGCTGGATCAAAACGGATGGAGTTGACTTTTAGCTGTATCAAAAGTGGGTTGCTGCCTTAGTAACCGATACCACAGGTTATTTGTCCACCACCCACCCAACAAACCAACCAAGGTACTGCACACCAACCCCCACCCCCACCCCCCTCACAATCCCTGTGGTCTAGGGTTAAGATAGGAAGGTGAGGATGATTTCAGCAGTGAAGAACAATGCTGATGAGAAACAACACCTCCAACCAGTAACGGACAGACCCCAGCTTCACCACACAGACCATGGATTTTGACAGGGTCATGTCACGCAATGTAAAATACACTGAACAATGATAGTGATTGTACATCGAGAGATGTGGCACACACAGTACAGTGGAGGTTAGCAACGTCTGAATGCATGTTGTAAGTACTCCATCTGGTAGACATGGGAGCTGCTGCCTCTGAGCACATTGAATTCCTTCCTTGTTTCCCCCCCCTTCCCCCATCCAAAACCCACAGAGATGTGTCTCAACACCACTCCCAAACCCTCGTCTAGTAACCAGACATTGACTAAAAGGCTGCCCTGTCAATGGAAAATACACACACACACACTGATACACATGGTGTACACCTGTACTTGGAAACGGGGAAATCCTGGCCGGTTTCCACAGTCAAATACACATCTACAATCAACGACAACTGCCTTAGGCTTGTCACTGAAAATTCAAATCAAAATTATAAATCAAGTTTGGGTCATAGGTTTCTCTGAAGGCTGATCGAAGACATTCATACTGCTTGGCTCTTGTATTTAGTGGGAAAAACAACAACATACACACACCCCTGCCCCCCCCCCCCCCCCCCCCCCCCTCAAAAACAACAACCAACACGCACAAACTGCCCCCCCTCCCCCCAAAACCTTTTCTTTGCAAACCTTTCTGGCAAACCTGAAAGAGCTGGCTAACATCTCAACCCCTGTTGCTTCAACCATAAAGTTCTGGCGACTTCATACTTAAGACCTGCACACAATGAAATGGTACTGTCATATTCTCTTTTCAATGGGACATAACTGTGACTGCTCTTCCACATAACCGTGTACCACTGTGTTGTCCGATAGCTGAATATTTAATGTCAGTTGTTACCATACACTCTTTTTCGTTGTTGTTGATGCACATTAAGGCATCACTTTGGTGTCTATGACAGCAAGACACATGAAGCAAATGACGACTATAACCATAGTTACATTAGCTTAAGCTTGATGTGCTGGCTTCAGAAGTACAGTTCATATCATTTCCCAAAGGTCATACATTCATGGATTTTCAGACCGGTACCTTTATCTGCACAGAAAGCCAAGGAATCTCTTTTGGCTTTGACATCCTCATAGAGGTCCAATCCATGTGGATTTCTGTGCTTTGTGCGCCTGTGACATAGCTGTTTATGCCCCTCCTGGTTGTGCGTGGTTCATATGAAATTTCCAAATATGGCTTCTTTACACCTCTCTCTAGATGAAGCTTGGTTCCTCCTGACTCCAGATTGGGCTTGTTTCCCCCCTCGCTCCTGACCAAGCTTGTTTCCTTCTAGCTCCCGTTAAGGCTTGTCTCCTCCTAGCTCCCAATAAGGCTTTTTTCCTCCTAGCTTCTGATCTGGCTTGTTTCCTCCTAACTCCCGATACAGCTTGTTTCCTCCTTACTCGCGATAGGGCTTGTTTCCTCTTAACTCCAGATTGGACTTGTTTCCTCCAAACTCCAAATAGGGCTTGTTTCAGCTACTTCCAAATAGGGCTTGTTCCTCCCTACCTCCAGACAGGGCTTATTTCCCCCATCCCTAGATAAGGTTGTTTCCAGATAAGGCTTATTTTCCCTAAACTTAGATAAAGCTTCTTTCCACCTTCTTCCAGATAAGGTTTGGTTCCTCCTAACTCCAGATAAGGTTTGTTTCTACCTATCTCCAGACAGGAGTTGTTACCTCCTAACTCAAGGTAAAGCTTGTTTGCACATCTCTCTTGTTTCCTCGTAACTCCAGACAGGGCTCGTTTCTACCGATCCCCAGATTGGGCTTGTATCCTTCTTATTCCAGACAAGATTTGTTTCAGCTTTTACCACATAAAGCTTTATTCCCCCCCCCCCCCCCCCATCCCATCTCTAATAGGGCTTGTTTCCACCTATTCCCAGATAAGGCTTGTTTTTCACCTAACTTCAGATAGAGCTTGCTTTCACCTATCTTCAGGTGACATTTGTTTCCTCCTAACCCCTGACAGGGCTTGCATATTTTGTTACTCCAAACTCAAGGTATGGCTTTTTTCTTTTCTTTTCTTTTTTCAATTGCGTTTTCATTTCACAAACAAGAATCAAGGTAGGGCTTGTTTCCATCTGTTTCCAGACAGACTTGTTTCCACCTATCCCTAGATCATGGCTTTTTGCCGCACTCCAGACTGGGACTTGTTCCTCCAGATACAGCTTGTCTCCCCCCCCCCCCCCCCCCCTTCTCCAGATAAGGCTTACTTCCAACTATCGCTGGATAAGACTTGTTTCTGTCTGATTAATTTCGACCTGTCCCTAGATATGACTTGTTTCTGCCTAACCTGAGGTCGGGCTTGTTTACACCTATCTCCACATAGGGTTTAATTCCATCAAACTCCAGTTAAGGTTTCTTTCAACCTAACCCCACATGGGGCTTGTTTCCTCCTATCTCTAAATAAGGCTTGCTTCTACCTAACTCCACATAGGGCTTGGTTCTATCTAACTCCATGTAGGGCTTGTTTCTACCTTTCTCAAAATAAGGCTTGTTTCTATGTAACTCCATATAGGACCTGTTTCTACCTAACTCCAAATAGGGCTTGTTTCCGCCTATCTCTAAATAGGGCTTGTTTCTACCTTACTCCAGATAGGGCGTGTTTCCTCCTATCTCTAAACAAGGCTAGTTTCTACCTAACTCCAGATAGGGTTTGTTTCAGCCCACCTCTAAACAAGGCTTGTTTCTGCTTAACTCCAAATAGGGCTTGTTTCTGCCTCTCTCTAAATAAGGCTTGTTTCTATCTAACTCCAAATATGGCTCGTTTCCTCCTATCTCTAAACAAGGCTTGTTTCTACCTAACTCCGAACTGGGGTTGTTTCTGCCTATCTCTAAATAATGCTTGTTTCTACCTTACTCCAGAGAGGGCTTGTTTCCTCCTATCTCTAAACAAGGCTTGTTTCTACCTAACTCCAAATAGACCTTGTTTCTACCTAACTCCAAATAGGGCTTGTTTCTACCTAACTCCAAATAGGGCTTTTTTCCACCTATATCCAGATCAGGCTTTTTTCCCACCAAACTCTATATAGGCTTCTTTTCATCTTATGTCAGACAGGGATTCTTTACACTCAACTCCAGATAGGGCTTGCTTCCATCAATCTCCACAAAGACTTTGTTTCCACCTACCACCAGGTAGGGCTTGTTCCAACGCATCTTCACATATAGCTTGCTTCTATCTGTCTCAAACTGGGAGCGATTCCACCTTGGGTTTGTTTCCACCTATCTCTATACTGGGCAACTTCCAGCACTGAACACCAAGGACTCTTCAAGGACCTCTAAAAGACTTGATTAAATTTCAGCAGGACAAAATACCCCCCATTTAGAACAAATCATAGTGCAAGCCACACATTTATGCAGGTATGACATGATACTTACGAAAAATTGTCCTGTTGTTGTTTCTATCCCTGCAATCATTCCTCCTGATGAACTCTCCAGGACAGAGAAAAAATTCCACCCGGAACGGATTTCTTTCTTACTACGGTTATGCTACACGATAGCCAGGTATCGTACTCAAATATGACCGTCTACCAAAACATCAGTCGCCTGTCACAGGTAGGCTATTTTTAGACCACATACTTCTCTAAATAGGTTTCTCATGCTCATTTCAATTGTGAAAACAGTTTCAAAACTGGATGCTTACTTTATTAGATATGGTCTTATTTTATGAGATATGGTCTTTACAAATGATAATCCTCTCACTCCTGCTTCTGTGAAAATAGACGAAACTGAATCACAAGTTCACCAGTAACTTTTCCTATTACCAACAACCAATTTTCTTAAAATTTTAGACACATACTAATCAAATAAAAGGTTTTTCTTAAAAACAAAATTTGTGTCCATACAAGAGCAATCCTGATGAAATTGGACATTTTTATAACGCATTAATTCATGAAGGTTTGATTTCCAGTTCCACATAAAACATTTTTTAATAAAGAAAGAAGCAAATATATTAAGAATCAATAGACAGCTGCATGTGCAGAAGAAAAAAAAATCTAAGTTTCTGTTCCAAACCAGATCCCCAAATCAACCCTGACACTCCAACCTTCCATTTTGGTTACCAGCTGCAAATATTAAGAGACAATGGACTTATTTTGTGGTGGAAAGCCCCTACAAGCATCTGCATTCACTGCCATATAAATGCAATGAAGTGCACTATTCTGTTCCTTTGAGAGGACTAAACATCAGCTAGGCCCGACTGTTGTCATGATGCAGACGGCACAAAACTAAATCAGAACTGTACCAGCCTGCATACCACTGGCTCCATTGTCGTCAAGCGCAGACATGGGATCCCTTGTGTCACCCATGTGGAGTAGTCTTGGCGATACAGTACAGACAGACAAGACATCAGTGGTACAAGTCAACACAGCACTGTTTCCCCAGCTTCGAGCAGCAGAACAGAAACTATGAGCGGCTGAAGGGAGAAAAGAAGCCTCATCCCACCAGACCAATACTGCGAGGCCAGTTAAGGATCAGTCTTGCTGCCAACATTGACATGTTCTCCTCAACCCAACCCAGCCCCCCCACCCCCCATTCCCTGAAGAGCAAGTTTCTGCCCAAAAGAAATCTGACAAATGTGTTAGATTGTGCTCTGTGTGTATGTGTTTATGTGTGTGCGCCTGTGTGTGTGTGTGTGTGCCTGTGTGTGTGTGTGTGTGTGTGTGTGTCTGTGCACATGTGTTGGCTGTGAACACTGCCAGTCCCTTGGTGTAGCCATGGGTCAGCGTGTGCCAGGTTGTCCTAGAACCATTCCTTCCTCTCGACTCACTCCAAGTTAACTAACTCCATGTCAACCCCTAACACCCCTGTCAACCCCCGAAAATCTGGTGCTGGTTATTGAAACAACAAATGTAAACACAGACTTGTAAAATTTGGTTTTTACGTGCACTGCATGCGGTTCTACTCACTGAAATACTGGCTTTGCTTGATACTTTCAAACACGATGCATCACCTGCAAAACTAGTTTCCCTTCTTAATGTCATTGCAAAATGTTTAAAGGAAAGTTTCCATATACACACACACTGGAAGGCAAGCATCATTACGGCAATGTTTGCATGTGCGGACACTGGTATGTAGAGATTAAAGGTTCATGTACCGACCCCCTACCAAAGCCTCGACGTCAATCCCACGTCCTTCAATCCAACAACTCTCCACCTGTCTGTGGGAACACACGCGCTGACCCTTTCTCCCTATTGCTCTAAATCACACAGCAGCCTGGAAGGAAGTCCTTGCCGTCCTCCCCCTGCGGCTATCCACCACAGCGACTTCCCACCCCCTGCTGCCCACCAGATACACATTGGGGTCCAGTCCCCCTGTTGATATACACTATACACAAGTTTTGGAGGCTGCTGCCTTCCCACCGTCACGGTCCATCTCTCCCCTCCCTGCTTCCCAGCCCCACAGTTCAGTCTATCGTCTCCTCCTGCTCTCAGATCACACCTTGGACAATTGGAGTTCAAGGACACTCAACAAATGGCTGCCAGTGCCCGGATGTCCATGCAGTTCAAGTCTTCTGGATTGACGTTCTTCGAGTACTCATGTTCGGATCTGATGTTCTTGCATCTCCAAGGTTTTAACTCGGTGTCTTTTGGAGTTCAAGACTTCCCTTACAGTCCCAGTATCTGTGTCCTGATCGTGGCTTCATCACATCATTCACTCTCTCTCACTACGAATGCACACACACACTCGCACACACACACACAGGACAGCGTCAGGACTTAAGGGCCAAAGGGAACTGAGCAGGACTGGGGCAACAGGGGCTGGTGGAGGAAGTGGAGGGGGGGGGGGGTGTCAGGGAAGAGCAGCAGTCCTGAAGGTGGGATCTAGGAGTAGCTGAGGGACTGACCCATGGTCATGAGTTCGTTGAAGGCAGACACAAACTGACGCTTCAGTTCTGCGTAGGACACGATGAACACGCTGGTCTCGTCCTGAGAACTCAGCAAGATCTTCTCCGGGTCTCCGGCATCCAGCTGCAGCATACAACATAGATGCCAGTTAGTGAACATGCATACAACTGTTAGAACACTACGCACACACACCAGTTAGAACATTACACATACACCAGTTGGTAAAAGCATACAACATAGATGCCAGTTAGTGAACATGTGTACAACTATTAGAACACTACACACATACTCCAGTTAGAACACTACACATACTCCGGTTGGTAAACAAAAGATGTCAATAAGTACACAACACAGAACCTGTGAGTATACAACAGAAACTCCCGTGAGTATACAACACACACACACACACACACCAGTAAGGAAACAACTGATATTATTGAGTATACAATACACACACCAAGAAGTAAACAACACAGACACCAGTGAGTACACAATGCAGATTCCAGTGAGTACACAACACAAACACCACCAAGTATATAACAAAACACCAGTGTATACACAACACAGCCCCCAAAAGTAAACACCACAAGACACCATGAAATAAACAAGAGATGCCAGTGAGTATATAACCCACAGACCAGCTGGTACATGACACACACATATCAAAGGGTACACAAACATAGACACCAGTGAGTACACAACACGGTCATCAATGAGTACATAACAGAAATACTAGTGACTACACAACACACACCAGCTGGTGGTACACAACACAGACACTACTGATTACACGACGTAGACTCAAGAAATGCATAACACAGGTGATACACAACACAGACATAAATGAGTACACAACACACTTGCAAGTGAATATATACCAAGAAGCAAACACAGATGCCAGTGAGTACACAATAAACACAACAGTAAATAAGTACACAACAGACACACAGTTCCTAAACATTATGCAGACCTGTCTACCTCAAAATTGAACCATTAGTATTCCACGGAGTAAATTTAACTATTCCATAACAAAAAAAAAGAGTATTTTTCTTACCATGAACTTTAATATGGATCTTATATCGCACAATTCTTGCTGCCAACTCACTGCGCTGTACTCACGCTCAAACACTCACAGCACCTAGCACAAGTGCACTACGCACACACACCGCATGTATCTAGTTGACCATCTCATTAAAAAAAGAAAAAATTATAATGCCCTCCTCCCTTTCACCAACGCCCCCCCCCCCCCCCCCCCCCCCCTGCCCACACACACACACAGAGTGACAGTCACACACATGTATACCCTTCATAGAGTTTTCATTTTCCATCTTTTTCTTCTCTTTGTACTGCCACTCCATTCCCCCCCCCCCCCCCCCCCCCTCCCCATGGTTTGATAGCACTGATAGTACCACACAGACACCAGTTGGTGAACAACAGGGTTAGGTCACACTGGACCCAAATCTTTAAATTGCGCCAGTTCCATCCCTGATTACCTTGCTGACTGGGTAGACATGCACCAGCCTGGGAATGACATCCCTCGTCTACCAGTGGAGTCTTCTACGCGATCAGGTTCTCCTTAACAAGCCCTCATTGGGTAGACATACACCAGCCTGGGAACGACATCCCTCATCTACCAGTGGAGTCTTCTACACGATCAGGTTCTCCTTAACAACCCTCCCCCCATCTCCCCCCTGTCCCCTTCCTCTCTCCACCTGGCTTTGAGAGGTGGTCCGAGCGCTAGTCTTTCAGATCAGACAACACAGTGAGGTCATGTTCACAGCTTGCAGTGCCCGAACCCAAACTATCAGGTCATCATCAACAGGGTAGAGGGGCGTCGCCAGTCCTATCCTTTATGCTGTCCATCCACGACTTCTCCACTCTGCTTCTGGGATGTCCGCCCTCCTCTGTATCTGGTAGAGTGGTCCTGGACAGGCAGTTATGGCTTGGTGCATGTCCACCCTCCACTGTACCTGGTAGAGTGGTCCTGGATAGGCAGTTATGACCTGGTACATGTCCACCCTCCTCTGTATCTGGTAGAGTGGCCCTGGATAGGCAGTTATGGCTTGGTGCATGTCCACCCTCCACTGTACCTGGTAGAGTGGCCCAGGATTGGCAGTTATGGCTTTGTACATGTCCACCCTCCGCAGTAACTGGTAGAGTGGTCCTGAATAGGCAGTTATGACTTGATGCATGTCCACCCTCCACTGTCTCCTGTAGAACGGTCTTGGATCAGGAGTTATGGCAAAGGTACCAAGTATGAATGTCCCCATGAATTTGCAGATACCGATGACCCTAACAAGAACCAAGGGCATAGAAAGGTAATTGACCATGGGTGCAAAGTTATAAGGGCCCTAGCATTCGAAACATTTTTCATCTATGCTGATCAATGTGGATGAGGATGATGAAGATGATCCTATGGATTTCCATTCAGGTCTGAGACTGCATGACAGGGCTGTACTCTATGATTACTTTAGTAATAATATATCCTGGCATCAAACAGGCCTGGAGTTACACATACCTGCAGTGTTGGTCAAGAAATTTGAGCAGTACTCTCACAAACGCATCAAGTAAGGGGTTGAAACTGGACTGTCTAATCCGAGTCTTCCAAATTTGAGCTCATAGCAAGCTTATCACTGGGTAGGAGCCGGTTGGGGCAGAAAAATCCCACAAACAGTTTTCATGGGAGCTGAACCCACGACCTCTCAGCTGAGCATCCACAATGCTAACCACTTTGCCATAGCAGCTAGTGTGAGACAGACTCTTGTCCACTAGCTGGTGTGTTGATCTGCCACCTATAAGATTATCTGTCTTAGGCGGCCTGCTGGAGAAATGTATGAAGTATGTATTTATGAAAGCCTGGCTACTGTTCAAGCCTTGTCAGTTCATATGATGGATTTCACCATGGACTTTTCGCTTCACAGGGCAGCTATAGGCTTGTTTCTGGCCTTGGCAGACATCATTATGCAATTCTGGTATAAACTTTCTACCACCAAACACTTTTGCAATAACCACACTTAATTCTGGAAAAAAAAAAATTACTCTTGTAACACATAGCTGTTCAATATTATACACTGTTTGTGTGTTTGTGTGCAACTTTACATTCATGTTTTCAATATCACGCTTTATTTCTGGTAACCCTGCAACAGGAATGTAATCAATCATGGACTCACAGCTCCAACTCTCAATAATCCCTTCTTTGCATGTCCCCCCCCCCCCCCCCTCCCCAACCTCCCCTCTCCAACCCAGAGGCCTGTGATGTACCTTGTTGAGACAGGACACCATGTGAGCCATGTCCAGCCAGGGCACGCCGTGTTCATCCACAGCATGGAAGACAAAGTCCCGGAACAGCTTCAGCATGTAGCGATCCCCTGTCTCTGACCAGGCTGGGTCCATGTTGAACCTGCAGGCAGGCAGCCGAAGCTCAGCTCTTCTCCACACAGCATGTTCAAGGGCTTGCTTCACACACTTTCATGAGTTCTTTCCCTTGATTTTAAACAACTGGTAATCAAATGTTCTTTCGTGGAAATTATCGCATAGAAAAACAATTTTTTGTTATTTATAGTTTCCTCAACGCATTCAGCGAGAAAATAAAATCTGAGAAATTTACTACTGTTGCATAGTTATTGCTGAGTTAAACATTTCATGGGTGGGGGTGGGGTGGGCATGGGGTAGTGGTGGTGCAGAATACCTCCGCTGGTAGAATACCTCCGCTGGTAGAATACTAAACCATGATCCTGGGGTTGCGGGTTCAAATTTCTGCATGACAATTTCAGTACAAGGAATATTTCCCTAAGAGTTAACATCAGTTCTTACTCCGCTTCCCTAAAAGTCCTTCCAATGAGGCTATCAACTGAGGTTCTGTGTGTGACCACACAGATTACATCTTGCACACATGTAATATCCTGTCACCAACTTTCAGAAGAGAAGGCCAGTTTGGCTGTTTGTATGTATGACACATAAAACATTGCACCCCGAAAGAATGAATGAAAAACTGAGTGTAGGTAGTGGCAGCTAAATTTTTAAAGGGAAAAATAACTAATTTTTTTTTATTCTTATACAACTTAAAAAATCAAAGTGGAAAGCATAATTTCAAGTAATTTAATAAAAGACCAAGCAAAAATGTTCATTGGCATTTTTCATAATTGACAGACAAGACAGGAATGCTGCATATTTAAAACTAGATATATTTTTTATAGCAGTGAAAACAAATTGCCATCTAATTCCTTCAAACATTTTCAGATATGGTTTTACTATGTTTCTTTTTTTTCATTCTATTTCTCTTATACCTATGTTATATGTCAAAATTTTGCACTGTAATGGTCTCCATCTCTGAGCAGACGATCTTCTGATAAGACATTTTAGGGCGACATCCCTTGGCATAACTTCGTTCAACAAGAAAATATTAATTTAAAATATAAAAACGCATATCATATCTGCGAAACTTCAAAACTATAAGTTTTTTTTTGTTTTGGTTCTATTACATAATCAATCTATGCATTAATTTTTGGGTAACAAAACTAAATTTTGTTAAACAGAACACATCTCAAGACACCTCTCCAGCATGGACTCAGTCATGGCCAAATTTGCCGACCAGGAATCGTTTGATACGATTGGCGACAAAATTAAGCACTTTATACCGACTAGAACTACTTATTTTTGGAAATGAAATGAGGCAAGGAACAATAAACGATAAACAGTAAACAAGTGGGGTATTTTTTGCTCCCATAAGAAAACCTAACCCAGAGTAACTTTTATTCAAGACTGGCACAGCCTTTTAAACTTGAACAACGTCAGACAAATACATAGACGAACAATCTAATAGTGGGGGAAAAAACAAGCGCAGGCCTATCTGACGCCAGGAGTGCAGACACAACCAGCCGTGTCTCCCTGATGAGTTCCGACCCAGCTGACGAAAGGCCTCGGAGCAGGCAATACAAATATATCTGCCTTCAAAAGGGATTGCGACGGTTCCCTTACGCAGCTAGTGAAGAGTTTTCATATCTGTAACATATTTTCTTAATTTCATGTTTCCAGTTTCTCCATCTTCCAACTCCCCCCCCCCCCCCCCCCCCCCAGTCCAAATCTTTGCCAAGTCATTACTATGAAGACAGTTCAGTTGTTGACCTGCGCTTGTTTTTTCCCCCACTATTAGATTGTTCGTCTATGTATTTGTCTGACTTTGTTCAAGTTTAAAAGGCTGTGCCAGTCTTGAATAAAAGTTACTCTGTGTTAGGTTTTCTTATGGGAGCAAAAAATACCCCACCTGTTTACTGTTTACTTATTTTTGTTTATTACAAGAACACGCATAATCATAAGTTTTATGGAATAACTCGCCTTGAAAAATGGGAATCCGGTCAATATTGAGCGTCCCGTTGTCAGCCTCAGCAACATGCATTGTGCGAGTTGTGACTTTCTCAAGTGACCAACGGGCGCCTCGCTTCTCAGTGTGAAGGGAAAATCCCTGAGTTTTGTACAAGCCTCATTTGCAAACCATTGGAAAGAGAAAAATTTGAGCTTTCGAATGAGTCCAATGTAGGTTGGCGTTTTAAGAACGAAAGTCGGTGTAAATCAGGTTTAAAATTTTCAACTTGAAAAAATATCAAATGACTGATAAATATTCACGCTTCGCAGCATATTATTGTAAAGAGCACGATCTTAGTTTTCCAATGATACTATTTTTGAACATGTAGGTTGCGTAGGACTTTTCCCTGACACGACTGAGTTGACGAACTGTTTTCAGATTTCGGCACGGATCATATGCCAGGGTGCGCGGAACACAAAACTTTCTTATTTTTGTACCGGTGCTTTCCTAATTCACTCCTCACAAGCAATCAAACAAACATAATCGATTTAAAGTATAAACATTCCTCTTTATTTTGCATTAAGTCTTGAGTCTGTAGGTGCATGCTTTGTTGAATGAGACACTTGAGAACATGAGTAGAATTTGCACTTTCCGCAGGGTGCGTGGTCAGATTGCTGACGGCTGCCGCTACCTACTGAGTGACTGATGAATGATACAGCAAAAGACAAAATGTTGTGCCAGCAGGCAGCTCATCAGTAAGCTCTAACTTAGAAGGCAGCCAGCTGTGCGAACGAGTGCATGGATTGTAGAGTGCTTTGTACTTAGTCTCTAAGAAAACGTAAGTTTCTTCGATAAGTCCACTAAACAGAAATAATTTCCACAATTTTAACTTTGTGGACTATAATCATTCAACCACCAAACCATACATCACACAAATCACAATATATCAATTTAACATCAACACAAATGTGTCAAGTTAAAAAAAAAAAAATACTGCTTTACAAACACTCCTCCCACAATCATGTTGACGAACACTTGTTCCCACTTGTGCCCAACCCACTCAGTGGTGTAAGTCCTTTTTAAGGCAACATGTTGTTCTCTGCTCATCCTGACCCTTCAAGATCAGAGACCGTCAAAAGCGACTCCCATTTCCAAATGCGACCAAATTAGTTACCCGGCGAGCAAAAATTCTCATTTCTTGTCGCAAACAGCAAGTGAAAATACTGAAGAAGAAAATGCCCAGCAATGTCACTGAAGTGCCAGTTACATACCAGCATCCCCTGCTCTACTTTGTGTGTCTACAGTGCATATCCTGGAGGAGGTGACCTCCAGTCTGCCAACTAAGAATAACATCCAGCCGATGCAGAATGATAATCGTGTGGTCTTTTATTTAAGAGGTGGAAGCACTTCCTGAGAAAAAGGAAAAAAAAAAAAAAGCCATAAATGTTAAAAAAATAAAAATAAAAAAAAAAATAATAAAAAAAAAGCGAAAAAGAAATGTGCGTCTTATTGACATTTTTGGGCCGCCAAAGAAAAATTCCGGCGACCATGTTTCACTTTGCCGGCGGTCTAATGGTTACTGGGGTTGCAGTGTGCTTGCTCCTCCATGCCAGACAATGCTACCCTTATCTGTGTCCTGTCATCGAACTATCTTTTTACACAGGGAATGAATGCCCACTTCTATCAGGGCAAATGTCAGTGTGTTCTTCCAATCGCTTAATGTTAAGACAATGTCATACATTTGTACATACATGAAGGATGCCAACATGCCTTACCAACTCGCACAGACACACACACCCACAGTCAGCCATTTCACACAGACTAGGCAACTTACTCGGCTCTCTCCAGCACACAGAACAGTTTCATCATGACACGACACAGTCGCCCGTTTTCCACCTCCTGCAACAAGCCACCAGACTCTTTTGTTTGGGCTGTCTCACCTTCGTTATCTTCACTGTCAAAACGCTCATTTCAGCCACATCATAACCTGCCATCTTCAGTTCCGGAGTCAGCAGTCCATAAAAGATCCATCAAAGTAAACCTGTCTTTAGCCAGGCTGCCAGAGGAGACACTGCCTTGCCGCTGAGCGACTTCAGCGGTGTCCTGCGGTGCCTGTTCTCATCCAACATACTGAGCACAGCACCAACAAAGCCGTCCACTAATGACGACGACTGACTGGTTATGGATGTCAGAGTGAGCGAGCTCTCCCCAGGGGGGGGATAACCAACACTGCACCTCTCTACTGACAGTCTTCACGTCACCATGACCACCGCTACCCATGTTCCGACACTGTTCACTGCTACCCTCCCTCCACATATCCGTCTGCCCCCTCTTCCCCACCCACCTCTCCACCCCAAATCTTCATGCTCCATCTGTGTTCACTGCTCCATCTGTGTTCACGCTCCATCTGTGTTCTTACTCTCCTCCCATCCATTTTGCACCCCCCCCCCCCCACCCCACCACCCCCACACCCCTCTGCTGCTGTTTCTGAGCTGTCCTCGCGCTCTCTTTCATACACTGTCATTCTTATGGTAACTGTGATCTGGGGAGTATTGTTTTCGCAATTTTGAGGTACATTGTTTGTGACACCTGAGGCACACTTTTTTTTTTTTTTTTTAAAGCACTTATTTGTTTCAGTATTATGCATTAAGAAAGCATTAATTTGCAAAGTTGTTGTGCTTTTTTTGTGTTTGTATTTTGGCTTGTTTTTTGTTAAAATCTATTTTTCAGTTAACATTATGGTCTGTTTTACTTTTAAAAATGGAGACGGAAAAGTATCTCATCTCCGGCCACATGTAAGAGAGGGTCAGGGTCTTACAGAATCCACCAGTCTAGAACACGTATGCAGGGGTTGGACCTCTTTTGAGGGCACAGCTGTCACCAGTGCCTCTTCCTGTTTTGAAGTTTTGTAACATTCTTCCTTTGTTTCTATGATGAAAAAAAAAGGCGTGTGTGTGTGTGTGTGTGTGTGTGTGTGTGTGTGTGTGTGTGTGTGTGTGCATGTGTTATCATGTATGTTGTACTGGTTAGCTTTAATATTTGTGTCTTGAAAAATTGGTCCTGATATGGCCCTGATATGGCCCTTTGCAGTCAGCTGAACTATAAACAACATGATCCCTCTGTCTTGAAAAACAAAAAAACTGATTTAAAGAGAAAAAAAAAAGAAACCTTGCTTCTGCACAGCCCAGGCAAAGGATCCTCATGTCGTTTGTCTTGAAATGTCATCAAAGATCATCCACAACATTCCCCACCCACAAGTATCCATCATTTTCAGCCCACAGTTATGGATGATGTGCAGTCAGCCAGTGAGACCCAAGTCCCTGCTGACCAGCACATCACCAGCACTGCTGCACTCACCTTGGACAGCTCGTCCTCCAGCATGTCCCCCCGCAGCTGGGCGTGATCCAGCTGGGTGAAGAACCTTGCTCCGATCATTGGCATCAGGTCGTTGACTGACCGCGTCTTCCGCGACTCAAACAAGTACCTGCCACACCACATGAGGACTTGAACACACACACAACCATGGGTTGATAATCAGGTCGTTCACCGACCGCATCTTCCACACTTCAGATACCTGAAACACCATGTGGGGACATTGACATAATTCAATCTGGGGCACATGGTCAGTAAATCAAGTATTCTTCCCCTCAGATGTCTGTCACACAACATGGGTATAGGGACATATGCATAATCATGGCTTCGAGGTCATTACATCAAGTCTTATGCCCCTAAAATAAATGTGACACTAGATGGACAAATGCACAATCAGGCTCACACTTCAAAAACCAAAAATACTGGTCAACATCAAAGTGAGTGTGTGTGTGTGTGTGTGTGTGTGTGTGTGTGTGTATGTGTGTGTGTGTGTGTGTGTGTGTGTGTGTGTGTGTGTGTGTGTGTGTGTGTGTGTGTGTGTGTGCATGCATGCGTGTGTTACTAGGTGACTTTGTGTGTTTTTGTGAATCACAAATTATTGGAAACAGTTTTAGGCAGTGTTTTTGGCTGCGTTAATACATGGCCATTCTATCAATGTGCATAAACCACAGGCCCTTCGACTGTTGGCTTCATTCACTTGCATATCTATGAATTTTTTTTACAGTCTGTAGTTCCTGTAAGATAACCCTACTATGAATCTCAATTATTATGCAATAAGGTTTTTCATGTCAACAAAATATTGCCACTGAAAGCCAGGAAGACCTGGAGGAAGTGGTTGCAGGATAAGTTGATTTTGAACAGATAAAACGACCATTTACAAGATACTAAACCACCTAGTGCAACCTGTTAAAATGCTTGTACCCAATGTAAAATTTTGCTGGGGCTTCACCAACGCTGCAGAATGCCAGGTCCCTCTGAAGGTCAGCGTCTTTGGCTGACACTAACCAAAAGAAAGGGAGATTACCCAACAAGAGCTTCAGATTCACAGAGTATTGCCTGATGAGAGAGGGAGGATGGGGGTTAAAAAGAGATATTATCAGACAGAGACAGCAAGAGATGGAAACAGAGACAGGGATTACCCAATCAGGTTTTTCAGATCCATGGAGTAGTTCCTACTGACGATCTCCATGGCATGGGTCAAGTTCTTGGCCTGTACCGCCAACGCCGAATTGCAAGCTAACGCCAACACGATTCGCCCCAATCCCGTCAAATCTTCTTGCTGAAAACAACAAACACAACTCAATGGTCTTTACTGCTGCCACAGACGCAACAGTTTTATCCATGTATAGGGCAGAGGAAGAGGAGGGGAGAAGAAAGGAGAGAAGACGGGAGGGGAGAGGAAAACAGGGAGGGAAGGAAAAGGGGGGACAAGAAAGGAGAAGGGGAAGGAGCTCAAAAGAGGAGGAGAGAGGGGGGAAGGGAGCGGAAGGGAGTGTAGTAGGATCACCAGCCGCCGTGGCAAAGTGGTTTGCGTCACGGACTCCTGGCTGGGAGGTCGCGAGTTCGATTCCCATCAGAGTCATGTGGGATTTTTCTGCTCCGACCGGCTCCTACCCACATTTGAGTTTGGGAAGACTGGGACCACACAGTCGAGTTTCAGCCACTTAATGGATGTTTCTCTGAGAGTGTTGCTCAAATTTCCTGACCAACACTGCAGGTGTCTGTATCTCTCGGGCCTGGTTGACGCCGGGATATATTATGAAAGGAAGCGTAGAGTACAGCCCTGTCATGCAGTCTCAGACCGGAATGGAAATCTGCAGCATCATCTTAATCATCCTCATTCTCATCGATCAGCATTAAAAAAAAAAGAAAAAAAGAAAAAAAAAAGAGAGTGTAGTTGGATCAGGAGACGGAAAAGAGGGAAGGAGACAGGGGAGAGGACAGCGAAGGAGAGAAGAGGGATGGATACAGAAGGGACATGATAGTGGCGAGAAGTGGCGAGCAGGGAGGGGGGGGGGGGGGGGGGGGGGGGGGGGGGGGAGAGAAGAGAAGAGAGGCAGATGTCATGACAGGCTGGTGACGGGTGTAGCTATGTACGACATTCTGACCAATGGTGGGAGACCACAGAGCAAGAGGAGGACGGCAGAGAGGGAAGGAAAGACGACAGACAAAGGACAGATGAGAGGAAACAAAGGGCGGAGCGGAGAGGTCAGAGGACATGCGACATGCAAATGATGAACATAGCTCTGTATGACATTCGTATCAATGGTGGGCGACAACAAATTAGAAGAGGAGGAAGAGAGGGATGGGGAGAGGAGAGATGACCAGAGGAAAGGGGAGGGCAGATGGGGAGGGAGTGTGACCTGCCAATGATGAATGTAGCTCTGTATGGAATTCTGGTCAATAGTGGGCAGGGTCAGAATGTCCATGATCCCCACACAGTTGATGCGTAACCTGCAACACACAAACCCAGTTCACCTGTACACACAGCCACTTTATCTGTAATGCACACATACAGTTGATCTGTTACATGATGTTACCTTGTAACACACAGGGTTAAACTAAAACACACATTCATTGTTAACCTGTAACATTCGCTCTTAACCTTCAACACATACACCGTTGATTTGTTACAATACACTGCTAATCTGTAATAGTAACTGTTGACCTGTAACACAAACATGTAGTTAACCTGTAACACAATCAACCAGTAATACCCACTTTCAACCAGTAACACACTGCTAACCTGTAACACATGCACAGTTAACCTTTAATAAGTAGATAATTAACTGTAACATTACACAGTTAACCTGTCATATACATAGTTATACTGCAACAGGCACTGTTAACTTCTAACACATACATATTTAACCTGTAACACACATACCTAACCTGTGACTCCTGCATTTGTCTGCATCACATACACAGTTAACCTGTTACGAATATGGCCTGTTAACAACACATGCACGATCAACCTTTAGCACGCACTGATAACCAGCTAATTCACACACTGTTAACCTGTAACACCAACAATAAATCTTGTAAACACAATGTGAGAAAACCACAGGTAATCTGTTTGGTTCTTACTTTATGACAACATCAGGAAACAAATGACATCTTTTTTTCAGCTTTATCAAACAATGCTAAGACAAATGAACCCAATAGCATTAACCCGTGGTTACTTCAGCCAGAGTTCAGGACTTCCACATTCCTTACAGATGACAAATTATAGTGTGGTCTCCCCTGTAAACCTCAATGCGAAAAGGAAACATTCATGTTTGTCTCCCTAAATGCATGTACGTGTTTTTGCCCAGTTTTTCACATCTCTGCTACAAACCACACATTAACTTTATTGTCAGTATTTCTGGTCATTTACGGAATTTTTTTTTTTTTTAATGGGGTAGAAAGCTTTTTTTCTTTTTCGCATGGTGTAAAAACAATACACTTAAACTATTGGAACACACAGGTCTCAAACATCGGATGCTCCTCCTCACCCTCCCCTTCGAAGCCCTCTTCCCCACGCTCGTCATTCCCTCCCACCTCTCTACAACAGGTGAAGCAGCCAATGACTGACCTTCCCTTGCCATACTGCAGGATCTTGGTGGGTTCAATGGTTCGTGCTGCCAGGCCGGCCCCATGGATGCAGCGCAGGGCCGAACACAGCTGAACCACGTAGGACCAGATCTCCGTCTCCGACAACGCCTTGGACTGACCGTTCATCCCTCCCCCTGCAAGAACGCCACCCACTGTAGCACCTCCATCACCCACTGTATCATGTCAATCACCCACTGTATCACTGCCATCACCCACTGTTTATCACTGCCATTGCCCACTGTATCATGTCAATCACCCACTGTATCACTGGCATCATCCACTGTGTTACTGCTATCACCCACTGTTTATCACTGCGATTGCCCACTGTATCATGTCAATCACCCACTGTATCACTGGCATCATCCACTGTGTTACTGCTATCACCCACTGTTTATCACTGCTATTGCCCACTGTATCATGTCAATCACCCACTGTATCACTGCCATCACCCACTGTTTATCACTGCCATAGCCCACTGTATCATGCTAATCACCCACTGTATTACTGTCGTCGCCCACTGTATTGCTACCACTACCCACTGTTACTGCCGTTGCCCACTGTATCACTGCCATCACCCACTATGTTACTGCCATTGCCGACTGTATCGTTACCATCATTGCCACTGTTTTACTGCCGTCACCCACTGTATCACTGCCATTGCCCACTGTATCACTGCCATCACCCAATGTGTGTTACTGTCATCACCTACTGTATCACTGCCATCACCCACAATGTTACTGCCATCACCCAGTGTTACTTCCGTCACCCACTGTATTACTGCCACTGTCCACTGTTTTACTGCCATTGCCCATTGTATCACTGCCATCATCCAGTGTTACTGCCACCACCCACCATGCTACTGCAATCACCCACTGTGTTACTGCGGTCACCCACTGTATTACTGCCGTCGCCCACTGTATCACTGCCGTCGCCCACTGTGTTACTGCTACTGCCCAGTGTATCACTGCCATCACCCACTGTGTTACTGCGGTCACCCACTGTATTACTGTCGTTGCCCACTGTATCACTGCCATCACCCACTGTGTTACTGCCGTTGCCCACTGTTTCACTGCTACCACCCACTGTTACTGCCATTGCCCACTGTTTCACTGCCATCACCCACTGTGTTAATGCCGTTGCCCACCGTATCATGCCATCACCCACTGTGTTACTGCCGTCACCCACTGTATCATGCCGTCACCCACTGTGTTACTGCCGTCACCCACTGTATCATGCCATCACCCACTGTGTTACTGCCATCACCCACTGTATCATGCCATCACCCACCGTGTTACTGCCGTCGCCCACTGTATCATGCCATCACCCACTGTGTTACTGCTGTCGCCCACTGTATCATGCCATCACCCACTGTGTTAATGCCGTCGCCCACCGTATCATGCCATCACCCACTGTGTTACTGCCATCGCCCACTGTATCATGCCATCACCCAATGTGTTACTGCTGTCGCCCACTGTATCATGCCATCATCCAATGTGTTACTGCCGTCACCCACTGTATCATGCCATCACCCACTGTGTTACTGCCGTCGCCCACTGTATCATGCCATCACCCACTGTGTTACTGCCGACGCCCACTGTATCATGCCATCACCCACTACATCACTTCCATCGTGCACTGTATTACTTCCATCACCCACTGTGTCACTTCCATCATCAAATTATCTTTAAAAATCTCTTCATGCAGGCACCCACCTTGGTTGTTGAAGGCGCGGGAGCTGGGGGTGAACTCACTGCTGAAGCCATTCAGGGGCTGCAGGTTGGAGGTGAAGCGCTGAGCCATCAAGGTCTCTGCCCCTGGCAGGTAGTCGTAGGACACCACCACCGCTGTCACACACCACACAGTCCAAGCACCATCAGTACGGCACTGACCACCGCACAACAGAGACAATCATGTAGCACCACAGGTACACGCACGCAAGTACACACACACACACACACACATATGTGCACACACACACATACACAGCCATCTTCAAAAGCCTTGGTTGTGAAAGTCTCTCTCAGCTACATGCTCCTCGGGGTAATGCATTTTGCTACACATGCATGCCCACACACAAAAGCCTTGGCAGTGAAAATCTCTGTCAGTTGCTCGATGTTGGATGATATATTTTGCTACACACACAAACACACATTCTGACCCACACACATACACAGACTAACTCACACTAGTCATAGCTATCTCCAAAAATGTTGATGAAAGCCTCTCTCAGGGGCAATATGCTGTGGAGATACATTTTGCAACACAATCATGCACTGACACATACTTAGATTTACAACTGTCTCCAAAATCCATGATGATGAAAGCCTCTTTCAGACGCACAATATTGTGAATATACATTTTGCTACACACTCACTCACCGACACATACCACACTTAGACTCACAACTATTTCCGAAATCCTTGGAGGTAAAGGCCTCTTTCACCTGCACAACGTGGGGGCGATACACTATGCCACACATACACACACATTAACAAATACACGCACACACACACACACACACACACACACACACACACACACACACCCCACTCACAGCTATCACCAAAAGCCTTGGTGGTGAAGGCCTCTCTCAGCTGCACAATGTTCGGATGATACACTTTGCTCCATGTCTCCACCAATGTCATCAAGTTGTTGTTCAGCGTGGGGTTGATGCGGAAATCTGAACACACACACAATACAATGCACACCAACCGACTTCAAATACAATGCAATACAGTTCTTTCTTTACTGCTCATTTTCTTTTTTTTTTTTGGTTCTTGAATATATTGGTATTTTTTCACTTCACCATATATACAAATAACTGGAGAATGATTAAAGTCAATACACCTTGGTTGTTTCTCTTTGTTCCACTGCTAATTCTAAGTGAAACAGGTTGATACATGAACTACTGTTGACACAGCTGAAGCCATTTTATTTCCTAACAGACAGGCCAAAGTTCCTTTTTACAAACATAGATTGAACAGTCATTCAACATTATTTGAGCAACATGAAATTTGGTTCAGCGCAAAATAAGCAAATGGAAAAAGAAAATTCTAGCCCCTCCAATGTGGGGTTAAGTGCAGCTGACTCAATGTCAACTCAATGTAGTCACAGGACATGGCTGTCCCCAGACTTCAAACTTCTGGTGTCTGTCAGGTGGAAACAGTCATCACAGTCCCCCCAATATAAGTCAAGTGTACCCGACTTAATGTAGAGACATGAAATGACTGACGCCAGGTAACACAGAAAAAAAAACCAAACCCCAAAACCTTCCGGACTCAATGTAGCGACACAACATGGCTGCCCCCAAACTTTGTTCCTGTGTCTCGGGTAAAATCAAAAAGCCTTCATTTAAAATATTTCCCATAACTTCTTTTTCAGTGAGTCAAACGAAAATTTACAAACAGTGTCATGAATTTTTATCTGCTGCTGCCGTCAGAGGAAAAACTTGGCCAACTTGGCTATCACTGACTGGAGTCAAAAGTTCATTGATCTTTCATTTCCAAAAGCATTAAAAACAAAGGAATCCAGATGGTGTACTAGTCCTGCCATATTTGAAAAATGATATGGCAAGACAATGCAACAATTTTTTCAGGTCAGCTTATCTAAGGGAAGTTTACAAAGAACCAAATGGATAATACGTCAAAAGGTCATCATTTTTAGGAGCAATCTGTAGTGTATTCTGGAACATGAAACTGAAATTTCAAAGTCAACAGAACAGGAGCGAAAAGGTTAAGAAAACGTGAGGAAAGTATCAGGAGACAGGGGAGAACACTGACTGTGTATCCTTCGCAGACAGCAGAGTGATCCCTCCTTCTTGTGGTGGGCCTTATAACTGGTGCTGATGTAGCCCAGGCTGGACTTGACAGGGGCACTGGGGTTGTGTGCAGGTTCCAGGGGCACCAGGTTGTCATAATTGTCTACTTCCTGGGGCACGTCTGTCGACACAGCACTGTCATGTACACACCTTTATACACTGTACATCTGATGTCACAGAAATACATTTATATACTGCACACCTGATATGTCATGTACATATCTTTCTACACTGAACATCTGATATGTCAAAGAAACATTTGTACACTGTACATCCAATATGTCTACACCTTTATGCACTGTGCATCTGACCTGTCAAGTTAAACTTTTACTGTACTTGACCCCTCATGTACATACCTGTGTTCACTGTACCTTGGACATGTCACATATAGATCTTTATACATTGTAAATCTGACCTATCATGTGCGTGCATACCTTCATGCTCTGTAAATCTCTGAAACTCAGCCAAATGTTGGGTCACTTCACAATCTGGATTTACATGAAAAGAGTGGGAAGATCTCACTCAGAAGGCTCAAGACAGTCACAAGAAATATGTGGAAATTGACAGGCCCCCCCCCCCCCCCCCCCCACAATAAATTTTATTTGCACCTCTTGGATAGTCAGGCACCGCAAGGCCAAGCTGCCTTGTGACGGATTCTTACCCACATTACTCTTGTTTCTATGCTGTAAGGTTTACAGCTTATGAAGTTATGACTTACAAACTTAATTTTTTCTGTGAAGGCAAATTTTTCTGGAGATATTTCTGTCGTTGTCTGGGCCAGATAAATTGTTCAACACAGACACCATTTAGATAAATCTTTCTGTACAGCTACCATTTAGATAAATCTTTTAATACAGACACCATTTAGATCAATGCTTTCTCACAGACAGCATTTAGATAAATCTTTCAACAAAGTCACCATTTAGATAATCTTTCAATACAGACACCATTTAGATAAAAATCTTTTCTCACAGATGCCATTTTGATAAATCTTTTCTCACAGATAAATCCTTCAATATGGACACCATTCCCAGACCCCTTTAAAGACCCAGACTGTCGGGGATTCTGATGCACAGAAGATCCACCATCAGGTATGGTACTGGAGTAAAATCATTTTTCCCTGAAAGTTTTTGGCAATGCCCCCTGAAGCTGAAGGTTTTTCAGCAATTCTAGCCTGTAAAAAAGCCTCTCCTTGAACTAATTTCAGTTCTTCATACTAAGCAATTTCTGCCATAAAATAAGCTCTCCTAGAATCACTTTATCAGTCATTCCTTCAACCCAAAGGAGGTTTTAAACCCAAGTAATCGCATTGCAAAAATGAGTACATATCTACATTGCTTTAAGTGGCATACATTAACTCAGCTTTTCCAAGCACAACGAAAACGTTTAATTTTTGTGGCTCCTGTTCAGCCAATCCCATCGCCATTTGTTTGCCACACCAGCATCAATATCTTCTGTCAGAGAATTTCGCGGAACTATGTCTGTTTGCTTTGGCATTGTTATTTTTTCCTTCTTTTTCTTTGCTCTTGTTCAAATTTGATCACGTTGACCCAGAGCAGAAAGCAGTGGCAAATGTCTCGAAAGCGCATGCGCGGAAGTAGTCCTACTCAATGCTACTTTTGGCGGGACGAAGGCCTGAAGCGAACGACCTGAAATGAACTATAAGGGCCGCTCTCATCGGGCATGGCTTGCTTTTTTTTTTTTTCTTTTCGCGGATTTCTGCGAATTCGCGGACATGAACCATGCCTGACCATCCACCCCACTGTCATCGGGCTAAGTCGTTAGTCTAACACTTGACCACTCACCTGGGCTCAGTGCTGGATCACATGCTGCATAACTCAGGGACTGCCGATGCAAAATGGCCTGTCAACAAACAGCATCAGTTGTGTCAGTCCTTTCCCCCCTCCCTCTGGGTGCCCAGTTTTACCAACCAGTCCTGCCAACCCCCTAAGAGACCAATGAGTAAGAATTGAAGCTCAGTGAGGCAGAAATGTGTAATTTCAGAGAGCTAAGAGTAATCAAGCGCGACACTTACCTTTTTTCAAACAAACATGATACCCTTTTCCTCATTTCATCCTCTTTTGAGGTGTCTACAGTCTGAAAAAACTGTGTGATGCTGGAAGAATTCGGTGCGTTAGAGGAATCGATGTGCTTGCATGACTCAAGGTGACGCTTCACATCCACCATCCCGCCATAGGAAAATGTGACGTCTGAATCGCAAGTGGTACACCGTGCACAATTTACACCTTTAGCCGAAGGTTGTATGCAGGGGAACTTTTCCGAGTATTCTTTTTGGAACTTTTGACCAAGTTTTTTCTTTTTCGCATCTTGTCCAGAACTTTCTGCTCCACGTTTCGACATTTTCGTAGCTAAAACTTCAAAAGGACGCCAACTTCGCTGAATGGTAAAGATGGTGAAATGAACTTCGCATGACCGGAAACGCTTCTTGAAGATTACTGGTTATATGCACGGCGCCGTGCGTGTCTGTACATAAGCCGATTTTTTCGTCCGTTTTTTTTTTTTGTTTGTTGTTGTTGTTGAAAACTTTCAATGCGTAATTTTTTGGCTAAATGCGTAAGAATGATCACTTGGGTGTAATAAATTACGCGAAATGTGTAATGGTTGGCAGGTCTGACCATCTAACACAGATGTCCTGATGGTAATCAAAAATGGCTGTGTTTTTCAATTCATGTAGCATTAATGTGACTGGTATTTACTTACTAGTGACAATGATTTTACAGGCACTGAAACACAGAAAAATCATAAATGTAGGACTAAAATGAGTGAAATGAGAGAATACATGGGGAAGGCAAAAAAAGAAAGACATAGATGAACAGAAAGAAAAAGACAGAAAGAAAGAGAGAGGGACAAAGGGGAGGGGAAAGGGAGAGACAGAGAGAGAAAGAAAGAAGTGGGGGGGAGGGGGGGTGTCTGCTGGGAGATGATAAAGATTTTACTCTGATCGTCCCATTTTTGTATCTTCAAAGGTCAAGGTCCTTGTTGTTCTTGTCACCATCCAAGACCAGTCCAGGTTTGACCTCTATGTTAATACATCTTCGCAGCAAGTCACAGAGAAAAAACAATAACAAAACAACAACAAACAAACCAAACAGCGTACATATTTCAGTTTTAATGTACGCAAGAAAGTTTTGCTTTCGAGTCTTTGAAACATTAAGTTTATGAGCAAATACAAAACAGCCACATGCTGCCCTGAAGTCTGAACTTTCTGCTAGTAAGGCTTCTCACGCAGCTTCTCTGAAAAACTGGTGCACAGACTGGCTTTGATATACAATAAAAAGAAGAAATCTGGACACGATTCTAACACTCTCCGTCACCGGAAAACTGGAATCCAGAGAGAGAGAGAGAGAGAGAGAGAGAGAGAGAGAGAGAGAGAGAGAGAGAGAGAGAACTCACTGTTTTAATTTCATCGGCCAGGAAGAACGTGGGTGGTGCCTTCATCTTCATATGTTTCAAGTAAGCTGGCGTGGAGTGAAACATGGTGAAGGGTGGCAGAGACTGAAACAATACAGTTTAACACATCACACGTCCAGTGTCATGAGTAACACAGTGCACCTCACATGATCATACATTCACTGTCACGGGCAGCACTGTGTAACACCATTACACACCTGGTAAACACACACTGAAAGACATATCATCACACACATCATAATATATACAGTGTAAACAGAGTTACACTTATCATAAGATGTAGAATAACATCCAGTGTCACGCTAACACTGACATAACACACTAAATACCACATACAGTGTCCAGTGTTAACGGTAACACCTACCATAACATAACATACAGCGTCATGTACAAAAACACTGGTCATAACACATCTGACAACACATACAGCGTTCTGTGTAAACAGTGTAACACTATCATAACTTACAGCACACCATGATAACATACAGCATCATGTACAAACACTGATCATAACATCTTACAACACATACAGCGTTCTGTGTAAACAGTGTAACACTATCATAACTTACAGCACACCATGATAACATACAGCATCATGTACAAACACTGGTCATAACACATCTGACAACACACACAGCGTTCAGTGTAAACAGCGTAACACTATCATAACATACAGAGAAAATGCACAGCGTCGTGTGCAAGCACTGGTCGTAACACACTGGACAACACGCACAGTGTCATGGGTTCTAACAGAGAGGAAGAGAAGAGAGCAGAAGTTTCCTGCCTGGCTTTATCACGATTCACCTTTGTCGGCATCCCACTCACTCGCGCAGATCACCAACTTCTTCCAAACCCAACACAGTCACAGCACACCGAAAGTGAAATGTTTGAGTGGCAAAGCTGCCCTTTCAGATATTCACTTATGCCCACTCCTCCTGTGGGGCCATTGTGTGCGGGCATCCAATGGTTTGGACGCTATAGGGGCCAAGTGTGAAGAATAGACGGCCAACCCATAAAAAGGAGACACACAGAGAGCCAATCAGATAAACAGGAAGTGTAATATGCCTTCAATATATAACATGGAACTAAAGGCAAATGTGCTTATCCTACTCTTTATCGGCAGCTTGGCATGAAGTGAACCGATGGTGGAAGTAGCCATACTGGAAGACCATAGGGCTCAGCACACACTACCAACTCCTGGCTGCAGATGGCAGTGACAGAACACCCATAGACACACCAACCACAACACATTACACCAACCAACCATACACGTTGGGCACAGACAAACACAATACATATACAGACAACACTAACACTACACTGGATATCTACACACACAAATCACCCACACACTGCTCTCACAAATCATATACTCATGGCTGCACCTATCATGAACCACACATAAAATCCATGCTCGAACAAACTGCATGTGCCCAATAACTACAAACCATAGACAGACCAACCAACACTAACATTCAGCAGTGCACTGACACTGTGGGACATGGACAAGAGAAACGTAGAGAGTTGTCTGGAAGAACAAGGAACTCATGGCATCACACAGTCTGTAGACATACACATATCTCGCTGACACACTGACAACAACACAAACTTCAGATATGCACAGAAACACACAAAGTAATAATAAATCACACATAAAATTATTAAAAGTTAGAAATTTTCAAGTCTTTTTACATGGGACTTTTAAGCTTGGAACACATCAGAACTGCTGCTGCACACATTACCCAACAATCAAGTACACATAATTTACAGTTCCCAGCTTGGGTCATAACTGAACTTTCCACGCATGAACGATCCACAAATTAAAGTATTTCGTGTTAATTAATCAACTGGACCACTGTGCTACCATGGAAGACAAGAGTTGTTCATGGGGTACAGTGCATGCCTGAAGCAAGCTAGCAGAATCACAATTTTCAACGAGGCAGCAGGCCACTGCTACGATTTGTTTCAGTTCATGACATTACAAGTCTCTTGCTCGCTCTGAATAACTTTGCTGTGAGCACTCGGAATGTTCAGAGCAGGCCCTCAGATGCTTGCTATCTGCTGCGGGAAACAAGACAGCGGTGATTGCAATTTGTTTCAGGAAAGTATGCAAATGTATTAAGTCCATGTTCCTTGTCTTCACCTATCAGCCAAGTTATTCAACAGGAGTCTATTTGCTCTCATGAAAGAAATCTGGTTCTGTTCATTCGGTTTAGTAATTATCTGTGTGCAGTACGAATTACATGTAATAGGAATTACACATCCATGTTCTATGACACCCATGTCCAGATCTACTACCATTCAAAAATTTTCCCAGGTTTTATCTAAAGTAGAACTTAATTCACTCCCAGCCACGGATCTGTCCGAGGTTCACTGGGAGCATTCTCCATGATTTTTAAGGAAATCTTGAGGAATTTGATTCAGATTCTTACATACTTTTGATGTCAACACTGACAAATCATAACCTGTTCCTAAAGGAATTAATGGAACCATGAAATTTATGGGAATGGATGTTAATATGGTTGACTTTTTCAGCAATGTGCTGAATTTTGCCTGTAAGTGAATGACATTGATATGTGATATACACTACATCTCTGAGAGTTTTGTATTTCCTAGTAAATATTTTTTATTTCTTTATATATGTTTAAAAAAAAACTTTATTTTTTTAAGACTGTTGTGGGATGGGCGATTTTAATTGTCTGGAGAGAGGGGTGGGGGTAGGGGTGGATTAGGGGGCAAAAATTCTAGTTTTCAGAGTCATACGGATGAACCATAGCTAACTCCAAACACATCATAAACATAACTCAAAATTACACCAACATACTATGTTCTCCACACAGATACAATGTAGTACTATCACACCAACATACACTACGTACACATAATTCATACGCATTCGTCATTTTCTGAACAATATCATATAATAAAATGTGCAAAGAACCCAAGACTAAGCTCAATAAAATACATAAGGCAGCAATTATCAGTAGAATATACTCAAAATGCATGAACAGAAACACACACCCGATTATACGCAAAAGTCGCAGCTTGTACACTGACAAACACATCTCAAGATAACAACACACATACACATCTACACACACAATCTGTCACTCACCACTCCTTCTGTCTGAGGAGCATAATCGTCAGGGTTGTAGAAGTAGGTGGTGCCCCCCACCACATTCTCCTGACACATGGGAGTGCTGGTTTTCTGCGGAAGGGTGGTCTGGCGGTGGGGCGTGGGCATGGAGGTGGGGTTGGGGTTGCGGCGGAACATGTGGGGGGAACCGGAGGGGGAGATTCCAGGGCTGTGGTTCGGACTGAGGCCTGAGGGATAGGTCAACCCTCCACCTGAAATCACGGCAAAGGACTGTTCAGGGCATTAAAAAAAAAAATCAGAATATCACCTCAAACAAGGGGAATGAGCTTTGTACAGACTATAAAATAAATGTCAAAAACACCACCTGAAACCAATGGAAACGGTTTATTCAGGGTATAAAAACGTGTCAAAATATCACCTGAAACAGCAGGAATGGGATTTGTTCAGGGTATAAAAAATATGTTAAAAATATGACCTGAAACCAAGGCAATGCGATTTGTTCAGGATATAAAAACACATCACATCATCTGAAACCCAGAGAAAAGGGTTTGTTTAGGGTATAAAGAAACATGTCAGAATATCAACTGAAACCAGGGCAAAGGGTCTGTTCAGGTCATAAAAGCATTTCAAAATATCACCTGAAACCAGAGAAAAAAAAAACCAAGGGTATAGAAACACATCAAATCGCCTGAAACCAGGGAAAAGGGTTTGTTCAGATATAAAAACTTGAAAAAGGGACTGCATTTTGTTTCAGGTATAAACAAAACAAAACAAAAAAGTCATAATATCACCCAAAACGGCACTGCATTCTAATAATGTTCTTCTGTGGTTGATTTCATTGATCGTGTAAGATCTTGCATCCTATTGCCATGGCGAATCGGACAGTCTTCTCGGGGTCCTGACGCCTGCCCCAAAGCTGCATCTGCAGTTCTGCACCCTCTGGCCAGGTTTGACACCTTAGAACATCATGGGGTGTGTTGGAGGATGTGTTCTGGGGTCTGAGATCCAGTGCAGCATGGACATCCGTCTGTGTGGGCAGTCTTAATTCGGCTGAGATGGCTCAACATTTGGCAGAGGCCAGTTTTCAGTCTGATGAGGTTTACTTGCTGGTATTTCTGGAGCAAACGGATTGGATTAACACCACTGTCTACACCCAGACTTCTCTTCCACTGGTCTGGGTAGTGGTTGTGGGTGATAGTTCTGGCCTCTCTGTAGGTCACTGGGTGACTGAACTGCTCCATAGTGCTGCCTGCCTTGGACAGAGCATCAGCCTTCTCATTCCGAGTGATCCCACCGTGGGATGGAACCCACTGGAGTACAGTGGTGGAGGGCTTTTTGATGTTTTTCAACTCCGTTCCCTTCTGTAGCACTGAATCCCTGCAGCAGAGATCTGGAGTCGGTGAAAAACGCAATCTTGTATGGGCGGTTATTTTGACTTTGTGAATACTTTTACAGCATGGAGTAGAGCTGCTGACTCTGCTCTGTAGTTGGAGGAAATTCTTCCAATCGGAAGGGCCCCAGGGGTCAGTCTCCCATCACTGTGTTGTACGAAGATGCCTGCTTCTCTGTTCGTCACTGCTCCCTCTGAGGATTCATCCATGAAGATGTGCATCCATTCACTGACGTTGTACTGGTCATCTATCGTTTCCAGAGCCAAACTGAAAGCCTTCAGCATGTGAGGGGCTTGGCAATCCATTCCTTCAATGCCAGGAAATTCTGTAACGATGCAGACTTCTTCTAGGTGGTCACATGGCTCCTCAACGTCAGGAAACATTTCCATTTCGATCGAGGACACAAGAAGTGGGTCTTCATTTTAGCTGTGTAGGCTTTGGAAAAGGTGGTTGAAGCTTTCCCACTTCAGCCTGTTCTTGGTGGGATTCTTCAGTCTGGCATGCACTAGGTGGGAAGGCATACACAGGAGCTTCAATAATGAAATAAAATATCAGACTATAACCTAGAAGCAAGTGAAAGACATTTTTGAAACCAAGTGTACAGTGTGCAGAGACATGTGATAGATTCAAAAGAATGGATTCAGGATCAAAAAGGCCGGCAGTCACTGGAAATACTCTACCATTTCTCATCACTCACTAGACTAGTGAACAGGTGGTTGAAGTCTGTTGGCAATGGAGATGAGTAGCACTCACTATACAACCTGCCTACTACTAAAAAAAAAAACAAATTTAAAAACCCCAATAGAAACAAAACAAAGAAAACCCAGCCTGAACAAAAACAGGGGTTAAGACCTTCCACTAGTCCACAGCCTACTATTATATGATACCTCAACTGCCAACACCTGAACAGGTAATAGGTTAAAACCTTGCACCTGTCCACAACCCACTATTGAGCAACACTCACCTAACCTGCCAACATCTGATGAGGGACAGGGTTATGACCTTCCACCTGTCTACAACCCACTACTGACTGATACTCACCTCACCTTCCAACACCTGAGTGAGGACAAGAATTGTAACCTTTCACCTGTCTCAATCCACTACTGAGTGATACTCACCTCAACTGCCAACACCTGAACAAGGTCAAGGGTTATGACTTTCCATCTAAGTATAACCCACTACTGCCAACACATAACAGTTACAGGGGTTATGACCTTCCACCTGTGTACAAACCACTACTGCATGATACTCATCTAAACTGTCAACATCTGAACAGGGAAAAGGGTTACAACCATCCATCTGTCTATGTTTTCAGTAGCTGTGTACTACTCAGTAGCACAACTATGATCTTATCACTGGAAATCCTTTCTACCCGTCAGCCATACTGGTGATCCATAGCCAGACACATAAACCTTCAATACGGTTTGGGGTTTTTATCTTTTACCTTCATGTGGTGCAACTACCTACATGCACAAAGAATGGGAGGCATAAAATTTACAAATGACACCCTCGCTCTCTCTCTCTCTCTCTCTCTCCTCTCACACACACACACACACACACCGACCTACCCACCGACAAACACACAGCAGACACACAAAGCACACAGCAGCCACTGACCGTTGTTGACAGTGTGGGTGACAGGGTGGAAGAGGGAGGAGGTGGCTGCTGGAACATGGAGTTGAGGGCAGCGAAGGACGGCGTACTGGAACTGTGTGGCAACGAGGTCGGCTGAGAGGGGGAAAGTCTCCCCCCGCCTGCAAACACACACACACGCTTCAATAATGACTGTGACACATTCTCTCCAACACATATCCTAGGCTACCCAAACAATTGCCTTTTACGATGAACTTCCCTGAGATTTTTCAGAAAAAAGAATTCATGGACTTTTCCACATCTTTGCTAGTAAACTTCAAGACAGTAAATAATGTTATATCAACATATCTAGCAACACTTTAGCTTAGCCTAGGTTCGGGATACAAAATTTTTTTTTTTTACATGCTGCGTACCTCATTCAACATTCTCACTCATCTGTGGAAGGAACCTACCAGTCTTTCTTATGTAACCAACCATTGCTGAAAATATAACTCCCTTCCCTATATTTGTTAAGCATAGCATTTCTCTAGCATTTACCGGAAAACAGAAGTAACAAACGTGACCTGTGTAAAAACTGAAACAATTCAAGGGAAGTAATTCAAGCAGTAAAAGAAGCAACGCAATCTGGTCCGCCATGTTGTTTCCGGGGTGGTCAACAACAAGCGAAACACTTTCGTTTTCATTCCCCCCCTCTCTCTCCCATAACCTACGCCTTTGGACAAAACAACTAAGATTCTTTCTGACTTGAAAGCAAGACTCCTGTCAACAGCTTCTGAAAAATTAAGGACTTTTTCCAAGCAGCTTTGAAGACCAAGAAAAGACCTTTCCACGTCCCCAAGACTTTTCAAGGCTTCCAGAACCTGTTCAAAACCCTCTACACCAGAGGGTTCAAAGTTGTATAACTTTCATGTTCCATTTGTTCGGCAGCTACTTTTGCTCTCGTGTTCATGAGTTACCTCTCTTTGCGGGTCCAAATGTCAGAAACTATGGTGACCTTGCACTGTCAGGGCGTCCGGACACACACAACTTCACAAGTCCACTCCTCCGAACATGTCATGTGACAGGAACACTCAAACACTGCATTTCTGTGAGTCAAAGCTGCTTAGCTGGGACTGGGTGGGGCTGTGGGAGGGGGGTCGGGAAAGAGCTGGAGGAAGAGGAACTGATGTCTGCAATACCTACCATGACCTTTCTCAGTTTGATGCGACAATAGGATACGCAAAACTCTCACTAATGGTGATCCCTAGGAGTTCTAGGTTCTAAACAAAGAGACAGACTTCTCTTTATTTTTTTCTACTTCTTTTCCAGAAAGTGCTCTATTGCATACACTGCTGTGAGGAAATCTGCATTGAAGTTTGCAGTTTACAAAGGGGACATTTCGCAACATCACCAAGCCGATCAAGGAGAATGTCACTGCACTGCCCTGCTTCCTCTTTAGGGTTTCCTGGCATTGATCTACCTACCAGGTGTTAGAGCTTTCAGTTGGGCTGTATTGATTTCAAGTTGTGCATGATGCGCGATTATAACGGGGAAATCTACATGCCTCCCGACACAGTGGACAGTTATTTAAATCAGCACTTCACAAAATCAACTTCTTTTTCTTCAGATTTTTTATTTCAAATTAGATCTCTAGATGAAAATATAGTATTGTTGATACCATTTGTTTATTTTCATAAAACTGACATCCTTTCTCTACTATTCATATTTCAACTATATATATTTGCTCCCTTTAAAGATGTACAAGTTCCCAGAGCTCAAGAAACCAGACAATAGAACAATCGCTGAAAAAAAAAGTATATATATTCACAGAAGAGAACACTATAATCACAGAACAAAATATCATAACCACTTAAACCTGAGAACAGAACACTTATTTACAGCATAAAACATTATAACCCAAGCAAAGAATGCTATACGGACAGAACAAAACATTACAATCAAAGAACAGAAAATCATACCCTGACAACAGAATACTGTGACATGGGAACATAACATTCAGACTTCTTTACCCTATAAGTGCTTCTGACATCCATTTCAACTAAAATGAGTGTATTTTCAACAAAGTATGTGTACACATCTTCCAAATTTGTAAAAGCAGGGAGGAGGGGGGTGGTTATCATTCTCATCTGGGATCACACAGGTGAGCATGATGGGATCCTGATCTTTCAGTAGAAACAGCTTCTCAAAATACATGACTTTCAAACCTGATTCTTTAACACACTTTGGCATGAATTCATGTTCTTTTACCATTTTAACCAAATAAAATTCACAGTCTGTAGTCCTCACTATTGTTCCACCACAGATTTGCATGTCGTCAAAGACAGCCAGATGCGATTTCATGCACGCAAGTTAGTGGGAATTGTCGCCTCTTTGCAAGCAAACACAATGGTTACATATCGCAAGTGCAATTAGCCTTCTTTTTGATATTTTTTCTTTTCAAGTTCATTCTATTCATCATATTTTCACAAAACACGTAAACAAAAATATAGTGAAATTATATGGGTACGCTGGTTGGACCTTACAACAGAGACTGATATACTGCATCCAGTGAAGAGGACTTGTAACCAGACAGTAAACATTATAGCCTGAGAACAAACATACCCACAGAATGGAACAATATCATCAGGGAACAAACCATTTACAGTAACAGATTATATGATAACTAAAGACACACATCTTAACCGAGAAAACAGCAACAGAACAAACCAATTCAACAAGCTTTCTCATCTTAAAAAACAAACGTCACAACCTGACAACACATCATCATACCCAGAGAACAAAACATGATCATCAAACAAGACACTGAGTAGAGCACACAGCATCACAAAAAGAGAAGATTCCATGATGAGCGGAGAATGTCACAGCCTCAAGACCGGAGAATGTCCCACTTAAGCACACAACCTACCATGGTGGAAGCCAGGTTGAGGGCAGCAAAGTCGTTGGCCAGGGTCTGGTCCATGGGGCCCTGAGTGGGGACGAATGGCTTGGCGCTCTGCGACAGGTGGGCCATCCCTCCACCCCCTGGGCCCCGCCCTCCGCCACGCCTCTGATCAGAGCAACCCTGAACCTTTCAAACTAGAAGTCATCACCTGTATCATCCTGAACCTTTCACACTGAACTCATTACCTTTATCATCCTAACCTTTCACACTGAACTCATTACCTTTATCATCCTGAACCTTTCACATGAACTCATTACCTTTATCATCCTGAACCTTTCACATTGAACTCATTACCTTTATCAACCTGAACCTTTCACATTGAACTCATTACCTTTATCAACCTGAACCTTTCACATTGAACTCATTACCTTTATCAACCTGAACCTTTCACATTGAACTCATTACCTTTATCAACCTGAACCTTTCACATTGAACTCATTACCTTTATCAACCTGAACCTTTCACATTGAACTCATTACCTTTATCAACCTGAACCTTTCACATTGAACTCATTACCTTTATCATCCTGAACCTTTCACATTGAACCCATTACCTTTATCAACCTGAACCTTTCACATTGAACTCATTACCTTTATCAACCTGAACCTTTCACATTGAACTCATTACCTTTATCATCCTGAACCTTTCACATTGAACTCATTACCTTTATCAACCTGAACCTTTCACATTGAACTCATTACCTTTATCATCCTGAACCTTTCACATTGAACTCATTACCTTTATCAACCTGAACCTTTCACATTGAACTCATTACCTTTATCAACCTGAACCTTTCACATTGAACTCATTACCTTTATCATCCTGAACCTTTCACATTGAACTCATTACCTTTATCAACCTGAACCTTTCACACTGAACTCATTACCTTTATCATCCTGAACCTTTCACATTGAACTCATTACCTTTATCATCCTGAACCTTTCACATTGAACCCATTACCTTTATCAACCTGAACCTTTCACATTGAACCATTACCTTTATCATCCATGAACCTTTCACATTGAACTCATTACCTTTATCATCCTGAACCTTTCACATTGAACTCATTACCTTTATCAACCTGAACCTTTCACATTGAACTCATTACCTTTATCATCCTGAACCTTTCACATTGAACTCATTACCTTTATAAACCTGAACCTTTCACATTGAACTCATTACCTTTATCAACCTGAACCTTTCACATTGAACTCATTACCTTTATCAACCTGAACCTTTCACATTGAACTCATTACCTTTATCATCCTGAACCTTTCACATTGAACTCATTACCTTTATCAACCTGAACCTTTCACATTGAACTCATTACCTTTATCATCCTGAACCTTTCACATTGAACTCATTACCTTTATCATCCTGAACCTTTCACATTGAACTCATTACCTTTATCATCCTGAACCTTTCACATTGAACTCATTACCTTTATCAACCTGAACCTTTCACATTGAACTCATTACCTTTATCAACCTGAACCTTTCACATGAACTCATTACCTTTATCAACCTGAACCTTTCACATTGAACTCATTACCTTTATCATCCTGAACCTTTCATACGAAAGTCATTAACTCTATTATCCTGAACTTTTCACACTGATGTCATTTACCATATTATCCTAAACCTCTCACATTATGTGTATTAACATCAGCATCCTAAAACCTGTGCATTATGCTAAAATTGAACATTTGAAATGATCAAATATGCAGGCTTCTACGCATGCTAAACATTATCACTGATCAACATTGATGTTAAAACATGAAGAGGAAAACAATTTTTTGAGACACTTCTGAAGGTGAATAGAATATTGCAGTTCAAAGAAATCATACTCAGTGAATGCAAGTATTCTGCATTAGATGTTTTTAAATTTCATGGTAATCTGAATATTCACAGTGATTTAGATGATAAACAGACAGCAAGTGAACATAATTATCTTTCAAGACTCACATCAATTTAGGAAACAATAACTCTAACATATATCATAAATTTGCAATGTTTTTGTTTTAGAACGTGGATAGCATATTGAAGGTGTCATGTTGGGACATCTTAAATGAAAATGCTATAATTTCTAAGTCATAAAACTTTCTCAAGAAATTTTGGAATATTACATGAACAATAACTTAATTATCCAGGTTGTATTTGTTAGTTAGTTAGTTAGTTAGTGTTTATAGGGTCCAGCGGACTACTAGGAGCCAAATCAGGACCTCAGCTATCATATCTAAGTCTCTAGATACAAATACCCACACTAGTATTAACACATCGCTTAAAATTTATGAGGACAAAAGCACAATTATCTGTTCAACTCCGACGACACCTGTATACATAATTAAAACACTATATTTTATAAAATAAGTTTACCTCTTTCAAAAAAGAAAAAAATAAGATCTACTGAAATCTCACGAAAAAGAACTGATAAATCACCGGTGGAAAAGAACTTCTCTCTGATACACATCAAATCAGCACATTCTGTCAAAAAATGATTAACACTGAACAAGCTGTCACACACAACACACCATGGGGGGTCTTCCCCTCTGAGTATCCAACTGTGCGTTATATAGCTGTGCCCAATATGTAACCGTGACAAAACCATTCCTCTTTACGGTTACGTACCACCGATGGGAAAGGATTGGTTAAATCTGGGCAAATTTTAAACAATTTATTATGAATTTGATTACACCATTCACTCTGCCACAGTTCACGACAATACAAACTAGATTTATGACGTAGATCAGAGTGAGGAACAAACTGCATAGGCCTCCTGGAAAGACTTGCACCGAGAGCTTGTTTGGCTGCTTTGTCCACCACTGAGTTACCATAGATTCCCATGTGGCTGGGGACCCACAAGAAAACTATATGCTTTCCCGAAGAGACAAGCTGAGTATGAAGATCATGAATATCAGCCAAAACTGGATGTGAAACTTCTCTTGTCGATAAAGCCGACAATGCCGACAATGAATCCGATAAAATAAGGAAATCATTCTGATCTGACCTGGACACCGCACTGAGGGCCAGATTTAAAGCCTTCAGTTCAGCAGTATAAACAGACGACCAATCCCGCAATCTTAACAAAGTAGGCTCCTGAAAATTGTTATCACACACAATGGCAGCTGCAGCCCTCTCACCTTTTTTAGAACCATCTGTAAAAATCTTGATAAAATCTTTATAAAGTTCACATTGCCCAAGATAAAGTTGTTTATATGCAGCACTCGAGGTGACCTCCTTTTGAAATTGAGTTAAATATAAATTAATCTCTGGATTGGCGACTTTCCAGGGAGGTACATCAGTCTGTAGTGGACTGTCATCAACAGCATCAAGGTCAATGCCAGCTGCCCCGAAGTGGGGCAAAATAAGAATACCCAGTGGAGGAATCTCATTTGGCTTTAGATCAATTTGGCTCTAAAAGGCGGGTTCATGACAATATCATAGGCAGGGTTTTCTGGATTAGCCCTCAGTTTCAGATAGTAATTCATGGAAAGACACAACCTCCTTAGCTCCAGAGGGGGTTCACCAGATTCAACATACAAACTCTCTTTTGGAGATGTGCGTAAATGCTCCCAGAGCAATCGGTTGTATTTGTGCAACAAAACTCTAACACTAAAGCTAAACTGTAACAGTGGAAAATCATTTGACGACTTAAAACATTGAAGCAATGTAAACAAGTGTATATGTGAAGCATTACATATAAATTTTAAGATAAAAGATTTTTTACATCATACTCCCAGGTGAAACTGAAATACCTAACATCACACATTTCCATATGAAATTAACCCCCCTTGTTGAACTGGAATAAGAATATACGAAAGTAAATAAACAAAAGAAGTCTTAAAAATCAGTTTTGAATGTCACCTTACAAAGAATGAGACTGACTGAAGACAACTGGTGTAACTTTTGTAAAGGACGATTGGTGTACCTTTTGTAAAGGATGATTGGTGTAACTTTGTAAAGGACGATTGGTGTAACTTTTGTAAAGGACGATTGGTGCAACTTTTGTAATGCTGAAAGGGCCACTCTAGATTATTTCTGGTTCTCTACAAGTTCTCAAGAATTCTCGAAGGAATAAAACCATTCGCAATAATGGACAAATATCTTAAATTGGTCTGCTGTCATCATATGCTGAATCTGTTTTGACTGAAATAAACCAATAATCAAAAATGTTCTAGAAATGTCCATCCATAAATGTATGCAGATCTAATCATGTGAAGCCTGGATTATCAATTTTATCTGTGTGAAAAAAAGGTAAAACTTGGATAAGCATACATATCTACTTACTTAATGGAAATATTTACTATTGTCATACCTTATGAATAGCTTTGTGCAAATTATTGACTGTGCAGTAGAATCAATTTTATAACCGGCAGAGTTTATGAGGCTACAAGTCTATCAAAATCTGATCATGATTAGTGTATTCATACCATACTTAACACAAAATATAGTATACTTCTCTTTTCTCTGGGTTTTTTTTAAATTTTTTTTATTCTTTTCTCCATTAATATAAAATATCCTTGCAAATTCTGCTTCCATGCCTCCCTGATTGTTGTTCAATGCACTTCAATCGTCTAAGGTTCTTACTCATAATACTTAAACCGATGAATTCAAAGTGAAGTAAGTAATGGTTAATCAGACTGTATCTGCATGATGAATGTTCAACCAATATCTGTGGACACGTGTAAAAGGAAAATAGAACTTTCAATGCAAGGGACGGAATGGGGGGGGGGGGGGGGGGGGTTAACTCTGAGAGTTTTGCTAAAACTTTCTTATTTTTAGATGAACACACCAGGTGTCTGTCTGTCACAGACCAGGTTGATGGCAAAATATAAAAGGAAGCATCTGCTTGTCATAGACCTTTCAAGTAGTCTCAGACTACAATGGAACTTCAGAACACCATCTTCACAATCTTGACTCATCATCTATTTTCGAGAAAAAAGAAAAGAAAAACACAGAAAAAAAACCCAACCCCGTGGTACCTGGAGTCCTGCTTTGGCAACTGTGCCCCCCCACATCTGCATGTAAGCCTGAGGTAAGTTTGCGTCCAACTTAAATAGCTCACCTGGACTTTCAGGTGGACAATGAAGGTGCTCAACTGAGGCAGATGCTCTCTAATACCGGCTCTGTGGTTGTAACTGAGCAATTATCATTATTTCATCTCACTAGGTAGCTTATCAGCTTGTATTCTAACTATAATGAAAACACTGAACAGGCACCACTGAACATGACCGAAGTGACATAAAAGCAATGCTGCGTCGCCTCAGCTGGGTTGCCTTGAAATGACCTCATATACTGATTGCTCCTTATGGACTACCGCTGCTGCTGATGATCCAGGACTATCTGGACGGGGCACAGAATGGAGGTGTAACAACAAACAGTATCGGAGTATGGAAAAGGACAAAAGGTAGATGATTTAATTCAGTAGTAACATCAAACATGGCACATATGAGTGCATGCATGCGTATATGTGCACGCGCACGCACGCACGCATGCACATACACACGCACACACACACACACAAACACACAGTGACACACACAGACAGGAAAAATACAAGTATCTAGGTTATCGTATGCATGTACGGAATACGAATAAGAAAATAAGCTCAGTTTCTCATTACAAATATATGTATACACACAAGATCTTCGTAGACATTAATGATCTCTTAACTTATTTCAAAGATACTGTAACACAGAAAGAAAAGGAGACAAGATATGGAGTGTTAATGCGTGAAGAGGAGAGATAAGCGACAAAAGAAGTATACGGTTTCATTTCAACTCACAAAAGGGGAGAAGTCGTTCATGTTGGAGCCCGGGGCAGGGTTAAAGGTGGCATTGAAATACTGGTCTCCGCTGCCTCCCATTGGTCCCCCTCCTCCCACCATCTCCTCCAGGCCTGGCCAAACACATACACACACACACACAGCAATTAAGTCTTGCTCACTGTGACACACACAGTCTAGTACAAGCGAAAAGAGAATCTGATAATCCTACACTTTCACACAATTCCACAAACTTCACTTACAAAGTAAGCCTTATCTGTTTGTCTGTTTTTGTTTCGTTGCCTGTTTCTGTTTATTTGCATGCACAATCAATTCAAAATGTTTCACTCCTTTCGCCTGGTGCCTGAACTCCGGTCTGGCATATGCAACACATATGGCTGCCTGCGACCCACCTCATTTTTCATTCAAATCTAGCGTAATCAACCTGTATTCTGAGCATAAATAATAAGTACAGGGTAGTACTTAGAAGCTAGTCCCTCTTGTTTCATTTGCTGCTTTAACTAAGGAAGTGAATTTCAAATTTTTTTTCCCTTTTTTCTCCCCATTCTGATACCATGAGTCAGTCATTGACCTAACATTACAATAAGTCAAAAGTTTTTATCAGTAAAATCATATGAACGATCTTCCCTGCAGATAACTCTAAAAGTATACAAATACAATACAAAAGCGATAAACGTTTACATCGTTAAAGAAATATGTATTTTGACAGTGACTTAGTCAACAACAAAATGGCGTCCTTTTCTTCAGTTTAAGGCTAGTTTGTGATTGAAACAGGCTTTCACCTGAAGCAATGCCTTAATGGCGGGATGAAAAACCGTCACACACACACAAAACTCCACTCCCTTTGTTGGGTAGATGGGATTAATCCTTGCCTGTCTATACAGGGAGTGTCCGCAGGAGTATCAGCCTGTGTACGCAGAAAAACAAAAAAAAAAGAAAAAAAACAAACCCCTGAAGCGATTTCTTATCAGACTCACTCGCAGTGGAGGACTTCAAATCTCTAATTTGATCCCCTCCCCCAGCATCCCCCCTACCCTCTGCTACCCTCCCCCATTACATCCCATGTCGTTTACAATCCCCAGCCAAATGGTCCAATCCTCTATTTACCCCCCTTTCAACTTTCAATACTGCTGATCATCCAGGCGTCTATGTCCAGCATATGGATCTGAGCCCCCCTCCCATCCCACCCTTCTCCCATCCAGTCTCACATCAATTATCAGAATGAACCATCAAAATGACGATGCAGATGTAACATGAAAGAAGAAATTTAGCTTGCATTTATACACAAACACAATAATGCAACCTGTCAGAACTGGATAATTCAAACACAATGAAAATTCAATGTGTTATAAAAACATCCATCTGTAGCTGCATGCCCCTTTTATACGGTGATCAACTTATCACAGTTTGAGCAAACCACCCTTGCCCTTCCAACAGAACTGGCAAAACGTGTCAGGCTGGAAAGGTTGCAATGCCAGTCACTGTGTAAGGGTTGAAAAAGTTTAAAAAATAAAAAAAAATTATCCTGGTGACATCACCATTTGCATAATTGCAAACTAATTCATGCTGCATCGCTGTTCCCTGACATCACTATTGCATCTTGTACCATGCTAAGTGAGGGAAGGGGTGGGGGTGGAGAAAGTAACCCAAAAGGAAGATCAAGAATGGTTAAAAAATACACAGACACACACTGCCCAGCGATCAAGAAATTTTGCAAACCAGTCCAAACATGGACAAACATCCACTGTCACTCAAACCATGGACAAACATCCACTGTCACTCGAACATGGACAAACATCCACTGTCGCTTGACCATGGACAAACATCCATTGTCACTCAACCAAACCAGTTTCAAAACTACACCAGTGACAGCTAATACAACTGAAGCCAAAATCAAATGACTAAGTGTATGCACTTTTGAATGGTGTGTCACATATCAAGCTTGTGCGCCAGATTGTCGTGCACCTGTCACAGTAAGTGCTGAGGTGAAAATTCCACTATTTTCCTCTCACTTGATCTTGAGCCATTGACTAAGGACCATCAGGAGTCAAATGGTTCTTGGTCGTACTACCACATTTCATTTCAAGATGTGAATGATCAGTTTTTGATTGATTTTGAATTGAAACAACTGGTAAGAACTGTTTCCAACAACACTCAAGAGAGAACAGAGTACTGTCTTTTTGCATTATTGCTGATGTCACCTATATAATATACATGCTGCCTACAATCATTGTAATGAACAATCAGCAGAGGGAAAAACAACACCGGAGACTAAAGTGGATACTTGTATCGACTAAGAAAGCATTAATAACTACAGAATTTTCAAAGCAATGAAACATTCCATATTACAAAAATGATGATAGTTCATCTCCCATTTCTCTCTTCTCTCTCTCTCTCTCTCTCTCTCTTCTCACACACACACACACACACACACCACTGAACACACACACACACACACACACACACACACACACACACACACACAGTCTCTGTCTCACACACACACACACACACACACACACACACACACACACACACACTTGATAGTCTACAAACTCATACACACACAGAGAGTATCCACTAAGGTAAAACATACACTCAGAACAAACTTCATGATGCTCAGTGCCAATACCTGGTTAAAACTGCATGACAACTCTAAGATACTACTTGAAATTCATCTCGTCATACCTTGGCCTTAGTTTTATCCCCAGAGTTTAAATTGTCAGGGGACATGTGTCCCATAGTGACTGTAAAATATCTGAACAACTGCAGCACAAGAATCATATCATGTGTAGCACCGATTTCTGCAAGCTTCCAGGACTTTTCAACAGCTTCCTAGCTGTAAAGGTGTTCCAGTCCTTGCCAAAAACCCCAAGCAGAGATATCTTTATGTGTGATCCTACTGGTGCACAGCTGCAAATTTATTGCTAGTGCTATGGACATAATCAAGATTCAATGCTTTAAAAAAAAAAAAAAACCATGGGTCACAAAGACATACAGATATTTTGTTACATTTTCAAATGATCGGTTTTCAAAATTCCAAGACTGACTGCTAAAGTTTGGAAAACAAACTGTTATTGACATGTTGCATGTTGATTGGTTCTCAGTTTTGAAATGCTTGTACTGCAGTAATAATCCACTTCCAGTTCCAGTCTCTTTGATAATTCTTTAAATACATCCGTTTCCTTGTCCCGTGAACACAATCTGCAAACGTTTTGGAGGGTAAGATACACATATGCACAAAAATGAAAACCTTACTGTCTGCATATATACTAGCACAGTAAAACAAAATAAAAATTAGCACAAGAAATGCGCACAATATTTTAAACACAAGGACAACCACAGAAGATAGCTGTATTGTTGATTAATGAAAAAAAAAAAATCCTTAAGTTAAGCAAATGGAGCAAAATAAGTCACCTAAAGGCTATTTGTTTAAAACCACTCTGGTCCTCTCATTCATTTATTTTCTTAGTTTTTCTTTTTGTTTTGTATTTTGTTTTTCCCCACAGTAAGTGCCGGCTGCACACCGGCCATTCGTATTTTACCCATTCATACCTTTTAAAGAGTGAAGAAGCTCAGTGGTGCGTTCCATGTCATGTGCCACTCAAAATGAAACATGTTCTTTTAGAGTGTTGGGACTTGCATGATGTGAGACACAAGCATTTTACAGCAGAGTCCATGAAAATCCTGTTCAGAGATGTCCCGCCTGACGTGATCTTTGGGTTTTTGAGAGAGATTAACATTTTTCATCTGATTTAAGATTTTACAGAAGACAGATTTTTAACAAAGTTTCTGGTGCGTTTTTAGAAGATGTCATTTAAAGCAATGTGTGAAAGGTTGTTTTTTGTTTTGTTTTGTTTTTTTGAAATGACTTGTGAGTTGATTTTAACGTGGTGACAGCCCTGATGTGGCCCTTTGTGGTCGGCTGGGCTATAAGCAACATTATCTTATCTTATCTTATCCCCACAGTAATGGTCTAAGGATTTATTTTTGATCAAACATGAGATAATCAAAACTAAAATTCATTATTGTATGCTTTCCTTCTGTTTGGGAAAACCCCAATCTACTTTTCCCCAAAGAAGTAAGTTGCAAAATATGCCCCATACTTTTCATTCATATATGAGAAGAACACAACAGAAATATATTCATTATATTTAAAATCATACAGTCTCTCAGTCAGCAGATGTACAAAACTGAATTAGAAAATATTCGAGCAGGAAAAAAAAAATTAAACACCTGTCAGGGAGTGACAGGTAATTGCAGGAATTTTCCTCTGGATAAGGAATTTTTCTGGACTGTGTGTGTGTGTGTCTGCTGCCAATTAACATTAAGCCTATGGCTCTGTGTGTAGCTGCCAGCACCCGGATTAGTTAAACAAATTATTTCCTTGTTTATTCAGCTTTTATTCTATTATTTCTTTTTTTTTAACTGCCAGTGCCAGGTCTAGTTTATACACAGACTAATTCAGTTGTCCTTGAGAGAGAGAGTCCTTTTCACAAGAGAATGAACTCATGTTTAAGTGGAAAGTAAAGCTCACTGGGAATTATCATGCTTCAAACAAATAAGGAATGGATGTAAAGTTGTTTAATGATGATGTTTTACACACACACACACACACACACACACACACACACACACACAACCAACCCCACATTTGCTCTTTCTCTGAAGTCCCATTCTTTATTTCTTTCTTTCCTTTCAAAGTTTTATCAATCATTCTCCTAATCAGGGAAAAAGGACACGAGGAAAAATCTGTCCTCTTTATATAGTTCCCTTCACTTCCTCTTAACTCATTGCTGCCTCGTCGATCACCTGGTCGATCACCTGGCGGGCGATGGTTTGAATGCTTGGCACTGATGTGTCGCCCACCAGGTGATCAACCGTTTTACTCAAATTTTCACATGTAGCTGTGCGGTCCAAGGAAACAATCTTGGTATCCACAGAAAGCTGAGGTTTCCTCTATTGGGTGGTACTCTCTCTCCCTTAGTGTGTATCTCACGTTTAATTCTACTTTTTCGCTCATATATGGGATAGCTAGAGATAACTCTAGAGATAACTCTCTGTCATGTTGTTTTGCATTTTTTTTTCAAATATGTGACAGCAGCACTCTGTTTGAAGTTTGGACCATGCACACAGCTGTGTGTGTGAAAGATACATTGTTTTTATGTGTTTACTATACACATTGTGTGTACTACAGTTATGATTATACTGATTTTCATCCAAACCTACTTGGAGAAAAAGTTTTTGCCGACAGCTGTTTTCCTACACTTTTCAGTGGTGAGTGAAGTGTGTACTGAGCACAGGATTGTAGTATTTTTTTTCTAAAAGAACATGGTTTGAAGTTAAGGAATGGGAAAGGAGGGAAGAGGTCAAGGTGCATGTGCACACAAAAGTCAGTGGATCCTTTCACGCACAATGACTACAGCTTTGTTGCTGACAGCTGAGACAAATGTTCACATGTGAAAGTAATAACACTTTTATAACTGTGCAACCCCTCTCATGGCCATATGGCTGAAATCTAGGAACAAATAGAAGAAATAAAAAGTCGAAAAGGTGCTCACTTACTGGATTACATACACAACAGGCATCACCCCCACCCACCTGACTTCCTCCTCACCCCAACACACACACCCTGATCATCTAGATCTTTAAGTGCACACACACACGCACACACGTGCGTAAACACACACACACACACACACACACACACACACACACACACACACACACACACACACACACACGTGTACATATTAATCAATCCAACTGTTACTATCTATCTACAACCATGTTTCTATGTGTGTGCTTGTCAGAGGGTGGATGAGGAAGAGGGATGGCGTTGACAGATGAGGGTACTATATGTCTTTCAAGTGTCCGGCCATTTACCTGTGAAAAAGTATTAATGATATTTACTAAGATGTACTTGAAACTCCAATTTCACACAGGTTCTCCACTACCTTTGCGGGTCAGACTGAATCAAACCAAAGGTTTTGCATGTCAAGGGAGCCGGTGACCTGAGTCTTTTTCTGGCTTTGCACTTTGTGTACGGTTCTGAGACATGTTCGGCACTCACAGTAATCCATGACTGAAAACATACCTAAAATCAACACAAGGAGACCTACAATTCAATTCATATTGTTTAAAGCCAACCTGACTACAAAGGGCTAAATAAGGGCTGTACCCTAACTAAGGTCAACTCTCCAGTCTCCACATGATTAAAAAAAAAAATTGCAATTCAACAAAACAGATCTTCTAAAAACACACTAAAATTGCCTTTAAAAATCCTTTTTCCCCCTGTAAAATCTCAAATCTAATGAAAGGATTCCTTCATTAGTTTCAGAAATTCTAAAATCACATCAGATAGGACATCTCTGACCAAGGTTTTCACGCAGCCTGTTATAAAGTGTTCATGTCTGCAATCAAGAATGTCCCAACTTTCTAATTTATAAGACTAATTTATAAGACTAAGATTAAATAGTAAGAACATTTTCTCTGTATGGTACAGCACATGGAATGCACAACAGAGCTTTGAATCTAGTTTGATATCTTTAAAAACATTTGAGCGAGTGTAAAAGTAGTGGCCTATGTACAATGTCTGAAGTTGTCACTCAAAGTCATACAGTTCAAAGCACTCTGTGTTCCAAATGCATCATTAAACGAGAGGAAAATACCCACTCATATTTAAGTGATGTACCTCTTGCTCTAAGACAGTCATCTAACAACAGTGCCAGTTACACCACTGAGACAATCTTCTGCATGTTAACCAGAATATATGACTAAAACTACTTTTAGTGAAACTGAGATTGAGAAGCAACATATTACTTACTTCACATCTTCACATTTTCATTTACCAGAATCACACTGGAACTCTAGGATTGGTGGCTGCATGTTCCTTCAAATCCACACACCATAGTTTGCTGATAATTTCTTCTTCTGATTATTGCGAAAAACGTTTCATCTATAGAGATAAATCTCAATGGGCAATGGATTTATCTACATTTAGTTCTATCACCAGTGACAGACACAAATTACATATTAGGCAAGTCATTCTTAAAGATGTTTTTTGTTTGCATTCAATAAATATCTTATTGTAAATATTATTATCAACTGTGAGTGAAAAAAAATCTGTACACATGGGCTTAAATTATGTCTCTATTTAGCAACTGTACAACTTTCTAATTCATTTGTCTGTCACAGCTGTCTTTTACCGATACTGGCTTGTTATTTTAAGCAGGCAGACTTGTGCTTTTCAGCTCGTCAGTCGAACAAAAATGGCTAGTTGGAAACTGTATCATTTGCAGTATATTGCACTGTTCTTTTGTAGATTTTTTAATCTAAGATCTATCAATGGCTATGTTTTCATGGCTTAGTCCCTGCTGTTCTTGTTGTCGGAATACTTTGCCCGTTACTGTCAGCAATTATTTTGTTGGGCTGTTCATCAGGAGTTTCATGGTGGATCAATTGATGATGTGTCCGTTTCACTTTTAGTGTTGGATTTCCATTATAATTAGTGTGGGTGCTTACATCTGTTCATCTGAAGGTCTGAAATGTGTGTATCAACTTGATCCACAGTTATGTGTTGAACAGACCTAGTAATTGTTGATGACACTAGCCGACTGATTGACCTATAGACCATACGAATTAATGTTTTTCGCTTTGTTACGAGTGTAACATCACCCTGGCTTTTAGTACTGACAGTACAGTAAGACTATTCACAAAAGTCATTCCTCTGAAGAATACTGTAACTATCAACACGTGGCAGTGGTGATTAAACGACACAGATGAAAATTCATGATTTTGAATAACAGAGTGTTTTCCTGGTGTGAGAATGGTATGATGATCTTATGCACAGTTTACAAGCACGCATGTTCTTGTGAAGTGATGGTAGTGGTAAATGAAATGCATTCATGACAGCAGGCGGTATATGTTCCACATACTGTGTCGAGAGAAGGGGGAAAAGGTGGGGCGGAGTTTAATGTGATGGTGTGTCTGTACATCCACTCATTCAATTGGCTGAATTGTGTGTACATCTTACTGTATTTTTTTTTTTTTCAATTTTTGTTTCATTTCACAAAAATTGCTCCCAATATATTCTTATTTTTCACTCATTCAATTCTTTCCCATTACAACTATTTATTCATCATCATAGTCTTCATAAATATCATCATGGTTACTGATGTTATCATTATTGTTATTTTTATCATAGTTGCTACTGTTATGGTTGTGATTGTTTTATCATTAACAAAATTTTATACTATAAATTTATAATCATCATATTATGTTTATCGTAATTGAAAAATAACAGCTGTGTCATCTGAACAGCCATTCCAAACAAATGAAATAATCACACACACACACACACACACACGCACACGCACACACGCACACACATACATGTGCACACCGCATGATCACACTCATGCACATGCACATATATGTGCACATATATGTGCATGCACTCATGCACATGCAACGATAAAACATTAAAAGTAGTGCAGACAAACAGGTGCCCAAGGTCTACCAACCCACTGGGTTAATTCAAAGGTCAAACATCTTTTAAGTCAGTACCAAGTGATGATCGTCTTAGTTCTAGATCCTTTCATCAATTTTATTGGTCCAACTGTAAATCCTAATCCCTGTGGACTTGTGACATAGCAGATGTGCTGTAGCATATTTGAATTTGTATGCATGCAGTGATACCTCCTTGTGGAAATGGAAGCAGAGGTTAAGAACTCACAAATTTAGAAAACAAAGAAAGAAACAAATGATTTTTGATCAATGTAAAGTAATTTAATGATCTTAAGTGATTGATTGCGTTACACTGCAGTGTCAAAGAAAGAACAACAACTAGTCACTCATGCACCAAAACTCTCACTTTAATTGTTTAGAACTGTACAGGCAACATTGATCACCTTCTATATACAGTGATAATGTAACAAGTTGAGACAATAAAAAGGCTAGAAATTCCCACATAATTTTTCATTTTCCTGGGGTTAAAACGACAATGACATTTTATCTGTAATAGTCTAACTAAAAGTTTTGTAATTTATGCGTATACATGACATATCAACCATGGGTATATTCTTTCCTTCTGTAAGGTTAGCGAACAGACACAGTTAAACAATTAAAAGTAAAAACAGATGATAAATACTACAGAAATTATCAACGATACAGACCTTTTACCGAAAAGGTCAACCTGGCTACAGAGTGATGGGTGATATGATTTTCAGCCGAAATTCCTCCTTCGGCTGAAAACCTTCAGCATGTCAAAGATAACTTCAAACATGAGGGGGCAGAAAAGGAGCCACACACACACACACACACACACACACACACACACACACACACTGAGAATCTAAGTAAAGAAGAAAATGCTGCAACATGTGGAACTACTGGCAGCTATACACTTTTTAGACCCTATAATTTTGTATACATGGAGCCCTACCAGAAATACAGCCTTTGTTAAGGCCTATTGCCATGCAAAGCCCCACAAAGCACCAAATATGGGAAAACAATACTGGAAAGGGGTCCAGGGTGAGGGGAGGGAGGAGCGAGGGGGGGGAGTTGTGTTCAGATTTCATGATGGAAAGACTCAGAGTCTGAGGCTGCAGATACTGCGTCCTCTGGGAGAACATTCTATTCCACCTGTCATAACTAAGCAAGAAAAAAACAAGAGAGAATTTGTGATAGTCTATTTTGCAGGACTGTGTGAACAAGGCAGAACTGGAAGTTGTTACCGCCGGCTTAATGTTTGCCTGGGCCTGGGACAGGGTGTACTGATTAGTAACTTAATGTGCAAGGTCATCCCCTTACCCCATCCCCACTCCACCTTCTCCCTTTGATGCTTGACAGCTTTTGTGTACATTTTCTCAAGATGAGTTACCACCTTCAGAACTTACTCTGGCACTGAGTGGCAAAGTATTAAATCTGTGTGAAAGTATATCATACATTCATAGTGAAGACTGAAAACAAACACAAAAAACCCAGACAGATAAACACACACACAGACACACACACTGATTCGTATGTAGATACCAAATTATCAATGTTATAGTTTATAATTATATGATGATGGCCTGTCCTAAAATACTAATGTCAGAATGACACTTGGACGTTATCAAATATATCTTTACTACTTTTAGTTCTGAGAGTGATACTGAGACATGTCTACTCATAATCAACTTAACTGTGTTATGTTATCAATTACATTTTGAAGCACTGCCTTGACACATGTTTAAACCACAGATGCAACATTCATTTTCAACCAACAACAGCAGCTTGCATTTTCAATCTTCAAATTCAAGATTTTTTACATTGTGCCCTCTCTCTGACCATAAAGGACTAGTCTGTGCACACTGTAACAATCTGAGATGATAAAAGTTGAATCCAAACTGTATCAAAGAATCATACTTTTGTTTAGCATACTTCATCCTTGAATGCTGTGCCTGTAAGCACAACTATTGACACAACTGACTGTCAGATACAGACTTACAGCGGATCACTAACTGTGTACAATTCTTCACTTGCAGTTCCAGAGCAGACGAGAAAATCGATCGATGAACATTCACGAAGTTGAACTTACTTTCGAGGGCAGGTGTCACAGAGCCTGCGAGCTGACCTACTTTTCCTCTCTAGACTTGATGGAATCAGTCGAGTGAATCATGCTATGCTTTCGATGTCGTCATAAGTCTGACAAGGATCTATGAGTAACCAGTAATACGAAATACATATCCATGAACTACAATATTTCTAACTCACCTGTATTATCCATCTGCGGAGGTCCATTCTGGTAAGCATGCTGCATGCTCGTTTGAGATGGTTGTTGATGCAGGTTTCGACAATTGTCACCGTAAACACAAGTTCCGCTCGGAAAAAATCGACATGGTGTCGGCCTTTTGCCGGGATGTCCAGGCCCTGACATCGCCAAATTTACCCGGTTATATTTTGATGAGCAAATAATCACCCGATTTGAAGAACACAGAGATCATCTGGAAGTATGTTCAGAAAAAAACACTCCGTCCTCACTCCCTTCTGCCTCTTGTTTTGAACAAGTTCCCTTGTGTGCGTGCGCACTGCTTGCGGTGGATTATGGGATTGTCGACATAAAGGGTCAAGGTCTAATTTTGTTTAGCTTGAACAAACTTTGGCGATAGAGGAAGAGAAACGAAAGTAGGGATCTGGATGCATACGTCGCAAGAGCCAATCAACGGCTATAAGCACGACGGATTCTTCTTCCCCGCCTTCCCATCTTCATTGTTATACATTGCAGAGAGAAATACATCCACGTTTTATTTCGTAATTTCGATGGTTGCATGCAGACTTGAATCTGAATGAATGTCGCAAGCAGTCTTTAATAAACGGGCGGCAGACCGGGTAAACCAGTCCAATTTACAAAGCGCGGCCAAGCCAAACCCGCCATAGAAGACTGATGACTATCAGTGCCGCTACCTGCAATGCCCAACACGATACGGGTCGGTAAGAACGCCCAAACGGACCCCATCCCATCCAGTCAGACCCCATCGGACTAAATCAGATCCTGTCGTACCATGTGAAGCAGACACACTTGTAGACTGACGTCAATAATTGAAAAAAGTTTATTTAAGTATTCCGATCATCCTGCTTGCTTTATCTATCACCCTTTGAATAGGCTTGAACGTGCCATCGAAAATCATGCCCATATCTTTTTAATTTTCATATTCAGAGATTATGGTAAACTTGTCATCATCTGTGTTTCATATTTTGTAAGACATTTCTTCTTTCCTTCTTCCTTTCTTCTTCCTTATATTTCTAAATCAAAGTTCTTCAAAGCACATCATCATCAAAGGCAATCAAAGTACATCAGAGCAACTTAAGGTCTCAACGAGCAAACTTCACACTCAAATGTTAGGACTATATCAGTTACAACCATTGGTGTTTTATATCCAAAATGTCCTATTTGAAAAAATCTGCAATTACGATCAGACAATAATTTCATGCAAGCGACAAGTACTCTGACTGCTTTCGACTTTTTCATTTCGAATGAAATTTCACTGGAAGGGTAAATGTTATGTAAAAAAAAAAAAAAGAGGTCATTCGCAGTTCATCTAGCCTACTTTCTAAGTTTGTATTTCCTGACAATATTAACACCCCTCAAATGTCAATGTATTTCAGGGGAAAAGAGGGCGGTATAAAATCCGGGATATATTTTGGCCTAGGCCAGTTTAAAAGAGGGGATATTCTGGACAAGACCACTTTATACGGGGGCCGACTCAGGACGGGGAAGAGTCTGGCCTGCTACGCGTGTTTTATGTGGACTGCCTGCAGTAAAGGCTACACACCGTCGTGAAGCCGCTAACATGAGTTGGACGAAACTCTAGAGAGAACTCGACAGTGGATCTTCAGAGGAGAGCCCCCCACCTCCATACCTCCTTCCTCATGTAAGTGTTCCGGCCGACACTTCCGACACTCTACCGGGGGGGCCAGTGTCCTGGACCAAATGGTTATTGCGCCCGGACTGTATATGTGAGCACAATTAGTTTAGGGGTAACCCATAATTTTTATAGTCTAATCCGAGGCCAGACCGTTCCCCCCACCAGACAGTCAGAGCTGCCAACAGCCCGAAGTGTCCCCGTGTTCCCCTCCAACGCTACCCTCCCCATCCACTGTGACTTCCTTTCTCTCGGAAATGATGTATAAGTAAATGAGCTGAACTATGTATCTATAGGATACAGGAGCTGAAAGCTGAACAAAACGACGCCGAAGTTGTTCAAGTAAGACGAGTATACTCTTAATAAACAGGATACGAAACTGTTTGCCTCTTCTAAATTGGTTCTATGACCCACTGATATCACATCAATTCCTCCCTCTCTCTCTCTCTGTTTGCGTGTATGAAAGCGCGCGCGCGCGCGCGCGCGCGCGCGCGTGTGTGTGTGTGTGTGTGTGTTCTAACAGAACTATACCTTTTTTATGACAATCTGGTTGACGTAGCGACACCTTCCACTCCTCTCCCTCACCCTCACAGCTTCCCACCTTCCCCAGTAGTAACCCCCCCTACCACACACCCGCATATTTCCCCCGAAAAAAAAAATCGAGAGTTTCTGAAACATGTGAAAATGCGTTTTTACTCTCCATATCTCATTTTAGATACTCGTAGCTTAAGTTTGGGTTGAAGGGGAGGGTGGGGGTACGTAGCCAGATGGTTTGAGCGTTTGCCTGCGGGGCTGACGGTGGTGAGTTTGAACCACATGTTGGGTCGGATTTCTTCGGCTTGAAAACCCTTTTTGACCACCTGGCAGTAAAACGGTATCAAATTCAGTTCAGGGAAAGCAAAGGCGGCGAAAGGAGATAGACAGGCTCTGCTTTACGTCATGCCGTGCCTTACTGCCCCTATGGCCGATACGAGGACCTTTCCACCCAAATTCAAAATTTTGCTATAAGACTTAAGCCTATGGGGCTGTGGTTTCCTAGATTATTCTTATTTCCTTTTCTGAAAAAAAAAAAAAACGTTTACCTTCAGCTGTCCTAGATGTTAGCTATCTTCCTCTCTCTCATTATTTTATCAACCAGAATCTGTACGAGAGTTTTCCGATGATGTTCAGCTTCTATTCCACCGGGGCCTTGTTATTCTGAAATGTTATTTCGAGTAGCCTATATCTGGTAAAAGTCATCAATTTCAAAAGCACCGAAGAAAGACTCATCAAGTTCTTCAGCTATTGCGTACCTTCACGCTTAATTGTTGGTGTCCCCTCCCCCTCCTCGTCCTCCCTCACATCCTCTCTTCCTCTTCCACCCCATCCCTCGTCCCCGTTCCTGTAGTGTTGGATTGGTGGAGCTTGGTGCCTGTCTTGTTGACGAAGCCCTTCTCTCTTACACATTAATGACGCGAGCGCCCTGCCGTCAGACAAGCTGCTAACGGTCTTTTTTTTTTTTTTTTTAATACGGGTTCTAGACTGTGGCCCCCATCTTGCAGCCATCTTCTGTCTTCTTCTCTCTCCTTTTATAACCTGGTTTCTGTTGACAATCGACCCATTGTCATCTGTACGTGTGTGTTTTTCATGTGTCATAATGCACCTTTGTCACCTGGTTCCCGTTGACAATCGATCAATCGTCACCTGTGTTTTTTAATGCGTCATACAGCAGCAGGTGAGGCTTCGCTTTGTTGCCCGACTCACAGGACCAGAACACTGTGTGGTGAAAAAGAGAGAGAGAGAGAGAGAGAGAGAGAGAGAGAGAGAGAGAGAGAGAGAGAGAGGAGTGTGTGTGTGTGTGTGCGCGCGTGTGTGTGTGTGCACGTGCGCGCTTGCTTGCTTGTGTGTGTGTGTGTGTGTGTGTGTGTGTGTGTGTGTGTGTGTGTGTGAGAGAGAGAGAGAGAGAGAGAGAGAGAGAGAGAGAGAGAGAGAGAGAGAGAGTTAGAAGAAGAAGAAAAAAAAGACCTGGATGGGAAAGGGAGTTTGCTCCTAGTTTGCTTTCCAAGACAGGTGTCTCACCGCCACTCCTTCTGGAAAGAAGTGTCAAAGAAAGTACACACACACACACACACACACACACACACACACACACACACAAGCGCGCGCGCGCACACACACACACACACACACAACACACACACACACACATGTGCGCACGCACACACGCACGCACACATACACAAACGCGCGTGCGCGCGCATACACACGCACGCAGGCATGCAGGCGGGCGCACACACACACACACACACACACAACCCCCCCCCCCTCACACACACACACACACACACACACACACACACACACCGCTTCGACTCAAGTTTTCAAAACTTTTCATCTGTTTTCATCAGGACGGAGAGCCAAAGAGGAAATCTCTGTATCTAATCTTTTTTTGGTTATTAGCACACCTTCAATGTAATAAATAAAAACGCGTTCATGTCAAGTGCAAGTGCCCATCTTAGGCGAGGACTACGAAAGATAACAGTGTTGACAAATGAGTCGGTGATGTATTATGCAAGAGACAAATGATGCGTAGAATTGTTTGCACGTGAGTGTTTGTTTAAGAAACTGCGTGCACATTTCTTTCCTTGTATTATTTCCCTCTACCTGGTACCTACGTTTTGAGATACTCCCATTTATTATTGATAAAATAGGGGATTAAAATTATGTCCATACACACGTGTGCACATACATGTGCACACACGTGCGTACACATGCACGCCAGTGCGTGCGCACGTGTGTACATATTCATACATAAGCTTACACATTTAGCATACCTGATATACACGATATCCGGTAAAGCGGTAAGGCGCCACTGTATATCTGACTGCATGGCAGCGGCACAGAGTCTCCTCTAGTATGTTGCCTTACGGCGGCTTGATATTGACTGCTCCTGCAGATCGCAGTGCTGGGCCAATGACGGACCAAAAAACTTGCTGTGGCTATATATAGGGCAGCCCTGTTGAGAGGGAAACTGCTGAGTTCACAGGAAGATGTCGCGATAGTACCCAAGACTGATTTCTACAATCATCACAGAATGGTGGTCTGAAATACTCACAGTCGGCAAGCGGTTTTCTTTTTCCATTTATTTTTCGTCGTTCTGAGTTTCTCGAACAAAGTTAAATCTCAGTCTTGGGAAAACAAAAGTTTTAAGTTTATTTCTTGATTGGTGGATACATTACTCGAGAGTTGTAAACATCAAGGATCTTTTTCAATTATACCCCAGAAATTTGCACACACACACACACACACACACACACACACACACCGACGAAAACACATGAACAGAGTATTTTAAAACAAAGGTGTGATCATAATGTTTATTATAAACTGATCATAATGTTTATTATAAACTCAGAGAGAGAGAGAGAGAGAGAGAGAGAGACTAGTTTCCATTCATTGACTGGCTACAGAAAGAGAGTGCTGAAGCAAGATGGTGGCGGAAAGAGGCATCATTTGTCCAGCTCAACTTGGTCCTCCTCATTATCAAACATGAACCTCAAGGGAGACAAGCGGGTGGCAGTGACTCTCCAGAAGTTGGACAAAGCCCGACCGCCGCATTCATGGGCTAACCCGACCAGTTCTCTCCATAATCTGCACACAGTCCACAAGGGAGATCAACAATTGGCATGAGTCTTCTTTCCCTTGGAACGTTGGTCTGTGATATGTCGTCTGTCAGTTATGTCCCATTAGTAAACACTGACTACGACCAACCCCATAATATATTTACACACACACACACACACACACACACGCACGCACGCACAGAGTTCCATTGTCTCCCCCACCCCTCCCCCCAATTTTTCTGGGACCAGCGTAAAGTTTATGAAACAAAACACACTTCCTGGCTAAAATGCAAATAACGAACTACAGTAGGCGCAAAATAACGCTAGAACAGACTACTACACGACATAAATCAGACTAGTGAATTTTCGACAAATATGTCTTATTCGAACGGCACAAATGGTCAATATAAAAAATGCACAAAACAGTAGCTCCATATGCCGTTTTCCTGAACAATGGCTGTGAAAAACAGAGAGGAGAACTGAGGATTGTCCAGAAATAGAGAACAGAAGCCAGGAGTGAAAGCGGGCGAGGGAGGCGGAAGGAAGGGGGTGGGGGTCGGATGGATGTAGGTGGGTGGTATGAAGTGAACTGTATCTCTTCAATCCACAGGAAGAAATTCCAGGTTAATAGCAGAAGCGCTTCGGAGAAGAACCTCCCCCTCCCCCGCCCCCTCCTCTCCTCCCAGACAACTTCTCACACAGTACGAGGGTGGCTACATCCAGGCCATGGTACCCTTCTGCGGCCAGATTTTTAATTTCAGTTTGTCGGGATTCGAACCAATAACTTGTGGATGGTGGGCGTACTAAGGCTTTGCCTTTTTTCCTTCTTTTCTTTTTCTTTTTCTTTTTTTTTTTTTTCAACGGACGTTTTATCCGCATCGCTATTGGACACCAGTACCAAGTTGGAAAATTAAAGCCTTAAGAATTTCATTCGAGTTTCTCTCCGACGAGATCCAGACGGAACTCTTTTTCAACTGCCTGAACCATTGCTTCTGCATGAGTAAGGCACAGCTCTGGCTTTTAGGCATTGGCTTTTAGGCATTTTATAAAACGGCCAACTATTTGTTTTGACAGTGCATGAAATGGCTGGTTTTGTCTTTTAGACAACGTGTGAAATAACTGCTTGTTTCAGGCAATCCAAGAGCAGGCTAGGTTTGTGTGTATCGCAATGTTTGAAATAGCTGACTGTTTTGGGCAATGTATGAAACTGTGTCTTTCGGACAATATACCAAATGGTTGACTGTGTGAGTTGGACTGTGCAAGAAATGGCTGACTGCGTGTTTTGGACAGTGCAAGAAATGGCTGACTGCATGTTTTGGACAGTGCAAGAAATGGCTGACTGCGTGATTTGGACAGTGTAAGAAATGGCTGACTGCATGTTTTGGACAGTGCAAGAAATGGCTGACTGCGTGATTTGGACAATGCAAGAAATGGCTGACAGCGTGATTTGAACAATGCAAGAAATGGTTGACTGCGTGATTTGAACAATGCAAGAAATGGCTGACTGCGTGATTTGGACAGTGCAAAAAATGGCTGACTGCGTGATTTGGACAGTGCAAAAAATGGCTGACTGCGTGATTTGGACAGTGCAAGAAATGGCTGGCTGTATATTTGAAGCAATGAAAGAAATGGCTGACAGTATGATTCATAAATTGCGTGAACTGGTTTGAAAATAAAGAAAAGACAGACAGAAAGAAAGAAGGTAAGTAAGAAAGACAGAAAGAAAAGAAAAGGCATTTCCTGCACTGGCGACAATGCGAGACGCTTTTGTTTGCGGAACTGAAAGTGTGCGTCTGCAGAATGAGGTAACCATGCCTTTCTTTCTTTCTGCTTACGCAGGCCGATACTCCTGACGACACTGCCTGTATAGACAGGCAGTGGGGTTTTGTGTGTATGACCGTTTTTTTTTTATCCCGCCATTAAGGCAGCCATACTCCCAACTTCGGGGAAGGTGCATGCTATGTGTAACGTGTCATCCATACCAACGGCCAAACTGGCCTTCTCTTCCGAAAGTTGGTGATGGGATTTTACGTGTGTGCAAGATGTTGTGCGTGCGCTCACACACGGAACCTCGGTTTATAGTCTCATTCGAAGGACTGTATGGGGAATGGAGTCAGAACCAATGTTAACTCCGAGGGAAAATCCCCCTGTACCGAAATTCGAACCCGCAACCCCAGGATCACGAGTCCGGCGCTCTACCAAATGAGCTATTCCGGCCCCCGAGGTAACCATGTCAATATTGAATTCTTAATTAAGAACAAAATGCTGATTCCATTCGAGTGCCACCTGAGGTGTAGACAAAGCACCCACATGCCTAGGTATGAGCAAGAGGCAGAGGAAGGTCAGGACAGTCCACTCACTTGCCGGCACCAGTGCTGAAGAGGTCTCGGATCTGGAAGACCTGCAGGAACTGCTCCGAGTTCTCGGCGATGACGTCACAGAAGCCATGCTGGAGGTAGCAGGGGCGGATGAAGGCGATGGCGTCGTGCTCCAGAGTGTGGCAGTTGACGTAGTCCCTCTGGTAGTACTCCAGGAGGGCCTGGGTGACGCACCGCTGTGAGTTCATCAAGAACGTCTGGCCCTGCAGACACACATGCACAAACACACACACACACACACACACACACACACACACACACACACACACACACACACACACACACGCACGCACGCACGCACGCACGCACACACACTCACTCTGTCAATAAAATCTGTATCTCACATAATTGCAAACTTCTTATTTTTCTTTAAATATCGCTGCGCTCTCAAATTCATAACAGAGAGAGAGAGAGAGAGAGAGAGAGAGAGAGAGAGAGAGAGAGAGAGAGAGAGGTGGGGGGTGGGGGAGGCGGCAAGTAGGTGATGGAAGAGGGTGTTCTGGGGGAGAGCACGATATGCAAATGTCGCCTCGACTCTTATCCTGGGCTCTGTTTTAACCCCTGTTCTGTTCTTCCTGTATACCATATCGGTAGCTGAGGACGTCATATCAGTCTGTCCTTTCTGTATACCATACCTGTTGTTGAGGACGTATGTCACATCAGTCTGTCCGTCCTGTATACTACACTTACTTCTGAGGACATGCCAAATCAGTCTGTCCTTTTGTAAACCATACCAATCGTTGAGGACATATGTCACACCAGTCTGCCCGTCCTGCATGCCATACTTACTGTTGACAACATGTCACTTCAGTCTGTCCTTTCTGCATACCATACCTGTCGCTGAGGACATCTTCCATCAGTCTGTCCGTCCTGTATACCACATCTATCGGTGAGGACATGCCACATCAGTCTGTCCTTTCTTTAGACTATACCTATCGCTGAGAACATATCGCATTGCTCTGCCCTTTCTGTATACCATACCTATCACTGAGGACATGTCACATCAGTTGTCCTTTCTCTATACCATACTTATCACTGAGGACATGTCACATCAGTCTGTCCTTTCTCTATACCATACCTATCACTGAGGACATGTCACATCAGTTATCCTTTCTCTATACTATACCTGTCACTGAGGACATGTCACATCAGTCTGTCCTTTCTCTATACCATACTTATCACTGAGGACATGTCACATCAGTTGTCCTTTCTCTATACCATACCTGTCACTGAGGACATGTCACATCAGTTGTCCTTTCTCTATACCATACTTATCACTGAGGACATGTCACATAAGTTGTCCTTTCTCTACACCATACCTTTTACTGAGGACATGTCACATAAGTTGTCCTTTCTCTACACCATACCTATCACTGAGGACATGTCACATCAGTTGTCCTTTCTCTACACCATACCTATCACTGAGGAATGTCACATCAGTTGTCCTTTCTCTATACCATACCTATCACTGAGGAATGTCACGTCAGTTGTCCTTTCTCTATACCATACCTATCACTGAGGACTGTCACATCAGTTGTCCTTTCTCTATACCATTCCTATCACAAAGGACATGTCACATCAGTCTGTCCTTTCTCTATACCATTCCTATCACAAAGGACATGTCACATCAGTTGTCCTTTCTCTATACCATACCTGTCACTGAGGACTGTCACATCAGTTGTCCTTTCTCTATACCATACCTTTTACTGAGGACTGTCACATCAGTTGTCCTTTCTCTATACCATACTTATCACTGAGGACTGTCACATCAGTTGTCCTTTCTCTATACTATACTTATCACTGAGGACTGTCACATCAGTTGTCCTTTCTCTATACCATACTTATCACTGAGGACTGTCACATCAGTTGTCCTTTCTCTATACCATACTTATCACTGAGAACTGTCACATCAGTTGTCCTTTCTCTGTACCATACTTATCACTGAGGACATGTCACATCAGTTGTCCTTTCTCTATACCATACTTATCACTGAGGACTGTCACATCAGTTGTCCTTTCTCTGTACCATACTTATCACTGAGGACATATGTCACATCAGTCTGTCCTTTCTCTATACCATTCCTATCACTGAGGACATGTCACATCAGTTGTCCTTTCTCTATACCATACCTATCACTGAGGACATGTCACATCAGTTGTCCTTTCTCTATACCATACTTATTACTGAGGACATGTCACATTAGTTGTCCTTTCTCTATACCATACTTATCACTGAGGACATGTCATGTCAGTTGTCCTTTCTCTATACCATACTTATCACTGAGGACATGTCATGTCAGTTATCCTTTCTCTGTGCCATACCTATCACTGAGGACATGTCATGTCAGTCTCTGTTCTTGCATACTTATCGAGGGAAACGTGCAACATCAATCTGTCACACCGGCTTTTCCGACAACATTCAGCTTCTCCACCCAGTCCACCGTTCTCAGTGGGATGGTTCTTTCACACACTGAGAACGACTTGTTTGACCTGAAAACCATGCGTCGACTCACAGCCGATGAATTTCGTAGCCCAGTGTCAGTCCGTCACTTCCCGCAATGACAGGAAGGGGTGGTTCTTCTCTTTTAACCCGACGTCTTTTTCATATGTAATCATTGTAGGTCTTCGTGTGTTCAATTCGACTACAAACAGCAGCACGACAGTCTGTTGGCTTCGCTAGTCCAGCCTGGCATCCTTGTAGAATCAAAGTGTACACCGTCAACAACAGGTGCGTCCTGTGCTGAACATTACTATACAGTTTTCTGGAACTGTAGTGGACCAGCATCAGGTATCTGCAGGTGTGTGTGTGTGTGTGTGTGTGTGTGCGTGCGTGCGTGCGTGCGTGCGTGCGTGCGTGCGTGCGTGCATGCGTGCGTGCGTGCGTGTGTGTGTGTGTGTGTGTGTGTGTGTGTGTGTGTGTGTGTGTGCGTGTGTTAAAGCCTCTGATTCATGATGCATGTTCATTCATTCCGGGACAAATCACTGTCAATCATTAATACAGCAAAGCCTCTGATCCATGATTTAGGTTAATATATCCAGGGATATATTCTTGTTAATCATTAATAAAACAAAGCATCTCATCTATGATGTAGGCTCATGTATTTCAGGATTTATCACTGTCAAAAATCAACAGAGCCAAGCCTTTCATCCATGATGCAAGTTCATCCATTTCAGGATATATAAATGTCAATCATTAACATAGCAAGGTCTCAAAATCCATGGTGTTGTTTTGTTCTTTTTCAGGGATAATGCACCATGCAATCGTTCAGACGGCAAAGCCTTTTATCCACATCGTGGGTTTACCCATTCCAGGAGACATTGCTGTCCACTATGACTTGCTGGTGAGCCGCAACATCCTGTGGATAGTCTCAGAGATAGTCGTTATTCCCCGGGGATGAGAAATCATGAAAGTGTGAACAGATTCATCAAAATGTGGAGAGTAGAGACAGGAAGCGACCAGGACGACTCCACATGACAAGGTCCTAGAACCTGCGCTTGAAAACGGTCGTCTGCTGTTCCATATCCTACCACATTCACAGCTGCCTTCTTAAACAGACATCCTGTATTGTCTGACGATACCCATGACATGACATCTGATAAGATCACTTAACGATCTGATTCCGTTAGTTTGGGACATAGCCTTGTGACGTCACCTGACTAACATGGAGGGGGACTGTATAAAGTCCTGCAGATTTCCGATTTTTCATTTATTTATTCATTTGTTTATCTATTTATTTCTTCTTCTTCTTCTTCTTCTTCTCATTATTTTTTTGTTTTGTTTTGTTTTGTTTTGGGTTCGTTCTGAGCGGTATCATTTTCACAACGTTAATACCGTTACAAACAGATCGTGTTTGTGAACATCGTTTGTTTCTCCGATTTCTAGATTTGATTTACTGTAGACTGTTTCGTCCCGCATGAAATTATTTTTCTAGATGCTATACGTTTGAGACAAAACATCCGTGGAATTTTCTTCACAGTCCGAGAATAACCCCGAAAGAGCAAGAATCTCCCAAAAGGTTCCAGAAATTGTTCCGTGAATGTTCCGTGTATTTTAATGGCAACACTAGGCTATGTCATGGTTCTAGAACTTTCTAGAAAGTTCCGTGTTCTTTGATTGGCTACAGACGCTTGTGTTGTTGGTCAGGAAATCTGAGCAACGTTCTTAAGAGATGCCTGTGTGATGTGACTGTAACTCATCTGTTTGAGTCAGTCTGCACATTTGAATTAATGGTACACTCAGCAGCTCTGGAGAGTAGGCTGCCTGGAAACACACACACACACACACACACACACACACACACAACACACACACACACACACACACACACTGTACAATTGTGTGTTAGGGACTTGAACTAATGACTGTCCGGAACACAACTTGATACGAGGTTTCAGCTTTTTGTTCGCGGAGCTTCCTGTATAGACTAAGTGACGTCACGGTCGACGGTTACAAAGACAGCGTGGGCTGAAGGTCAACACATCTGGAAGTGGAAATGTACCTGTGCTTCCGGTGCAAAGGACAGACGTGACCGGACATGAGCGAATGGTGCAGTGGACGGATCACCCACACCAGACCAACAGACCCTGGCATCCGTGCACATACACAATGGGTTCAGTGTTCCACATATGGCCTGAGTGTCTCAAAAGTTTTCATCCTTCAGAAACTCTCTCTCTCTCTCTCTCTCTCTCTCTCTCTCCTCTCTCTCTCTCTCTCTCTCTCCTCCTCTCTCTTCTTCTGTGTCCCCGATTCACTTACTCTTCTGTGACTGACCACATATTATAACCATCTCAGAAACACAGCATAACAAGAGAGAGAGAGAGAGAGAGAGAGAGGAGAGAGAGAGAGAGAGAGAGAGAGAGAGAGAGAGAGACTCGAGAGACAGTCACACAGACAGACAGACAGACAAACAGAGAGAGAGAGGGAGACAGAGGCAGAGACAGACAGACACTGGACCTCTGGAGTGAAGATGTCCATGTAACGCCGGAATCGGTTGCAGTAGTGGTTGCCGAATCGCAGCATGTAGTAGTCCCGGCCACACGGCAGACGTTGTTCAAAGCAGTTGAAGAACCGACAGCTTCCCTGCCTCCCCCTGCTCCATGCAGGATTCGTTCACAGCTGCACACACACACACACAAAACACACACACACCACACACACGCACACGCCACACACACACACACACACACACTGGGAAATCATTTACCAATTAGACTTTTTTCTTTGGCTTTTTTCACACTAAGCCATTACTATCCCGATAATTTTTCATTCAAAATCAAGACATAACATCAGACTTGCAGTCTTGTTCGTTTTTCCTTGATGAAATAGTATACTAAATTGAATACTGCTCTGATATTTTCTTCTAAATTACACGACTGCCTCCCTCCCTTTCCACAGGTGAACATCTTATTTGTCTCTGTTCGTCAGACTAAACAGTACTGATTTTATGCTGTCTGACCAAATTTGTAGCAGTGTGAAAGCTTGTCGGCTTCTGACGTCTGATTTAAGTTTATTTCGTTTGTTAAAAAGAAAAAAAAGGAAAAGAGAAAAAAATCCATCTGTCTTTGTCTTAGAAAATTTGTCTTTGAACCCTCCATTAAATGACCTTACTATAAAACCTCTGGTAATTTTTTTGAAAATTACAATTAAAAAAATCACATATAAATCCATCCGTTCCAAGCGTTTCATTATTTCTCTCATTTTAAATGCTATGACTTGGAATTGTCTTTGTTTTTGTAAAAATTCTATATCAGCTTCAACCCTAAATCATAGCCTCGAATAAACATTAAATGAGGCTGGAGTAACTTTGCGCATGTTCTCAGTTTCTCGGTAAAATAAAGAAATATCGAGACCATACATATTTATAAGAGATTTTGAAATATTAAATTCACGGAAATAACACGTTTCGAACGAGATTCTAGAACATCTGTTTTAAAATTGACACTGTTAAATAGGGGTGTAAGACATTTTGAAGTGGTATTATCTGAAGTAAAATAACACCAGCGACTCCGTTGTGATTTGCTGTACTTATCCATGTCTGTCAGGATTCAAATGGCTGCACATCAGACTGAAGTAAAACGCCGTGTAGCCCTCCTCTGATGTATAAAGTGAAACGGTATATCTTTTTTCACTTGCAGAGTAAAATGACTGCAGGCAGAGTCAAAACAAGAAAAAACGAATGTTGAAATACTGAGCCGCCAGATGAACACAAGAAGCTTTGAAGACACAGGCCTTGACCTGTTGAACATCTTTTGGTGGGACGGCAACAAGCAAACAAACGAGAGAAAGATGTAGTGGGAAAAACAAGTATGTAACGATTTTTTCAGTTGCTATGAAAATGATGAGTCGGCAGGGAGGGAGGAGGAGGCCGGAAGGGGGGGGGAGGTTTGGAGGGGGGGGGGGGGGAGATAGGATGTTAAGTGCCGTGGGAGGCTGTCACAACTGTTGAAGACCGTGCTTATTGAGAAGTTCTTATCAAGGAGATGAAAGTAGAATCTGAGCAGGCGTAAGTGAATAGTTCTCTTCAAAATACGATCCCAAATGTTGTAAGTGAAGGATTTTTTATATTCATATTTTAACGCCGTTTTTTTCAATCCCATCTCCCTCTTTCCCATCCCTCACTCCTCCCAAGCCATCTCCTTGAATGTTGTTGTAGTCCTGTCTGAAGAAGACAAATAAGTCGAGGATTTTTCCCCAATGTTTGTAGCGTTCAGTAGGCGTATGATAATGTAACAACGACTCTAATATCCCCATTCTATTTCCTGTTATATGTTTCAGGAGGTTTATTTGTATTTTATGCCAGATGATGATTTTGATTAAAAGAAAATGGGGAGGGGATTCACACACACACACGCACACACACACGCGCGCGCGCACGCACGCACACACACAACACACACAACACACACACACACACACAACACACACACACACACACACACACACACACGCACATACACACACAAAACGGAACAGCCTGTCTACTCACGCCTGCCATCGGCTGTAGCCGTTGTCTGCAAATTCCTCCCAAAAAACCAAAAGGCGTTGGCCCGGGCAACGAGCATTGCCATGGCAACCACGACCACCTTCATTTTGACGGACGACAGCGATACCAAACAAACGATGTCAGCAGACCAGCAATTTCTTCCAGCCCTGTGGCAGCGCAGGCACCGAGAGATTTGGAGATAGAGGCAGAAAGGGTTGAGAGCCGAGGACAGGTTTCACTCCACAATCAGCAGTGTAGTGACGACAGCCCGGTAGAGCGGGCATTTTACTGTGGATGACAGTGAATGCAACCATTGTTGGTGTGACGACAACAGCCCTGATTGTCTGAAAGTGCACTGGTATTGAAACAGGATGAGGGGATCGAGGAGTGACGTGTTGATGAGTATGTTCAACCCAAAAATGCAAATCAGACAACATACGCACACAAACACACACAAAAGGCCACGCGCACGCATGTGCACAGACACATTGTCACACACATACAGAGACACACAATACACAGACACAATCACGCGCGCGCACGCACACACTCACATGTGCCTGCGTACACACACTCCTCATGTGCGCGCGCGCGCACACACACACACACACACACACACACACTCATCCACGCACACAGGACAACAACAACAACAACAAAATAGATAGAACATTGTGAATGCAAATGAAATGGTGCGCTCGCACACACACACACACACACACACACACACACACGCACACACACACACACCAACACAACGCATGCACGCACACAGAGTACTCTGCGCGCGCGCGCGTGCGTGCGTGCGTGCGTGCGTGTGTTGTGTGTGTGTGTGTGTGTGTGTGTGTGTGTGTGTGTGTGTGTGTGTGTGTGTAACTGAACGCGTCATTATTTCAACTGTGTTGAAACATCATGAGTGAATCGAGAGCTCTGTTGTCAGCCCTAAACGTCAGCTGGTCCCCGACAATGCCAAACTAAACTCTGGACTCGGTTACAGAGGGAAAAGACAAGTGTCTTCACCTCCCGCCAGTCGGAGTTTCTATACGCACACTGAAGACGTTTACCAATCCCTCTCCGTCTTCGTCCTGTTCTCTGGTTTGACTTTGTCGCAGCACTTTGACATTGGTATGTTATACACTCAAGTTTGAAGCACACACACGGTGATTCATGCACGAGCAAAGCTACATGCAAGTAATGGGCCGCCCTCGCTGAGCAGCGGAGAACTGGCATATTTTGGTTACCTAGGAGGGTAGCCCCGCTAACTGAACACGTTTCACGGCATGTGATGACTGTGGTGCCTGGAAATACTTTTCGCGTGCGAACAGGGCTTAGACAAAGGAGCATAGCGGGAAAGTGAGGTGAGGTATTAATCCTGACCCCTCCATACCTTTGCGCCGGGTCAATTTGAACCGTTGAAGGATGAACACACTGTTCTTTACCCAACGTCATGCGGTCAGATTGAATGCAGAGGTCAGCTTTCAAGCCCTGATCTGGCCTCTACCTTCGGCTGGGATATACGCAACATTCGATATGTTTGTATGTGTGCTATATCTATGACTCACTGGTTAAGCAAAGTGAGCCAAGTGAAAAAAAATATGACAGCGATCTGGGGAGTATTGTTTTTAACAACGCAACGTCTGGAGAAGATATATTTGTCGAAAATATATTTGTCTTGTTTTATATTACATGTAAATAAGTGCTCTTTGTTTTGTGTCTTTACACATATTTTGGCCCGTTTTCAGTCCGATGAAGAGTTCTTCTCGTCGTCCTATGAACGGCCACCATCACCATTTTAATGGCTCTGCCTTTATAAAACTGGGGAGCAGGGAGAGTAGAGGGGAGGAAGGGGGTTGGGGATGGGGAGGATCCCAAGGTTCCCGTTCATTACCAATTCACAGCGTGTAGGCGCCTAAATGATCAGCAAAAAGTAGGTTAAGGAGGAGTGTGGGGGAACGTGAAGTGAAGGGTCGTTGGGGTACAGTAGGGAGGGCAAAAGGGGATGGGGAGGATGAGAGCAAATTAACCAGTATTTGAAGCTTTCCATCGAGGACCATATGATGACCTCTAGTGGCAGACAGTTCCACTTTATAGTCTGTGAAAAAGTTGTTCTATTTGTTTACGCAGGAAAAAGGAGGTAGGTCGACTGATGTGGCTGTCGAATTGTTGATGGGCTGGGAGTAGGCATGTAGTCGGCGTTGATGACAACGTCTCTGTAGTGGAACTTGAAGAAAGTATCCAACCTCGCATAGCGCCTCCTGTCTTTGAGAGGTTTCCAGTGCATCTGAGTGTACTTGTCTTCCATACTTGATGTCTGGTCTTGCTGGTTGACTACTCAGCGGGCAGCACGACACTGCTCCACTCTGTTGATGCTTTGGCAACGTATGAACTAAAATGTTAAAACCCACAGTCCCCTCACTTCGCAATGACTAAACAAAATATACCAGTGTATATGTGATAGCAGGCATAATAAAGTCCCTTTATCAACGTTTATTTGACGTTTGCTAATTTTCTGTGTGTGTGCAGTTTGCACCATCATGGCCTGGTGCTGATGAATGCCATCTCCCAAACCTTGGAACAATTAATGATTGATAACATTTGCGACAACTCCAAACTTTGTCTTACATTATCATCACAGTACTCTGCGTTTGATGTCTTACAGCACCTTTTAGATAAACAGCAAAAGCATTATGTACAAAACATCACACGAAATTCACATTTTGATCAACATGGCCGAAAATTTTGGTTCCTGTTCAGCTATACAGATCAGGGGGAAGCCTCTATAGTTCTAATGTACAGCTGCACATTTGGCACACCGCCATGTGCAATGCCTGTTATAAAGAAAGTACGACTCAAACTTCATGCAACTTCTGTTACAGAATGAGACTCTCCCTCCTCCTCCTCCCCCATCACTTCCCTCCGCCCGATCTTTCCAGCTGTAGTGTAGCTCCTCGAGGAACAAGATGCCTTGCAGTTGGCTGCATGCAATGTCATGTAAACAAAATCTACATGGCTCCATTACCCTTTGCTCTTCATGTCGTCTTTCCACAATTCCCGTGATTCACACGTGAGCCGAAGAGGTAACTTTGTTCTCATGTTTGGTAATTTACTGAATATGAGGAGTCACGTAACACAAAACAGGAAACAGTCTCATGACCACTTCGAAACTGTCGAGTGTTCGTCTCTGTATTTCCGAGTGGTGAACCCTGTAATCATAACTGCTGTGTTGTAGAGCGCAAGACTGCTTTCTACTGACCCCTGTAATCCTAACCTCTGTGTTGTAGAGTGTAAACCAGCTTTCCGATGACCCCTGCAATCCTAACCTCTGTATTGCAAAGTTAAAGACTGACTTCTACTCACCCCTGTAATCCTAACCGCTGTATAGTGGAGTTAAAGACTGCCTCCTACTCACCCCTGTAATCCTAGCCGCTGTGTTGTAGGGCATAGGACTGCTTTCTACTCACCCCTGCAATCCTAACGCCTGTGTTGTAAAGTGTAAAATAGCTTTCTGATGACCCCTGTAATCCTAACCGCTGTATTGTAGAGTTAAAGACTGCTTTCTGCGGAACCCTATAATCTTAACCGCTGTATTGTAAGCTGCTGACTTGTAAACTTAACTGCTGTATTGTTGTGTGGAAGACTGCTTTCTGCTGACTCTTGTAATCCTAACTGCCGTATTGTAGAGTGGGAGCTTGCTTTCTGCTGATCCTTGTAATCCTGACTGATGCATTGTAGAATGGAAGATTGCTTTCTGTTGATCATTGTAACCCTGACTGATGCATTGTAGAATGGAAGATTGCTTTCTGTTGATCATTGTAATCCTGACTGATGCATTGTAGAATGGAAGATTGCTTTCTGTTGATCATTGTAATCCTGACTGATGCATTGTAGAATGGAAGATTGCTTTCTGTTGATCATTGTAATCCTGACTGATGCATTGTAGAATGGAAGATTGCTTCTGCTGATCATGTAATCCTGACTGATGCATTGTAGAATGGAAGATTGCTTTCTGCTGATCATTGTAATCCTGACTGATGCATTGTAGAATGGAAGATTGCTTTCTGCTGATCATTGTAATCCTGACTGATGTATTGTAGAATGGAAGATTGCTTTCTGCTGATCATTGTAATCCTGACTGATGCATTGTAGAATGGAAGATTGCTTTCTGCTGATCATTGTATCCTGACTGATGCATTGTAGAATGGAAGATTGTTTTCTGCTGACCTTTGGAAGACGTTTTCTGCTGACCTTGTGGATACCAACCGCCGTATTGCAGAGTGATAGATTCCTGTCTGCTGACCATTATAAGTAAACTCAGCAAATGTCCTTTATCATTATTATTATCATTATCAACACAGTTATCATTTTTATCATCATTATCACAATTATTACTGCAGAGAAGTAGACCCTTTGTGCTGCCCCAGTGATCTTAACGCCTGCCTTCCACACTGATAAATCCCCGAATTGTGACTCTTGTATTCCATATTTCATGAACGTTACAGATATCCTAAATTAAATAGAACAGAGATTTACCCATAACACAGCTCTTTCAAGTGTGTGTGTGTGTGTGTGTGTGTGTGTGTGTGTGTGTGTGCGTGCGTGCGTGCGTGAGTGAGTGCGTGTGTGTGTGCACGCGCGCGCGCGCGTGTGTGTAGTATGTATGCGTGTGTTGTGTGTGTGTGTGCGTGCGCGCGTGTATGTGCGTGTGCCTATACGTTCGTATATGTGTCCGTTTGCGTGTGTGCATGTGCGCCCGAATGTACAGTTTACATGCATTTGAAAATGCGTTGATCGTGTATAATTGTAAACTACCGGTCAGTGAAACTTAAAAAAAAATACACATATGGGTTGAGTTGAAATCAGACAAAAACATCGGACTTTTTAACTTACAGCTAGTATGCACGTAACTTGAACTGAGTATTCCATGAATATTCAGGTAGCTAGGTATTGTTTGTTTTCATCACAAACATCTGAACGAAACAAACACCAGCGAAGATCACTGCGCCGCACTAACTCTGATCATGAAGCGGCAGGAAGTGACGAAACACTTCTTCCTCCTACTTGAACACATGGAGGAAGAGCGAAGGTCACAATGGCTTTCAGGCCGTACTTCAAGGCAGCAATGTGGCCGAAATGTAGGCCTTCTCTTGAAGTCATCAGATGGACGAGTCACGCCATGCGTGTCTTCTTGATAACGCAGTATGTTTTAGGTACATGCACTCACTGACACAATCAAATTTTACTGAAGTTATTTCCTTTTTACCTATGTGTTCATCTATTTTATTTTATTTCTTGGCTTGCTTTATACCTAATTTCTGGTTGGTACTGTTGCTGTTACTTTTCTATTTCTGTATTTATGTTGAACAACAATAAAAGCAAACAAAAATGTTAAATTTTTTAAAATCCTCATTTGGGTGTGTGCGATGCGTCACTGGACCGAGGCTGGACATCGTTTACCAGACTTTTAAGAGATAGGCTCAAGAGGTTTATCTTCTGTGACTGAAGAGTAGACTAATAACATGTTACATATCCCACAGCCTTGATGGAATTCGAAAAAGTCTATGTTGAGAGTGAGCAGGAGGAGCACAGTCGTTGTTTTGTCTGGTGAAGCATGTGAGCACAGTTTGTCAATCAAGATTTTCAGTCTTATCAGCAGCACAGCGTCAGTTCCAGGCAAGGAGACGAGTGAAGCAATTTCTTTCAAATCTTGTACTGTAGTTCCTTATTTACTTAGTCATTCGTCCAGTTATTCACTGAAAACGAAGTACAGCGATCTACATGGGAAAGTCATTAGAACAATTATGGACTTAATTCTCTCACGCGTGAAACGAACTCAGCAATGTGGCATCGCTTTGTTGTGTGCATGTTCCGGGTGGCCCCAAAGCCTTGAGACAGGGACACAAACATGCATACGAATACACACAGACAGACAGACAGATTGAAATTTAATATTCAGAGATACAAGATTTTAGAATAAGGCCTGGTCTTACAGTTTCTCTTTGTCATACACACACATTATTTGACTACATATCGGTCATACTGACAAATCAACACAAAAGCGAGGCAATCTAAACATATGAGTTTTGTCAAGTTCCACAAGAAAATATCAAGGCGATTGACAAGGTTGGTCGTGTGACAGGATCACAGCTAAGCAGAACAAGACAGCAGCTGGCTGGAGTCCAACTGACCGACAAAGTGGAGGGCAGATGAACTGACACTCCATTGTTGCCAGCCTGGGTAAACTTGATACTCGCGGACTGATTTCCGCCCCTTGACGGAAGTGAATACTTGCGCATCAAGACTTGGGGAAAAGTGGACGATTCCTTGTGGCAAGGGGCTGAACTGCGGGCTAAGAGGTAAGGTCAGCCAGCATTATTTTCCCTACTCGATACTGTGTGTGGTTGAGTAAGCATGGCTTTTCTCTCCACTATATTGCTTGTGTCGTTTAGTCAACATGGTGCTCTCCTACTTCTATGTCACTGTTCTTGTAGGCGACATTAAATCAATCACACGGATCTTGTTATTCGGAAGTACGAAGGCTTACATTTTTGAATGACATTAGATCAACTTAAACAGGATGAAAAAGAAAGGAAACAAAGAAAAAAGGGAATATAAACAAAACAAAATAAGCAAAAAAGAAAAAAAAAGTGAAAAGACAGACAAAAAAGTAAAGGTAAAAAAGGAAATAAAAGAACGAAAAACATAACAGAAAGGAAACGAAACAAAAAGGGAGAGAGAGAGAGAGAGAGAGAGAGAGAGAGAGAGAGAAGAGAAGGAAAAGAAAAAAGAAATGGAAAGGAAAAAATCATGGGAGAAAAGGCAAAGCGGGCAGAATAATGATCACCAGAGCTTGGAATTGTCTCCCATTTTCATTGGCATTGTCTCCCTGCATTCGTACCGAGAACTTGTGGGCTTGGCACCACGCCAGAGTACTAACGTGACGCTCAGAACAACTCTTCTTAACTTCAGCAAAGATCAAATAGCACACATATATTTGGCAGAGACGAACACAAACAACATTGTCAATGGATAAAGTACACAAGAAATGAAAAAATAAATTACGTCCGACGTTCCATAATTTGTGTACAGGATTGTGATTTATCGCATTCGTCCTCTTGTGAATATCTCTATGTATCTGTCTTTCACACACACACACACACACACACACACACACACACACACACACACACACACACACACACACACACACCGCGCATAAGGTCTTAGAATGAAAGACTTGTGTTGACACACTTCAGCGTGTCATTCCCGAACAATGGCACCGAGTGCAGTGCAGGATATTATATCACCATGTTGCCTCTGTCCATTGGGTACGTGTGGTGGTATCCCCAGCCACCCAATCCTCCGATCTTCTTGTCGACTATGGACTGTGTCCAACGCTCTTTGAATGAAGGCAGCTTGGGAATGTCCAAAGGGTGTGTTGTCCAGTACGCAGCAGAGTGGGCTGTATGAAGGGCAGGATCGTACAAGCCACTTTCTGTGCCCTTCTCAGATTACCTTTTGTGGCAATGATCCAGAATCATCGTAAGTCTTCTGATAGCAAACGTTTTGGAGAGAGGGTCAACTCGTTTTGGAGAGAAGGTCACATGTGTGACTGAAGGTCAAAGGTCATAGGTGTGTCGACAGAAATATACAGCTGTGTTTACTGATGGTTAAAGATCACAGGTGTGTGGACTGAAAGTCAAAATTCTCATATGTGAAGATTAAAGGTCATCGGTGTATGAACTTAACGTCACAGGTCATCGTTCTTTTGGCTGAAAACTCAATGTCAATGGTGCTGACGGAAGGTCACATATGATCATTATGTTGATTGAAGGTCAAAGGTCACAGATGTACTGACTGAAGTTTACAGAAAATCAAAAACGCAAGACGTATAGTTAATGTGTGCAGTGCCTGTAAGAAATAATAAAAAAAGCAATAAAGCAGTAACGGCGCGAATGTCCTGGTCCTTTAAAAGGTATCCAAACCACTGCAGACTCCAGTTCACATGGACAACACATGGACAAATGACTGCAGCACTGGAGGTCGCATCTTGGTCACGTCACATAGGAACCCGCAAGACTGGCCTGGGCGTCTGCCACTGCAGATGTCACAGTATAGGCGTTGTATCGCTAATGTGACAAATACCAAACTGACGCGATGGTGGCTTTCTCGCCATGTGAAACGCACCATGGTTGTCACTCTGGAGCTGATAGGACAATTCCGTCACGCTGCTGGCATTTTTGTACTGGAGTGACTCGCCTAAAAACTTCAGGCTGGGATTCGCGGGTGAAAACAAACAAACAAACAAAAAACATGGGATCCCAGTACAATCATAATGCCCGCCTTGTCTTAGGATCATCCTGTGCGCCACAAACCGAAACGTGCTAGGCAGCACAGTTTCCACCATCACCAGAATCCAACAGGCCTGGTGGAATGAAGAAAAGGACGGATCCATTGGGATAAAGATGGAGGTTGGAGGCAAACAGAGGCACAGAAAATCGTTGCTGACCACACATCATAAGCTGGATCATGTCACCATCAGCAGCGTTAGACAGCTGGGTCAGTCATGCAAGTACATGTACTCTGTAATGTCACGTTGTGATGACGAGCAGTATGACGTTACTAAGGCAACTGATAATGACGACGTTGCTACGGAGATTAAGATGTAAGACAATTCCGGTTGAGGAAAGGTTGGAGGAAGGGATGCCCGAGTACCTCTTCTCGGCGGGTCTGATGACGACAACACACAGTTTCATGACGCAGTTGGTTGGGACGCACCTAGCCTGACAAAACAGCGTCTTGTCAAAGCGTCTCTGGGCGAAGATCTATGAGTGACAGAGGGTGGGATGAAAACCTTTCCTTCCTGAAAACATCTGGTGATAACTCCCGTGTCTGTGGCCGTGTGAAGAGATTGTTGTTGAAATGGTAAAGAGATGGTCAGTGTCTGCTGCCAGACTGTGACTAGACGGACCGTGTCGGTTGCCACAGTGCCCAGACAAACAGCGTGTGTGGCCACGGTGGCCAGTGTCTGTTGGCATAGCAACCGACAGACAGTCTGTTATCATGGTGACGAGGAGTCCTGATCACCTGGCAGAGCGGCACTGTTGGTCCAGGACTGCTTGCAGGGCTTGCTGTTTAAACTCCTCCCACTTCAGGTTGACGTCCAGCCGATCTATCAGCTCCTCTTGGCTGGGGAAAGGCTTGCTCTGTCAACACAGTATACCGTTTATTTCACCGTGTTCTGTTATAATGTACTAGGTTTCACTCGTTCCGCTTCCCATCTCTTCCCCTTTCCTCGACAATTCTCTCCTCTCACCCACCCCCCTCCTCCTTTCTTCCCCTTCAACCCCTTTCTTTTAATGTACCACCTGTTTTTATCCGTTTCCCATCATCTCCCTTGACGCCTGCAACTGTTTCGCGTCCTCCTCTATCCCCTCCTCTCTCTGACCAGATTATTTCCCTTAGAACACTTCGAATCCCGACATCACTGTGCTTCGCAACAGTGTCGTATAAAAATGCAACTAATGCGACTATCCAGCACAAAAAAAAATCACTGTTAATATGCACAGAAGCTGATAAGTCATAACGCCAAATTTGAAGATCAGACGAAAGTTGTGGATTTGAATAATGGAACATGAAGACAGACAGACTGGACTGTTTTGTATTAACTGCGTTGTAGTGTACTAGTTGTGTGGTACTGTACTTTTATTGCACTGCAGTTAAACGTCCAGGCATCAGATACAGAACAAGACAGGATTCATTGGCAATTCTTGCGGATCGATCTGTTCCGGGCTGCACAGGACAGGGGCTGACGAATCAGGGATCAAGACACAAATCGGTAAGATTTTACTGATTAGTGTTGTTCACCCGCACCAAAGGGGCACGCTTTGGTAAGCTTTGTTTCATCAATGAGGTACCAGTATGTACGGACAACTCAATATAGGTTACACTACATCTGCAAAATCATGAGATCAGCCATACAGATTAATAACTATGGCACCAAGTATTAAGTTACATTCTATCAAGATCAGACGTTTAGCATGATTTTTACCAAGTAGAAGAGCACAATAAAATACATATCTTCTGAAACAGAACAAAGACTGGCTATTTATAATTTCATCTTGCCAGGAAAAGGAAAATAAGACTTTGTATGTTTATTTTTGTGGTGAATCAATCGATTTAATTCATGAAAGCTGCAAATTAAACAGCCTTACTGGTATCCCACAATAAGAGTTTCCACAATTACATGAAATTTACCATAGATTTACTCTTGTAACTGAAATTATGAAAATTGTTTTGATGATCGTTGTGACGTTCAAAACAGATGCGTCATGTTTAATGAACATCATATTTGTGAGAAAAGTAAGCTTGTGACAAAAATTAGGAACGAGTCTAATGCATATAAAGCGCATATCCGACAAAAGAGAGCTAAGCTGAGGAAAGGGAACCAGGAGCAGCTTTCAATACCAAAGCCAGAAACAGGCCTTTTGTAATACATGTGCCCTTTTCAACGCCCTCTACTCCCCTCCCCCCCCCCCCAGGAGAGGAAAACAGTAAATTGTGTACAGCCTCCCCTCCACTCCATCGTCCCCGTTCTCCCACTACCCCCCCCCAAAAAAAAAAAAAAAAAAAAAAAAAGGCACACATGCAATGACTCTTGAGCTTTTGGAAGTCATTCGAATGTTGTCACTGAAACAAATCTGCAAGCCTCTCTCTTCCAATCTAAGCTTTGGTCTCCATCCTCTGCTTTCACAGTTCCTAGGAAGTGTAACAGCACATGTGAGCTGAAACATACGTGAATTTCCAGTATTTTGCCTTTTTCTCTGTCTGCATCTGCTTGCATGGCAGAGTGCATATCTTCCGCTAAAGTTTGCTAGGAACAACTCTCTATGTTTTATATGGTTGTTTCCTGCAAGCTGCGAAGAGCATTTTGCATTTGGGACCTCGGTTTATTGTTTCTGAACAAAATTAAGCATTTAGAAAGGAGTGGAGACCCCCACCCCATTCCACATCTCCCCTTACCCGCTCCAAACACAAACGCACATACGCGCACGCGCACACCCTTCCTTTCACTCGTGAAATTAGAATCATGTCCGAGGGTCTTCGTTGTCACACTTTATCCTGTAGTTTACCAATCAACCAAAAAATGACTTGTTTGTCTTTATCTAAAAAAAAAGAAGAAAAGTTAACGTTTTTCTCTCACACACTTACGTGGATATCAGAACGTGCATGGCACATGCATACATACTACCATCATAAAAACGCAGCATGCAAACTTATGCAACTGCAGCAACAGCAACAACAACAACAATGAAAAACAAATGAAATAGATGGAAAACAGGGATTGGCTGCGGAATGCACACGTACTGGCCACCATGGCACAACCACTTGCGTCGCAGACCGACGATTAAAAACTTGGATGTTCTAAACCTGTTTGAGACTTACTTATCATTATGCCTATGGCCGACTGTTTATTTTTCAATAATCAAACGTCGTACAGATGCGCTATCACTGTCATTTTTTGGCCTATGGCTGGCACTTCTCAACAATTGAAGAGTCCTGCTGGGTTGTTTATCACTGCTTAATTTCATGGGCTCCGGGATCACTGTGCACGTTGAAGGATTCAGGCGGGCTTTTTTTCCCTCTCTCAGAATCAAACGTCCTGCAGGTTCAAATGGGATGAATGGAACCGTACACCCGAGTTGATTGTCATCCAGTTCAGCGGCGCACCTTTGACAGTACTGCAAGCGTTTTCCTCACTGTCACTGCAGGTGTTTGTATCTCCCAGACCTGTGTCATGTCGGGAGGTGCTGTGAACATAGCGTACAGAACAGCGCTGTCATAGAGTGTTACATCGAAGTGGATCTCACTTCATTTGAAATGTGACGTACACTGCGTAGTTTAAAACGCCCTGCTCTCCTGGCGGCTAGTGTTTGTAGTCACTCTTTATCAAAGGGAGGAAGGTGGAGATGGGATTGAGAGGGAATGGACGCATGCACGTAGCGCGAGCGCACACACACACACACACACACACACACACACACACACACACACACACACACAGGCACGCGCTCACTCGTGTTTACAGCACTGACCTTGAGACGGATCAGGCTATAAATGGCATCATCGCAGTGTCTCATGAAGAACTTTTTGTTGATCTGTAGAACTTCACACTCCCCACTGACCTGTCACCATCATCATGATCATGATTATGATCACCATTAACATCATGATCGTCACTGTCCTCGTCATCCTCATCACCATCATAATTACCGTCTTCGTCGTCGTCGTTCGTAATCGTCGTCGTTGTCGTCATCATCGTCACAATGTTTCATGAAGAACTTTTTGCTGATCTGTAGAATTTCATACTCCCCACTGACCCGTTATTATCATCATTATCGCCGTCGTTTTCGTCATCATTGTCATAATCACCATCACCGCTGAGTCTCACTTTGAGCTTTTAGTTGATTTGAAGAATCTGACACTCCCAAGTCCATGTTATCGTCAAAATCACAATCAGGATAATCTGTATCATCATCGTTATGGTCGTCGTCGTCGTCGTCGTCATAATTTTCGTGATTATCGTTATCATCTTCTTCATCATCATCATATCATCATCCTCATTGTTATAATCATATCATCGGCGTCATCATTCTCATCAACATCATCGCCGTTGTGGTCAAGCTCGCCGTCACAATCACTGTCATTGTCATCATGGTTATCAGCATGGGCATCATTAAACTGTATTTCAGATTCTGGTGTTGTCAGAATAAGGATGCTGCCCAGCTCATCAACTCCATCTGCAGGTCCTTTCAAAACAGCCTCCCCCCCCTCCCCACACACACACGTGCATGCGCGCGCGCGCGAGCGCACACAAACACACACACACAAACACACTGACACACACGTACACATACACACAGAGAAACACGCACACACACATACACACGCACATGTCGCGCTCGTGAACACACACACACACACACACACACACACGTAAACACATTATATATATCTGAGTTCCCTCACGCTCTCTCATATAATCATGGATTCACAAACGTGCACAATTCAGCATTACCACCATCCTCACATACGCACAAACACACCACTCGCACCTCATCTACACCAACAGATGCAGAACATAAACGGTTTGAAGAATGGAGGCAACTCACCAGACTAACAGAGGGTCCCCTCTCTTCTGGATCCAGACAAGCCCTAAAGCCCTGTGTTACATCATCCTCATCGTCATCATCATCATCATCATCATCTTCACTTTCATAGTCGTCTACATTCCCCTTCCTCATCCTCATCTTACGCATGCAATGACGTCGAGAGTCTAACATACACTCAGTTTCATGGTTAAACACTGCACTTCATACATTCTGTCTGCATTGTTATACACTGCACTACATACATTCTGTCTGAGAACCTTCTACTCCTCCAACCCAACAACCTCCCCATCCCCTCCCATCCTTCTCTACCGACTCTCCTTTTTCCCAAATAGCCTTTGTACCCATCGATCTGAAATTATCAATAATCTATTTTTAACGTGTGTGTGTGTGTGTGTGTGTGTGTGATTCAAGATTCAAGATTCAATTCAAGATTCAAGTAGAAAGAAACTCGTGGAGAGCGTGGCAGCAGAGAGTCCTCAGAAGAGAAGCCCCCTTCAAGCAAGTGTTTCGGCCCTTATCTCCTGACACTCTAGGGGGGTTGGGCCACACCCGGTTCATGACTCCGGATGTCCCTCTGCTGCCCCTTTTTTTCCCATCTTGGGACGAGCCATGGCTGGGATTCGAACCCATGACCCTCTGGACATGCTCATTTTCCACTTAATGACTCGCGCTTTAACCACTGAGCCACAGGGACACCTGATATTTGTAGGGAAATTAAGCCTTATGAAGTTCACTTTTGTTCCTCCTTGACCAGATCCAGCTTGAACACCTGTCTGCCGCTTCTGCCCTTGCTTTCAGGGCTCTGGTTTTTTCCTTCCCTGCAACTGAGAGCTGTTTCATGAGGCTGTATGCAGACGTTCCTACAAACCCCCTAGCTCCAATTTCTGCAGTGAGGACTTTGACCTGATAGCCTTCTCTCCTCAGGCTGTTTGCCAGATCAGCATACTTTTCAGTCTTGTAGATTTGAGCTGCCTCCATTCTGTTCTCATATGGCACCGTGAGCTCGATCATGATCAGCTGCTTGGTTGACTTAGAGTGGACTACTATGTCTGGTCTCATGCCACTCTTGCTGATGATCTCTGGGTGACTCTTCCATTCTGGGAGGTCTGCAGTGCACTCCCAGTCATCTGCCCCGTCCAGCAGACTCTGCCTGCATGTTTCGAGTGGCACTGTTGTTCTTGGCCATGATTTGCTGCCTCCTGCCGTGAAGAATGTTGCGGGTGCTTTTGGAGTCCTGATTTTCCCTTTTGTGGTGTTGGTACTAGCCCAGACTACTTGTACAATTTCTTTGAGCACTTGGTTGTGCCTCCATGTGTACCTTCCTTGAGCCAGGGCTACTTTACATGAGCTTAGGACGTGCTCCACTGTTTGTTTTTCATGGCAGAGGGGGCATGCAGGATCGTCTGTTTTCCCCCACTTCACCAGGTTTGCATTTGAGGGCAGAAGGTCATATGCAGATCTGAGAATGAAGCTGATCCTGAGAGGGGCCATGTGCCAAATGTCATTCCAAGTGAGACTTCTTTGGAGTGCATTCTCCCACGTTGTCCATTGCCCTTGCTGGCTCTGCTGGACTGCTTTTTGGAGTCTTTTTTGGTCTTCTTCTTTTCTCATCTCCTGAATCATCATGTCTCTTTTGGCTTTTCCTTTGGCCTTTGACCACCATTCAGTTTTGGTCACCCCCAGTCCCTGTCTGTTGGTCTGTGTGTGTCCTGTTATTTCTCTGATCTTGAGACTTTCTTTTGCAGAATCCATCGCCTCTTGAACTTTCCATTTTCTGCCTGTCTTCAGCTGGGGCTTAATTGCTTCTACCACCTTGTCTCCTGAGTCCTCCAGCATGCTTTGAAGTCTGATCTTCCCTGCTTTGTATTCCTCCAGGATGGATTTCAGGGGTAGTTTCAGCTTTGCTTGGCGACAGTACAGCGCTATGTCAGTCAGACAAGGTGGGACACCAAGCCATTTCCTTGTGAACTTGTTGATTTTGGCTTCCATTGCCTCCACTATGCTGGTGCAGATGTCGTATATCATCAGAGGCCATAGCAGCTTTGGTATCAGCATGAACTGCAGACACCAGACCTTGTATTTGCCAGGGAGCCCACACTGGTCAATGGTCTCCAAGCCTTCCTCCGCCATCTGCTTGGTTTCTTTTGCTCTTTGTGTGTCTTTCAGCGTATCATCATACCATCTTCCAAGGCTCTTGACTGGTTCTTCTGTGACTGTTGGAATGGCCTGGTTGGCAACACTGAAGACCACAGATCCGGCCACTTTTCCTTTCCTCAGTGAGAGACTCCGTGATTTCTTTGGCTTGAACTTCATTCTGGATGAGGCAACTATGTCGTCCAGCCTCTCCAGCACATGACGTGTCTCGTCTTCTCTGGATGAAATCACTGTAGTGTCATCCATGAAGGCCTTGAGAGGAGGCATCTTGTATCCATCGCCAAGGTCTGTTTGTCTCGCGTTGTTTGTTGCTGCTTTCAAGATGAATTCCATTGCCAGCACGAACAGTATTGGGGAAATTGCACAGCCCATTGCAATACCCACTTCCAAGTTGATCCAGTCTGTTGTGTACTCCTTGGTAGAGAACCGCATTGAGAAGCCATTGAAGTACTTCTTGAGCATGTCGCGGATGTTCTTTGGCACATGGTACATCTCAAGAGCCAACTGTATCATCTCATGGGGCACAGATCCATATGCGTTTGCCAGATCAAGCCACACTACGTCCAGGTCTCTCTTTTCTGTTTTTGCTTTTTGGATTGCGTCCCAGATCATTGTGGCGTGTTCTACACAGCCCGCCACGCCTGGGATGCCACCTTTCTGGACTGACACATCCAAGTACTTGTTTTCCATCAGGTACTTGGTCAGCCTTGCTGCCATGACAGAGAAGAAGATTTTCCCTTCGACGTTCAGTAGTGATATTGGCCTGAACTGGCTAATGTCACTTGAGTTTTGCTCTTTGGGGATGTACACACCATCTGCCGTCATCCACTGGCCGCTGATCTTCTGGTTTCTCCAAGCCGATCGCAGCAGCCTGTGGAGCCACTCCAGCACCTTGGGACATTTCTTGTAAAGCTGGTAAGGTATTCCGTTTGGCCCTGGTGATGATTTGGCTCTGGCTTTGTCGACCACCTTCTTGATTTCCGCCAACGTTGGAGGCTTGCCATTGAACTGTTCCTCAGGGTTGGTTGGCCACACCAGACCTTGAATGTCGAGTGGTGCTTTGCTCTGTGGGTCAGAGTATGTTTTCCTCAGATGCTGCTCAAGAACTCCTTTGTCCACACTTAGGGTCCCAGATTTTGGCTGCTCAAACAGTGTTCTGGCAAACTGGAAGGGGTCTCTGAAGAAGCGCTCTTGTGTCTTCTTCTTTTTGCTCTTCCTCTTCCTCGCAGATTCCGCTTTGCTGAGGGCACTGTGTTTTTCTTTCAGGTCTTTCCACAGTTTTTCCAAGCCTTGTTTTTCAGCTGGCAGTGCGGTCTTCATTTGCATCTTGAGGTTTTTCTTTTGGACCCTGATCTTGTTCATCTTTTCTTGGCGTCTGGATTTCTTTGGAGGTGTTTTCTCTTTGGGTAGTTTTGCTCCATAGGCGTCTCTACATGTGGCATACACAATGTCCCCATATGTGGCTAGTTTGTGTTCCAGGGTGCTTTTCCCTATCAGTGCATCGAGTCTTTGGACGATTTTTGCATCCAGTTTCTCCCAATCTTCAGTTTCGTTTGCTCGTGGCAGGTTGAGTTTCAGGCGCCTGGCATCGAGGGCCTGTGCAAATTCCTCATCCGAACCAACAGCGTGGATGTCCTTGGCACTGTGGTTTAAATCCTGGCCTTGGTCTTCCGACGTCTTATCTGCTGATGCAGTGCGCTGCTGCTCATTCAGATGAGTCTTCACACATCCCATCTTTGTTCTGTGGATCTTCATGCCACGGGTGGTAGCGAAACGCTTTCCACAGACACATGGATATTCCATTTGGTCCATGTTCATAGTCCGTTTGGGATTTGCAGTCATGATTGGTTGAGCACCGATGGATTCATCATTCTCTCCCCCTTTCGGTGAATCCTGGGAGCATCTTTTCCTTTTATTTTTAGTAGCCACATGTTTAAGGCAAAGTGAAAATAGTTTAATGCCTTTGAAAACCGTAACAGGTTTTATATGACACAAATAAATAAATAGAGGAAAGATAAACGAAACCAAATGACGAAATACAAATAGTCATGCTAGTTGTTGTATCCAACTATCATAATGCTATATCAAGTTGTCGTTGTCATACATTTTACCTTATCGACACTTTGAAATAGCATACACATATTTTGAGATATCGCTGATAAGTACGTCATTTGATATTAAGATATACTACGCACAAAATGTTAAGGATCGGTATGTGAAAACAGGTGCGTAATAAACTCAGTTCGCTACTGTTATTTATTTCTTAGTCCAGCCAAATTGTCATGAATTCTTGTTCAGCTGTAAGTGGGCGATGTTGTGTTAGTGCGAAAATTGCACGGGATTCTCTACTACTGAGCTGGGCCGCAAACGGAAAAGCGGAAACTTGCGAAAAATGACCTTGTTTTGGACCGTTCTGCCTGAACACATTGCACTTGCCAGATGGAAAAACCATTATGCACGTGCAAGCACTGCTGTTTATGTGTGAGATGCTGTCGCTCGCTTGGCTATATAAGAAGACATTCCACCAGTAGTAGGCCTGATCTGACAATGCCTCCACGACGAAAATTAAGCGAGTTGGATAGGGGACGAGCTGTTGCATGGTTCCAAGATGGTGTTCCCAAGCGAGAAGTGGCCAGGCGACTTCATGTGTCCATCTCGGTCATTGTCCGACTGATTCAACGCTTCACAGCCACTGGGATTGTCCATGAAAGACGCAGATCTGGTCGACCGAAGAAGACAACCCCACGTGACGATCGTCTCATTGAATGACAAGCCCTGCAGACAAGAACAGCCTCTTCCAGCATAATTCAAAGGCAGTTCAGGGTGGCTACTAACATCAACATCAGCCAGCAGACCATACGGAACCGCCTACATGGGTTTAATCTCCGTTCTCGTCGCCCAGCAGTACGGCCACGCTTAACTCCAGCCCATAGGGCAGCACGCCGCGCCTTCTGCGCACGTCACGTGAGGTGGACACGTCAGCAATGGTCCCAGGTCCTGTTCAGTGATGAATCACGCTTCACCCTTCACCACAACGACGGCCGACTGAGGGTCTGGAGGCGCCCAGGGCAACGCTTTACTGACGCCACTGTCCAAGAAAAGGTGGCCTTTGGTGGAGGTTCTGTAATGGTCTGGGGGGCCTTCAGCCTTCACCACAGAACACCCTTGTATCATGTACAGGGTAACCTGACTGGCATCCGATACTGGGATGAGATCCTTCGACCGCTGGCTGTGCCTACACTGCAGCAGATGGGACCGAGGGCTGTCTACCAGGATGACAATGCTCGCCCCCACAGGGCAAGGGTGGTCAACGACTTCCTGCAGTAGTCTGGAGTCAACAGAATGGAGTGGCCAGCATGCAGTCCCGATCTCAACCCGATTGAGAACCTCTGGGATGAGCTGGATCGCAAAGTGAGGAGCCACCCCCCTCCCAGGGATGCCCAACACCTCTACCAGATGCTGCAGGCTGAGTGGCAGGCGCTTCCACAGAGGATCTTCACCAACCTGGTCAACTCGATGAGGACTCGCTGCGTCGAGTGCCAGAACAGCCATGGTGGTTACACGCATTACTGAGCTTTTGGGAGCATCAGTATGCCCTGTCTTGTGATTTCAATGACTTTGGGAAATCAAATTTGGATACGTACCCACTTTAATCAAATGTACACACCAAACGATTGCTCGAGATTGAAGGCAATTGTGTATCGTTATCACTAAAGAATGGAATTAAATGTTGGCCAAACTTCAACGCATTGACTTTCTTATTTTGACAGTTATGAATGTTTGTGAAAGTGATCCTTAACTTTTTGTGCGTAGCTTAGATGGCAGCGCATTTTGTATATTGTATTTGTCTTTGATGTGTTCTAAAAACTGCCTCCTTATATCGTTATATTTAGTACATTTATCTAAGAAATGAATTTCGTCTTCTACTTCATTACATTCCAAACACAGTCTTCTTTCTCTTGGTGTCTTAGTATATCTACCTTTTTCTATTTTAAGATCGTGACAAGAAATCCTTAATTTACATAGTGCTTGTTTTTTTTATTGAAGCTTATGAAAGAGTTTGCTAAATATGGTTCCATTCTGTAATCTGTAGTAATATTGTCATAAAATTTTAGTTTTGATTCTGTTTCTGATTTTTTTCTTTTCCAAAATAATACATATTCATCTTTTAGTTTATTTTTGACCACATTCTTGTGTGTGTGTGTGTGTGTGTGTGTGTGTGTGTGTGTGTGTGTGTGTGTGTGTGTGTGCGCGCGTGCGTGTGTGTATGCGTGTGTGTATTTGAGAAAGAAAGAGAGAGAGAGAGAGAGAGAGAGAGAGAGAGAGAGAGAGAGAGAGAGAGAGAGAATGAAAATCGGTTGTTATGGATCCCATTAAGTCACAGTCTAATAACAACCATACAATGCACATCTCGAAACAAGATGGAGAGAAAGGCGATGATGTGAAGGAAAAAAAAGGCGGAGCAGAAGAAGGACGGTGAGGGAGAGGAGGATGAGAAGATGGGAGGCGATGGAAAGACAATGATAACGACGAAGAAAGAAGAATAACTATGGCAACAACAGGACAATAATGACGACGATGATAACGAGGACTAGGCGGAGGAGGTGAAAGAGGAAAAGTAGGGGAAAAGAAGGAGGAATCGAAGAAAAAGACAACGCCTAAAAAGAAGAAAGAACAAAAAGAATACTAACGACAAGACGATGATCACGACGACGAAAAGGAAAGGGAGGTGGAGAAGATGGAGAAGGCGACGAAGAAAAAGAAGAAATAAAAACGAATAAAAGGAAGAAAAGAAGAACGATGACGACAACAACAATAACAAGACGATGACGGTGACGACGCCGATGTGGAGGAAGACGAGGAGCCATAGTAGTAGGAGTTAGTTAGAATAGGGAAATGACAGTAATAAACAGAAGAAAAATGATGACGATGACTGCAAGACGATGACGACAAAGACGACAATGGACCGCGAGACGCTGCTGTTCCACTCACAAAGGCCTGTCCTGGATGCAGCGTTTCCACCTGAACGAATCCGGGCAGCCTGTGTTGTCCGATCTGAACTTCCTCCGTCACTCCAACCCCTCCCTTTCCGACTCGCCCTCCCTTCGCCGCACCCTGACCCCGACCTTGACCAGGACTTGGGGTCACTTCCTGAGGAGGAGGAGGAGGAGGGGGAGGAGCGTGAGAAGGGACGAGAATGGACTGACGTCGTCCCGGACGTCCTGGAACCTGAGGTTTGTCGAACAGCGGCCCCTGGACGTCCGCCGACAACCTCCTCTCCAGGAAGCGTTTTGTGGTGAGGTGTGAGCCGGACTTGGATGGGTCGGGTTCGCTGTCACCCGCACTCCCTCTTTTACCGCTGCCCTCTGCCCCCTCCCTGTCTCCCGTCCCCCCTTCACAGTCAGGACCTCCATGATTGTCTCCCTTAATCTCTCCTTCCTCAGCATAGGAGGCGGGTTGACGGCGAGCCGCGAGGTCTTCAGGAAGCCTCTCCACCGTTTCCTGAACGATGTGGGACGCCTCTCCATTCCCACGGACCTCTGTGACCTCGGACTTTGTGACTTCTGGACGCTGCTGACCTTCACTGAGGTTTTGGTGACCTTGAGACGGATCTCCGGTGAGAACGAGGCGCGGCAGAGGGAGCTGCTGGGCATGCTTGTGGGCGGAGGAGGCTTTCCGTGAGGTCACGGGTCTCGGGCCTGCAGATGGGAGTATCAAACAATGGTTTTAGCGGCACCTCTGTAGTTCAGTGCTACACGGTACGTGGTAAAGGTAGAGAGAGAGAGAGAGAGAGAGAGAGAGAGAGAGAGAGAGAGAGAGAGAGAGAGAGAGAGAATACGTACAGAAACAACACAGAATAATGTAACACAACACGGGGACAAAATACGGACGGAAACAAACACTGGGTGGAGTTGAAATTCGGTGCTGCTTTCGATGTGTTGTATAGGGGAGGCTGGTTGTTGCTGCAGATATTTCTGGCGTGGTGTGTGTCGCTGGCGTCGGCCACACGCGGGGCGATAGATGGTGAACGTGGAGGTGTGTGCTTGGTGATGTTTGCCGAAACGTCCTTCACTCTATTTTTGTAGTGCCCTTTGGTGTCTGCAGAGCTGCTTGTGGCCACCAAGGGCAGGCCTGCGTGCGGTCACAGAAGCTAAAACGGGCAGATCTAGCGAGCTAACAGGGATGTTTGCTGCATGTCACGGCAGTTCTTTTTTTCCCTTTTGTTTCTGAACGTAACCAACCACAAAAACAACAACGGCAGCAGTTGCTGTTGTCGTCATTGTTTTCATTCCTTTTCATCGTCTTCGGCTCCCCCGTTGTTCCGTGGTTCTGACCTCGACTTACTGTGGGCTGTGTGAAGTGGTCTTGGGATTGTTCCGTTCCGTGAGGGCATTGGGTTGTGTGTGGGCGTCTGGCTGGGATGCCAGTCCAGTCCTGTTGAACTCAGGACCCAGGCTGGTTCTCTTGTTTTTGAAATCCCAGTTCTTATAGAACAGGGAGTACTTTAGAATGGGAACGAAGAAATGCTGTCTGTGGTTCTGTCTGTCTGTCTATCTGTGTGTCCGTGGTCAAAATGTGTTCCACTCGCTCCAGACAAAACTACTGGGCCGATCTTTCTGAAACTTTGTAGGTATGTTCATTATGGGTCACGGATGATGCCCGATGTTTTAGTTTACCGCTATAGCCGTTACTAACGGCTGTAACGGCCTATAACGGTTTTTCTTCTTTATGGAATATCTCAGAAAGTACTTGGCCAATTTATAAGCGGTTTAGATGATCTCGTGACAAATCGGAGCCTCTGTCCATATTAAGTGATGTAATGCTGAAAATGGATTAAACAACAGTTAAAAACCGTTATTCTGCCGTTATTTCTTATATATAGGTGGATTTTAATGAAATTTGATATATAGAAAGGTTATCACACACAAATGGCACTTCTATATAGTGTTTCAAAATTTGACCGTTAAAAACCGTTATTCTTGACATATTGTCCGATTTGGATGAAATTTGATATGTACACAGGCCCAGTGAGGACTAAAATACCGGTTTCAAAAGTGTATATCGGTTATATAACCGTTAAACCGTTATTTTGCGTTATTTTTTATATATTGGCGGGTTTTAATGAAATTTTGTATATAGAAAGGTTATCACACACAAATGGCACTTCCATGTAGTGTTTCAAAATCTGACCGTTAAAAACCGTTATTCTTGACATATTGTCCGATCTGGATGAAATTTGGTATGTACACTGGCTTTAGCCCAGTGAGGACTAAAATACCAGTTTCAAAAGTGTACATCGGTTAAATAACCGTTATTTTGCCTTTATTTCTTATCTCACAAAGCACTTGGCCGATTTATAAGCGGTTTGGAAAACTGGGAGTACGTTTATATGCTTCGCATCTTGTTAATTTTTGTTTTGTCTGTTGTTGCTGTCTTGCCACATCTTTTGCTACGCAATGCAATGTCTACAGAACTGCCTTGGCCACAGTCAAACCAGGGAACAATCAAAACAACAAATAAAGCTACTGGTTACAACGAAAAGACAGAGAAAAGAGGAAAAACAGTGATTGAAAAACGAAACAAAATAAAAGAAACATAAAGGAACGGAGAGAGACAAAGACCAACGCAGGCACAGACCGTAAAAACTCAAAACAAACCTCACCATGTCGACTATCTGGTTTGGAGAGAGAGGGTCGTGCAGCAAGAACGGGGGTTGAGTGAGGGCGGGCACAAGGAGTGGAGGAGGAGGTGTAGGCAGGGGCGGATTTAAGTCGCTGACGACCGGATAGTGAGGCCTGGTGGTAAGATGACCGCGCTGAAACAAAAACATAATCATCCTGATCGTCATCAAAATCGTTTCATTCTTCCTTATTGTCATCAGCAATATCATCATGACTGGTGTTATGACGACCATAAAAGAACGGTATTGTCGTCAGTGTTCTCATTGTCATCAACATGCTTCTCCCCCTCTTCGTCATCCTTATCATGACTGGGAAAACAGTTGTCGTCCTTATCATTATCATCATCAAGACGGAAAACAGACACAACCACACAGAAACATCACGGTCGTCATCATCACTATCATCAATATGATCACGACGGGAATACTAAGACGCAACCGCATATGAACATCATCATCATTATGACGACTGGGAATGATCATTATGTTCATGGAGGGAGCTGACACTACAGACACTCTTATCTGCTTCACAGAGATACATGTAGAGTAGAAAAAAACGACAGACGGTTATACAGACTCATTCAGACTAATTGTGAACAAACATGCCCACAAAGCACAATCGGAAATATCCAATGAAAAGCCAAGAAGAAAACATTTTAAAAACGACAATGTCACAGAGAGAGAGAGAGAGAGAGAGAGAGAGAGAGAGAGAGAGAGAGAGAGAGAGAGAGAGCATGTCGTACTGTAGTGCCTATCCCCCATGAAGGTGAGCAGTTGTTTCTTCTTGTAGAAAGGACACTGACTGTTGATCTGGGCCTGAACCTTTCTTCTTCTCCATTTGACGTCAGCCTGGCTGGTCTCCAAGTATTTCAGCACATGCGCCTCTCCCTGTTACATGTCATCGTCAGTATTATGCATGATTTAACGTTAGCATCACTATCATTATGTCATAAGCGAAACATGTCAACGCAACTTTTTGTTTTGTCTCTGACGTCAATCAGACGGACCTCAAGCGACTTCGGAACATCATTCCTAGCTCAACCACGGCTCTATCGTTATAAGAAGTTCGTATCATTACCATTATGTCAGTGAAACCTGTCAAAATAACTTTACGTTTGATCTCTTTGACGTCAGTCAGACAGACCTGAAGGTACTCCAGGCCACCATTTCTCATAGGTCACCATCGTTATTACGTCATCTTTATCTGCATATATTTTTTTCTTTTTTTACATGTCATCCTAGATATCACGTCATACTCATGTGGTCTCTCTCTCTCATGCCACCATTGTGATTACGTCATCTTCCTCTGATGTCACACTTATTGGTCTCAAGCTATTTCATTATCCTAGATTCATCCTGTCACACACACTAGCGTCATCATTATGTCACATAGCAACAAATCGTCATCCTCATTACGTCACCTTTACCAGATGTCAGCGCGCGCGCGCATGTGTGTGAGGGTGCGTGCGTATGTGTGTGTGTGTGTCACAATACCTACCGACTTGATGACGTATATCCAATCCACGTGGTGGAGATCGGCGGCAATGAGTTCCCCATACCTGTAGGACACAGCCAGCACTATGTTATTATTATTATCTTAGAGAGAGAGAGAGAGAGGGGGGGGGGGTGGCAGAGATAGAAAAAGAGAGAAAAAAAAGAGTGGCACACACACACACACACACACACACACACAGAGAAGAGAGAGAGAGAGAGAGAGAGAGAGAGAGAGAGAGAGAGAGAGAGAGATGGAAAGAAATGACAAATGACAAAGTGTTTAATGAGCCAGGCTTTCTGCCCATGAAAAGGGGAGGAGTTCACAAAGGGAAATCATGTCGAATACTACATATGCAATGAACATGATTATGTATCCACATTATTAATCTGTTAGAGAGAGAGAGAGAGAGAGAGAGAGAGAGAGAGAGAGAGAGAGAGAGAGAGAGAGAGGAAGAGAAGACAGACAGGCAGGCAGGCAGACAGGCAAACACACAGACTTGTAAGTATTGACACTCCAGGTTCCAGGGTTGTCCAGAAGTCTATGCATGGGAAAGTGTTTGAAGACAATGTGATTCCTGCAACCACACGACACAGTGCTTAGTTTCAATACATTATCCATGTTTCCTGGGTTGGCATCATTATATTATTCATGTTCCACGGGTTAGTATCATCCCACTATCTATGTTCCCTAGGCTGGTATAATATAATTCAATTCATCAGATTGTCCATGTTTCCTATGCTAGTAATAGATTGTCCATGTTTCCTATGCTAGTAATATTACATTCATCATATTCAATGGCGTAGTACCATCTCACCATTCAGTATCATCACTCACAGATTAGTATTATCACATTTTCCATGTTCCCTGGGCTTGTATCATTACTTTGTTCAGTGTCAACAGATTACCTATGTCTTCTAACTTCCTAATACCACATTTATCATGTTCCCTCGATTGGTACTTAAATATCGTCCATGTTCCGTGGATTGGTATTCTCATTTTGTATGAAATATTGTTAACGTTTCCTAGGATTACAACAACACATTGAACATGTTCCATGTGTTGGTATCATTCCATTATCCTTGTTCCCTTGAATGACATCGTTACGTCACTCAGAATCAACTTATCATGCATATTACCCAGGTTGGCAACATCAAATTTACCATGTTCACTGGGATGTTATCATCGCATTTTTAATGTCATCATATTATCCATGCTATCAAGTCGTTAACATCGCATATTTCAATGTCACCATGCTATCCATGTCACTAAGATTAGCAGCATGACACGAATCATGTGCCTTGAGTTGGTATCATCAAATCATCCATGTTTCCTTTGATAGTCTCATTACATTATTTATATTTCTTGTTTTATTAACCTCACATAACATCGAAATTCCCCTGAGTTAATAACACCTCATTATCCACTTTCTCTGGCTTACTTTGATTATTTTGGGTTCACTATCATTATATCATTCATGTTCTTTGGCTGTTGTCATCACATTATCCACGACCCTTGCATAAGTATCGCCGCATCACCCATATCATATTTGCCAGTTTTATTACATCATCCATTTCTCCTTTGAATTGAAATATATCATAGCTACCATCTTCCCTTCAACTCCATTGGGCAAACAGAGCTTACGTCGGTCCAACAGTTCACCTATTTGGGCTGTGTTATATTCTCTAATGCCAGAATAGACACAGACTCTGCAAACGTGTCTGTAACAACAACAGACTGAATTACACCAAAGTTTAAGTCTACGAATCAGTGGTCCTAACCACCTTCTGTTTGTTGCAGAGTTCTAGGTGACATACTACCATCGTCTGCACCTCCTTGTGCTCTTCCACCAACACTGCCTCCACAACATCCTCAACATTCATTGGAGCGACTTCACCACGAACATATAAAAAACTGCAAAAGTCACCAGCATCGAGGCAGTGTTGCACAAGACACAGCTGCGGTGGGCTCGTCATATATAAAAAGTGTAAGATTACTGCCTCTCCAACAGAGTGCCGTTTGGCACACTGTCCACTGGCCACAGGTACAGTGACTGTCTCAAAAAGATCTTCACCTCATGTGACACAGATCACAGACAATGGACAATTCAAGCTGCCAGCTGGAGTTATGGTGTCAAGCAGCTGTTTGAGCCGTCCCACGCTTCGAGACCGACTGCAGCGCCACCACTGAAGGAAAGAGGTAGTGCCCCCCCCAAAAAAAAAAAAAACAACAACAACAAAAAACGTAATGCCACAACCATACCTACACCGTCTCTGAGTGACAGAACATGTTTATCCTGAATCGGCCGCATCAGTCACCAGCGAGGCTGTACCAGGCGAGGAATGCCTTCATAAATTTTTGTTCGTGAAGTCAAGCCATATTATTACACATGTTTCCTGAGTAAGTGTCATCTCATTATCCAAGTTCGCTTGCTTGATATCATTACATTATTCATGTTCCCTGGGTTAGAGTCATCACATTTTCTGTTTTTTTTTTGACTGATGTCATCGTATATATGTTCCCTTGCACATTACCGTAACGCTATTCACGCTCCCTGTGTTTCTATTACTATATTGTCCACGTTCCCTCGGTCAGTATGTCACATTTTTCATATTCTTTAGGTTACTGTCATCACATTATCCATGTTCCCTGGCATAGAATCATCGCATTATCTAATTCCCTGTAAGTATTATCATATTATTAATAATCCTTAGGTTAACGTAATCACATTATTCACGTTTCCTGTCATAGGATCATCGCATTACGAAAGTTCCCGCACAAGTATTATAAACAATTCATGTTCCTAGAGTTTATGTCATTACATCATACAAATTCATAAAAGGGTTATTAACAACCGAACTACAGTTCGGGAACAGTATCATCCGATTAGGCAATGTCCATGCAGGCTAGTTTCTACAGCCACCTTTCCAGCTGAAGTGAAAGAAGTAGTACTCAATCAAACAAGCGGTGGTGTAAATGTGGAATACTGCACTTCTGCTGGCTTCCTGCGGGTAGACATCACAGGATGAAGTGCATCATACCACATCCATCAGTTCGCTTCCGACATTATCCCATGAAAAGCAGATACAGATTTTACCTGTCGACAGTCGTCGGACAGGTGGACATACAGACAGACAGACAAATGAACATATACACAAGCAGGCAGGCAAACTGACAAGGACATACTTGCAGATGTCCAGGTTCCTAGGATTGTTTCGGTCTTCAGCGAGAGCAAAGATGTCCCGATAATCCTGTCACAGATGGAGGAACAACAATGAATGAGAACGAGTGACCTAATCAATTAATCAATGAACTAATCAATCGATGCATGAATCTCTGGGCAGGCGTCTCTGTGTGTATGCGTATGTATAATGAATTCCACCCACGCCATCCTATTCCTCCCTTTCCCCTCTTTTGCTCATACTGGGCAGTGCTTGCGCGAGGAAATAATTCGTAATTGTGTGTCAGCACAAACAAGAGTGGACTGCCCTCTTTGCTGCCCTCGGTGAAGTGGAGAGAGCGGAGAGTGCACGAAAGGGCACGAGAAGATGGCCAGAATACAGGGCCATACTGTTTGTTGGTTACTCCGCTGGTTTGTCTGTCAGGGACGCTATAAACCCCATGTACATCGTTCAGATTTTAGCGCTCACCGCTGTGGCATTGGAATGTACAAAAGTCGGCATACTGGAGGGAGAAACTGGAGTGGTGAGGAGAAGGGCGGGGCATAGAATGGACAGGAAACGATGGGAAGGACCTTAAAACCGAGGATACTGGGCGGACTTAAATGCATGAAAAATGGAACGAATGAAGAGAGAGAGAGAGAGAGAGGAAGCAAGCTTGAAGGTGGCGGGGAGGGAGAGGGGAAGCGGGGTAGGAACAATAAGAAAAACCTGTGTGTGCGCGGCACGCGCGCGTGCGTGTGTGTGTGTGTGTGTGTGTGTGTGTGTATGTGATGTGTGTGTGTATGTGTGTGTGTGTGTGTGTGTGTGTGTGTGTGTGTGTGTGTGTGTGTGTGACAGAAAGAGAGAGAAGAAGGGAGGGGGAATGCAAAACGGAAACGTATATTTTCTTAATAGAACCAGGTAGATCACCACTCGCAACACCACCACCACAACAATCAAAACTTCATGACACATGTTTTTACGTCGTTCTATTTTTAAACGCTGGATTTTTTTCAAAGAGAGAGAGAGAGAGAGAGAGAGAGAGGAGGGGGGGGGGGGGGCGGGGAGGGACATGCTCGTCGAAGTCAGAGGGGGAGAGGGGGGCATTTGCCCCCCCTCCCCCCCATCTCCCATCCCCTCTTGTTCTTGCAATACTGGATGGAACTTTGTGATCTGTTTGTCCTACTCATTTGGTGACGCAGTAAGTTCTATTTTTGCTCTTATCCAGAATATACTGTCGAGCAGAAAATAAGCATATACAGCAATATAGCGAAACGTTCTTGATCGTGTGAAACATGTTCAATGATACGTGATTAAAATTGTATTGTAGAGTATATTACCGAGTACAACAAGCCTGGCAGCAATACATTTTCAAGCGCTGCCATCCACCGTAAGTTTCCTGAAAAATCTCTCGACGTTAATGTGGTATTTGTAACTGCTGGCGGTTGGATGTGTGAAGATCTGAATCAGTTTGAGACTTTTTACTGGTATTGATCGTTCACCCTTGGTGAGAGTGAGGTGGTTGTCAACCATGCCGTGAACGAAATGCGGTGTTGTTCAAAGCTGGTAGTAGGATGGGTGTATTGTTTTGGGGGGCAAGACTGATCTGGGCAGTTTTATTCACTGTTCGTTGTATAGTCCGGATAATCAGTCTTCCTTGATTTGGTTGCAGTGGTTGTGAATTTGTCTTCTTCTTCTTATGATCATTATCATCATCATGATTTTCATTATTGTAACTATCTACCTATCATTTTAAAATTTAACTTTCTACATTTCCCATTTATGTATTTCTCCCCCTCAAAATTCTCTCTCTTCTTTTTAAGTTCCATTCCGTACTTTTCGATTTTCACCCAGGGCCGAATCTTGTACCGAGAACAAAGAGACACGTGAACTGTTTGTTCTTCCTTTGTTTTCATTGTTTTCAATTATATTTGTTCTGCCTGAAGAAGACCAACAGGTCGAAACGCACTGTGTCTGTTTCGTAATTTGTTTGTTCCTTCGCTTAGCGGCCTGGTAATTCTATTTTTGCCCTTATGTTTCATTTCCGCGGTTATCCTATTTTGAAACCAGAATATTCTGTGAGTATCTTTATAGCATTCAAAATGTGTTGTTGTGTTGTATTATGCGTGCTGTACTCAAGAACGTAATAATAAATTACTGGAAAACGGGTTTTGTTTTCAATAACACAACAGTTCATAGTTGCAATATGCTTTGTGTTCTCAATAACACGTTGTGATATTGCTGCAGTATGCTTGTTGTGGTCAAAAATGTATTTTGATATTGCTGCAGTTATGCTTGTTGTACTCGTAAATGTGGTACAGCAATATGCTGTATACTTAATGACTCATCACTGTGTGAACGCACTGCATTGCATATATAAAAAATTCATCACCCTGTCACTGCAATGTGTTTTAGACACTCAGTAACTCGTTACTGTGTTACTACAATGTGTTTTATGGAGTCATAACCGGTCACTGTGTTACAGCAAAGCGTTTTATGCACTCAATAACTCGTCACTGTGTTACCGCAATGTGTTTTATACATTTAATAACTCGTCACTGTGTTATTGCAATGTGTTTTGTACATTCAGTAACTCGTCACTGTGTTACTGCAATGTTTTATATACTCGTAACTCGTCATTGTGTTACTGCAAAGCGTACACTCAATAACTCATCACTATGCTACTGCAAATGTGTTCTATACACTCAACAACTCATCACTGTCGATTGTAATGTGTTTGACATACTTAACAAGAAATTACTGAATTGCTTCAATGCGTTGCATGTTTAAAGATTTCACAGTAAACGACAAAGACAACTTATTCCATGCTGTACTCAGTATCTATATTCATTATTTACATTTCCCTGTCTCATTTATGGTCTCCTTTTGCTGCACACTGACAGACAGACAGACAGACAGATAGATAGATAGATGGATAGATAGATAGATAACAGTGTTTGAATCCCATCTTACAGTGGTCACACACAACACGCTGTCCGTTTAAACAGTACAAATCTTGTGTCACAGTGGCACACACAACAAACCACCCACAATTTTGTTACAACAGTACAAATCCTGTGTCACAATGGCAACACACAACACGCTGTCTGTTGAAGCAAAAAGTGTAAAAAGGGTTTGGACAGGTATCTGTTTGGTGGATGAAAATTAGGACGCGACTGACCGACCTTTTGTGCAGGTAAAAGATCTCGCTGTCCACTTTGGTCAGCACAGTGTGACGTCGCCTGTTGCCGCACAGCAAGTCACCCTCCTGTGACAATCATCATCACCACCACCTTCATCAGCAGCAACATCACTACTACCATTATGTCATCGTTGTATCATCATCATCATCGTCGTCGTAGTCGTCATCATCATCATCGTCGTCGTCGTCATCATTATTATCGCTAACATCACCATCGTCGCTGCTGTCATCATCGTTGTCATAATAAAACAAATCGACATCATTATACTGTTATCATTAGCAACATCAACACTTCCATAACCATCATAATCACCGTCGTCATCATCAGTATCAACAAAAGCCCTAACATTAGAATTATCATCATCCTCGTTCTCTTTGTATTGTTGGTGTATAGCAAGGAGACCCTTGATGATAACTGTCGTCTATGAATCGAACGAAGAGAGAGAGAGAGAGAGAGAGAGAGAGAGAGAGAGAGAGAGAGAGAGAGAGAGAGGCGCTAAATAGGACTAACAGGCAGTGCAGATCAATTGCCAATGATCAATATTTGACCCACAAATCACACAAGCCAGGGTCGGATACATAAGGCAAGAAGACACACTCGTCAAATACCGCTCCACACACATCGTCAAGTAGACAGGTGGTGACAGCCCGGCTCATGAAGGCTGTACAAAAGCCATCAAATCAGAACGAACACACTAGTTCAATGTTTTACTATCATTTACATGACACGTTATAATCAAGAAGTCTCAAAGTTCAGCATTACATTCTGCATGGAGGTTTTTTTTCCCTTCTGTGCTTTATTTTTATATCCATCCATCTACCTATCCTTTCTGGCCTTCCTTTTGCTGTGGAAGAAGGACAGAAGAAGAGAGAAGGAGGTGGAGAGAGAGAGAGAGAGAGAGAGAGAGAGAGAGAGAGAGAGAGAGAGAGAGAGAGAGAGACACAGAAAGAAAGAGAGAGAGAGAGAGAGAGAGAGAGAGAGAGAGAGAGAGAGAGAGAGCGAGCAAGCTGACTAAAAATAACATGCTTACGAAATAAAAAAAAAACTTGAATAGAGTTATAGTAAGACAGTGATCACAACGAATATTCGTATTTGTTTTGTTTTGCTATTTTTCGTTAAGTTGTTTTGGTGTTAATGCGGTTACAATGTTACAGGTCAGTTGGGAAAAGTGTTATGATTTTAGAAATTCAATAGCCAGCCACACACCACACACACACGCACGAACACACACACACACACACACACACACACACACACACACACACACACACACACAGAGGCACACACATATAGTAACGCAGACAAAGACAGGTATGTGCCCAGTGTCTGACTAGTACTTCGGGTTCACGCGTAGATCAAGCGTCTGCTACGTCACGTCCACGAAACCCTTGTCTTAAATCCTTTCAACTTAATGGTTAACGTATTTATCCAACCCAGCTGTAAACCCAGCACACTTCGGTATCGAAGCTTAGCAGACGAGGTGTAGGACATACGGACTGGACCGCACGCAGCGACACTTCCTTGATGAAACAAACGGTTATACTCTGAGCTTTCTTACAGCTGACAGTAACGGATCCTCTGCTGTTCTCTGATCTTACGTGTTGCAGACCGTGATGAATCCAGTGTCATACGCCTTTCTCGTGACAGTGTGGAATGGATCCTCCGTCATACATTGGCCTTTCTTACAGTAGATGGTAAACGATCGTCCTGGTTACTCTGGCCTTTTAAATATATGACAATAAGAGATCCTCGTTCAACCTCTTTGCCTTTCTTACAGCAAACAGTAAGGAATCCTTTATACTCTGGCCTTTTTAATTTTTTTTTGACAGTAGATAGTAAAGGATCTTCCCTTATACACTGGAATTTGTTACGCTAGATAGTAACGGATCGTTCCTTATACTCTCTGGCATTTCTTACTGTAGATACACACACACACACGGACAGACAGATGGAGATGAGTACAATTCGCTGCCCCTCAGACCATGTATGCCTGCACATAATAATGAGAATAAGATTAAACAAAATACGACTCGAAACTCCTCTGCGTCCACCCAGCAGTGAATGGGCACCTGATTCAGATCAGGAAAAGTATGGGCGGCGGAAGGGACAGAAATGGCTCCACCGTCCCTAATACGGTGCCGTGGACACGAAGACCCTCTAAACGTTTACAGTCCCTCGGCTCCAAGGCTATCGGACTTTAACCATAGTCTTGACAACAATAATGATGATGACAATGGTAATGATGATGATCATTGTTTTTCGTTTTATAAAGTTATATATATATATATATATATATTTATTTATACAAATATGTATTTCTTTTTTTCCCCTTTTCAGTTACACAGACGAACAAGACAGATCTCGCACAACTGATAATCATAGTTCCATGCAATCCGAATCAAAGGTAAAGAATTCACAATTCTTAAGAGCAAACACCTTCCCTTCCAGACAACTGTATCAACAATAACACTGATAACAACAACACTGACAACAACAACAGCTATATTAATAATGATAATGAAGAGGATGAGACTGATAATGATAATAACCATAATAATAATCATGATGATGATTGTGATGATAATAATAATGGCAACACAACAACAAAAACAATAAACAACAATAACAACAACAACAATAATAATAATGATAACAACAACAACAACAATCATATCATGATAAAGGATGGCAATGATAATAATGGCAACAAATGATGACGACGACAATGATGATCATATCACTGACAGTAAAGTGCATCAGAAGAAAGCAGGCAAAGACAGGGAGCAAAGCCTAGATGAGCACCGACCCCAAATCTGTCTCCAGCGTTGATTAGTTTGGGATGTTTGCCTCCTTCATGCTTCTCCACCACTGTGACACCGGGGACACACACACACACGACACACACACACACACACACACACGACACACACACACACACACACACACACACACACACACACACACACACACACACACACACACGACACACACACACACACACACACCACACACACACACACACACACACACACACACTTGATATCACTTCAAAACGTCACGTCGCCAATCTTACAAGCTGGTTCTATTCTTCGTTATAATGGCATGGACTGAGTAACAGGAAACCTTTTCATCTTCCTCTCAATCCTCTCATAGACAAATGGTGATCGATTGAAACTGAATGACCTTGACAGAAGGAAGGAGAGAGTGAAAGACAGAGAGGGAGAGAGCAAGGTGGGGGAGGAGAGAGAGAGAGAGAGAGAGAGAGAGAGAGAGAGAGAGAGAGAGAGAGAGACAGAGAGAGAGAGAGAGAGAGAGGAGGGGGGAGAGAGAGGCGGGGAGGGAGTGTTGATGGGATGAACGGAGATGAGGAATAGCTGTACTCACAAAATCACCAGACGATTTTAAACCTAGCACTGTGAATACGTGACCGCGATAATGAATGTGATACAGATAACATGGAGAGAGATATCAGCGGCAAACAGTTACAATAGCGGAGAGGTATCCACTTACAAATCAATATTAATTCACAGTTTATTACAATAATGTAGAACACACAATAAAAGTATAATTGATTACAATTGTGTAGCGCACACAATCAAAATATAGAAAACGAAAGAGAGAGAGAGAGAGAGAGAGAGAGAGAGAGAGAGAGAGAGAGAGAGAGAGAGAGAGAAATGAAGGGAGAGAGGAGAAAGGGAGGAGGATAGAAGGTTTGATGGAGGTGGTGGAGGACTCACTGCATCCTGTCAAAATGAAGAAGATGCCGTCCGGCCAATGACCTTTTTTCACGATCACCCGGTTAGCTTTGTACCTGGACATTATCATCATCATCGTCGTCGTCATCATCATTAACACTATCATCAAGGTCATCATCATCATCATCTTCATCATCACCGTAATCATCCAGTCCTAAGACGACCCCCTACAGTTGAGTGGGCTACAAATAAAATCGTCATCATGGTCATGATAATCATCACCATCATCATGGTCATCATTATTATCATCATCATCTCATCATAGTCACAATATTCATCACAAAGTCATCTTCATGTTAAGCTACTATATCATCTTCACCATCAATATCGATGCTGTCATCTTCATTATCATGGTGATAATTATCATTATACAGTCGCCTTTCCCTGTGACCACCTGGTGACCTTGGTGGGCCTACCTGGATATTGGTATTACATATATAATCAAACTCATTCACCTTCCACATCATTATAACTGGGAGACTCTCTCCCGTCTCTTCAGCTTCTCTTCTCTTTTTCTCTTACACAACACACACACAACACGCACACACACACACACACACACACACACACACACACACACACGCGCGCGCGCGCGCGCGCGCGCGCACACACACTCACACAGACATTCTGACTTTTCTCAATAACGGATGAATTAGCTTCTCAGCTGGACATCCGTATGCACATGCTAACTCTCCCTAAACTTGTCTATCCGACCATCTTCCACTCCTTCTCAATGATGCATCAAACTAGCTTGGCTTAATTAACAGTGCAGACAATAAAACACATGCAGAGACAAATCTACGCACATGCAAAGCACAAACCACCCCCACCCCCCAAATCTCCTCCAACACATATTGTAATGCATGAATTTGTATTCACTACAAGCTGGGAAACAAAAAGAAGGGGCATAAAAAAAATCACGTGGAGATCGCCCAGACACAAGAACAAACACATCAAAGGTAAAGAGATACCGAAACTAAGAGATATCACGCAAACAGAAAAACAAATACGTTAAGTTTCACACAAACAGGCAAACAAAAACATAAAGGTAACGCAAACAAAGAGGTATATACACAATGACACTCGAGCAAACAGATAAGAAATGCATGAAGCATCTTTTGATTAACAAACACATAAATGACTAAAGAACCATAGACACACAATCAATCAAATGGTCACACGAGCAAACAGATAAGCAAGTGTATAAAAGAGCAGTTTTTTAAAAAGAATTAAATAACTGGCCACACGCTTAGAAGGATGAATGGTTACCCAAATACACAGAAAAATAAACAGATAAATGGTACACAAACAAAGGGTCAAAAAGCTAAAACAGCCCAAAGGTGGCACAGACACACAGATCACTTAACAAGAGAGGTCTCACGTGTCATAGAAGCCGCGTTGAGCAATAGCTTTCTGAGTGGACAGTCTGTAGTGAGAGAACGATCTGAACATGCCCTTTAGTACACCGAGGATCTGCAACACACACACACACACACACACACACACACACACACACACACACTGTAATGTGAGAATGTCATGAACATGCCCTTTAGTACACCGAGGATCTGCAAAACACACACACACACACACACACACACACACACACACACACACACATACACACACACACACACACACACACACACACACATACACACTGTAATGTGAGAATGTCATGAACATGCCCTTTGGAACTCCTAGGACCTGTACAACACACACACACACACACACTCACACACACACACACACACACACACACACACACACACACACTCACACACACACACCACACACACACACACCACACACACACACACACACACACACACACACACACACTCACACACACACACACACACACACACACACACTGTGGTGCGAGAATGTTCTGAACATGCCCTTTAGAAAACCTAGAATTTGTAGAACACGGCACGAACACGCGCGGACACACACACACACACACACACACACACACACACACACACTCACACACAGAGGCACACATACGCGCGCGCGCGCGCAACACACACACACACACACACACACACACACACACACACACACACACACACTGCGGTGGAAGAACGTTCTGAACATAAATCATTAGTTTGACTAGCCGCTGTAGAACAGACTGACAAGCGTGTACGCTCACATACATACTAATACAAATGCGCATGTACGCACGCATACTGACACAGACACACACACAACATACACACTCACACGCACGCACCAGCACACACACACGCACACACACGCACCCGCGCGCGCGCGCGCACACACACACACACACGCACGCACACACACTTTGGTCTAATATCACCACATGTGAAAAGGCCCTATGGTACAGAACGAAGAGAAACAGCCAAAGTGACGAACAGACCTCGGCGACTTGTTGAGGGGAACGACAGCCTGGCATCACGGACATCATATTCCGTATATTGTCCGTCAGCAGCATCTGAAACCATGACAGTGACCATTCCCACTCTTTCGTGCACCAGCCAGAGTAGTTTACTATTCATGGAAAATCTTTCATCAGCCCCAAACACACACACATACAGACAAACTAACTTCTGACCGCTAATCCTCAAAGACAATTTTATTTTGCATGTTTCTGAGATGAAACAGAAAGAATCTGAATCAGACTGATCAGTTCAGGCATCGTTTTTTTTTTTAAAAACTCTGTTCCTTTTATGCTTAGCTAGTATAGGTGTCAGTTGATGTAACTGGTTCAATTCTTCATCACGCCAGTGATACCTGCTGCTACAGCCAATCCTCAGTTCCAAGTTCTTTAGTCCCAATAACTTTCTCTTCATAATGTTTCATCATGTAATCGGCATGGTTATCGCCAGCGCCAGCTCTTTTAGTCTGTCACGTTTTCAACATAATCAGCATCGTCATTATTTCCATTTCATCATCATCCAGGTCTCTCAGCCCATTGTCGCTATCATCATCAGTAGTATCATCATACCACCATCGTTTCCAGGTCTTTAAGTCCATCACCTTCTTCACTGTCACTATCATCACTTTCAAAACAGCCCGTTCATTCCGTCACCGACCTTTTCATCACTCTCCTCATGTTCACTATTACCATCGTTCTCCGTGCCAGCCCCTTCATCCCATTACCATTCTGTTCATCACCTTCATCGCCATCCTCATCCTCATCCTCATCATCACCATCATCATCAACATCATCATCATCATCATCACCAACTTCTTCAGACCAAGACTATTTTGGTCATTACCGTCTTCATCATCTGTCACCATGTAACCATCTGATTCCAGACCCAACTCGTTAACCATTTGTACAAATGCAACCTCTACATAATGTGACCAGCTAAAGAGATTTGTGCTCATTAAAAAAAAAGAGAGAAAAAAACAGAAAAAGAAACAGTTTTCATAAAAATCAGTGTTCCTGCGCTCAATTATTTTCCGGAAAAGTATACCACGTTGTTATTATTTCATTTTCATCGGTGTCTTCATCTTATAATCCCCTCACAATTCTCATTCCCGCATTCCATGTGTCCCTGTTCTCTGTGCTCTTCTGTACTCTTCTGGCTGTCAGCTATGGAAGCCAACCAAATGAGGCCGGAACTGTTCAGTTAGAGCGATGGACTCGTATTCATGGTAATCCTGGGGTTGCTGGTTCGCATCTCCGCCTCGCAGTGTCGGTACAGGGTGATCTTTCCCTCCGAGTTAACATTGGTTCTGACTCCACTTCGCACAAACAAAAGGGAAACCCCCAAAAAACCCTTCGAATGAGACTTTTAAGCGAGGTTCCGTGTGTGAACGCACGCATAACATCTTCCACACACTCCAAAGCCATCACAACTTTCGGAAGACATAGCCAGTCTGGCCGTTGGTATGGACGACACACAGATATTTAACATGCACCGAGAGAATGAAAAATATGTATGAAAATCTGAATAACTGACAGACTGAACGACGGGGGAAACGACTGAATGTCGTGCAAGCAGGCAGTTCTTCAGTCGGCTCTACCAAGGTAGGCAGCACGTTGTGCAAATGTGAGCATGGACTGTAAAGCACTTGGAGTTTGGACTCCACTTGAGGATAAGCGCTATATAAAAACCCTTAATAATGATAAAGATAATAATAAGAATAATAATGATGATAATAAAAAACCATCTTCCCTTCATCATTATTGTCATCATCAACATCTTTTACGCTCTCCAAGACCATTGTATAGAGTACAGTAAAGGGCGGACATATATAGCGCCACCACTACATATCCAAAACTACAGGATACAGTAATGGGCGAACATACATCTCGCATGTCCAAAACCATGCTACCGATTATCTCGGATGATGTCGCAGAGGCGGAACGAAAGCAGTGGATGACCACCACAAAAGACTGGACATGTCCAATGCATCTAACCTGCTGCACATGGCTCAGGACAAAGGACTGACAAAGGACTGATTGGATCCCTGACTGACCTGTTGGTGGCCCTTCAACTGACATGGACAATAATATTTTGCACTTCCCACTACACACACAAACACACACACACTCTTACGCGTACCTCGCTCGCACGTTCCCGTTTATAGTCGGCGACGTCAAAGGTGAGCTGCACGAGCTGTCTCCTCTCATTGGGCACAAACGTGACAAAGGGGCGGGGTGCCTTGCGCTTTGGGGGAGCGGTACTGGCCATCAGGTTGTCAATCAAGGCGTACCACGGCTCCTGGCGCACTCGGCTGGATAAAATTCTGTAATAGGCCCAGGTTCCACTGTTTGTTGTTCGGTTGTTCATAGAACTCTACATTTCTTCTTTTCCTTTTGCTTTTAGAGCTGCACATGCCATTTTTGTTGTTGGCCGAAAACAGAAAGAAAAAGTGTTCTCCCGTTTTCTTTTCTTTCTTTGTCTCTGATAGCATATGCACTGGTCATGCGCCAGAAGTTCTCAAGTTGGTGTTGTATGAATGTACAAATCGATCAAGTCCTAAAGCTTTCGCGCCTGCGTTTTTTTCTTTCTTTTTTGTTTGTTTGTATGTTTTTGCCTTAGTGATAATGGATTCTCCTGTCGTATCCGACGGATGAGCAGGCAGGCAGGTCATCTGCTGATGTGAGTCCTCATGTGGAAGTGCTTTTAGTAGTTATGAGTTAAGTAATAATGGGTATATATGCTTCTGTTTGCCTGGTGCTGTTGTATAGGCCTATATCCATACACTATTTTTCTGCCTTAGTATTTATAGGCTTGTTAAGAGAGATACCTTGCGGAAGTCAGAGATTTGGTCTCAGCCTGATCCCTAACACACCTAGACCACATAAACATAAAATTCACAGACAGATTTTGTTTGAAACAGGAAACTGGTAATTAAAACTCCAGTCAGGAGTAAAATCATACACTCTTCTAATATGTTATGAATGGCCACATATGAAGTTAGATATTCTTCCCAGCCTGAAATAAAAATTAAAGGCTGAACACGATAAACAGTCACACCCACTACCACCACCTCAGTTCATTTCTATTCACTCTTGTTAACAGTCACTGCCGCCACTACTACCACTACAAACTACTACTACTACTACTCACTCCTTGCAGATGTAGCACACCTGGATCAGCCTCATCACAGCACGTGCTCGTCGTCGAAACTTTACAATGGGCTGGAAAACAACAACAAACAATCATTGCCTTCAATATATCACATTAAACTGTGAACAGTGAGCCCCAAAATTATGTCAAATAATGTTACCACATTGAAACAGTGGATCAAACACTGCATTGAAATAACGAAAGACAACCGAAAATGAGACATAAATAGATCAAATACTGCTTTGGAATATCAACGGTCAACAGAAACTGACATTGGAATGTCAAGAAATTGTCAAATACAGCATTAACATATCAACAGACAACAGAAACTGAGACAGAAATGTCGATAATCTATGAAACACTGCCTTCATTTATCAACAGTAAACCAACACTGTGGCAAAAAATATCAAGAGTTGATAGAACGTCAACATCCAAACAAAACACTCCCTTCTATGTTCACTTTAGACAAATATCGCGAGTATAAAGCTGACTTCAAGCTGAATTCGAGTACTTTTTTTTTTTTCATATCTTGCATAAAGGCACACGTCATTTATCTTCTGCAGCCTACAGACCTTTTCTCTGACCGCCATGACGATGTCCGCCATTTTGGGCACCACTATTTCCTTCTTGCTGGCGGAGCGTATTAAGGTCAGGCGGCGCTGCTTGAGGACCAGCTGGTCTGTGGCGCCGTCCCTGAGGGCCTGGTGATTCCGCTGATCCAGCTGGATGGCGTCCCCTACCATCTTCTGCAGACGGCGCCTGGTCGTCAGCTGTCACAGCGGGGACGACAATGATGACAGTGATAATGATCACAGTGAAGTGAGTTGGTGATGACGATAATGATGATGATGATGATGATGATGATGATGATGATGATGATGATCATCATCATCATCATCATCACACTCTATCTCATCATGGTGTGTAGATCCCCAGCGGCTTTCTGCGCGTTTTGAGCAATGTTTGCAAAAGTAACTGAGCTTAAAATAGATGATCTTTGCACAGTGGCATGGAACTTGTTGCTAAAAACTGACTCCCATGGCTCTCTCTTTCTCACACATTCACCACATACACACATCACTTCTTGTCTGTCTGTCTGTCTCTCTCTCGCACACACCACACGCGCACGTTCGCACACGCACACGCACACACACACACACACACCACAACACAACACACACACACACCCGACTGATAAGGAATTGATATCACACTCACACACAAGCGACGTCTATTTGAATATTTATGTCACACTCACAAACAATTAGCTGGTATTGGCGTATGAATATCAAACACACTCGCAAACGTAATTACTACTGCTATTATTATTATCATCATCATCACCTTCATTTTACTTATTCTTATTTTCAATATCATTATTGTTATTATTTGCATTTTCATATTCTTGCCAGTCATCGCTACCATTACTATTTTCACCCATCTTGTTATTACTATCATTATTGTTATTGTTGTTATTCTTTTTCTTATGATGATGATGATAACTATAATTATTGAATCATCTTGTGAACATTCATTCCAACAACACACACACACACACACACACCACACAAACACACACACACACACAGAGGCACACACATATAGTAACGCAGACAAAGACAGGTAGGTGCCCAGTGTCTGACTAGTACTTCGGGTTCACGCGTAGATCAAGCGTCTGCTACGTCACGTCCACGAAACCCTTGTCTTAAATCCTTTCAACTTAATGGTTAACGTATTTATCCACCCAGCTGTAAACCCAGCACACTTCGGTATCGAAGCTTAGCAGACGAGGTGTAGGACATACGGACTGGACCGCACGCAGCGACACTTCCTTGATGAAACAAACGGTTATACTCTGAGCTTTCTTAGAGCTGACAGTAACGGATCCTCTGCTGTTCTCTGATCTTACGTGTTGCAGACCGTGATGAATCCAGTGTCATACGCCTTTCTCGTGACAGTGTGGAATGGATCCTCCGTCATACATTGGCCTTTCTTACAGTAGATGGTAAACGATCGTCCTGGTTACTCTGGCCTTTTAAATATATGACAATTAAGAGATCCTCGTTCAACCTCTTTGCCTTTCTTACAGCAAACAGTAAGGAATCCTTTATACTCTGGCCTTTTTAATTTTTTTTTGACAGTAGATAGTAAAGGATCTTCCCTTATACACTGGAATTTGTTACGCTAGATAGTAACGGATCGTTCCTTATACTCTCTGGCATTTCTTACTGTAGATACTTAAAAGATCTTCATTTATAAGCTGAGGTTTCTTAGAAGAGATAGCAGAAGATCCTTCTTTTTACTCCGGCCTTTCTTACAGCACCGTAATTGATCCTCAGCTGTACTCCCCACCGTCAGTTACCGTCCACTCCATCCCTCAATCAACACACACACACACACACACACACACCACACACACACACACACACACACACACACACAATCTGACTAACCTCCTTGGCTTTCCTCATGGCCGACTCCAGGGGGTCCTCCTGGGAGTCGGAACTGCTGTCACTGTCCGGAGGGGACGGAGTCAGGGCCGGCGGTTCAAATCCCACCGTCTTCCGGGGAGCAGGCACCAGCGACATCATGGTGACAACTGTTCCACACACACACACACACACACACACACACACACACACACACACACACACACACACGTGAATAAAGGAATAAAGGCTTGTATCCGCTACTGCACTGCAGATATTTGGATCCGTTTTTCTTTTTTCGTTTTTTTCTTCTTTACATTTTGACCTGTTGGACAACAAAATGTACTGAAAAATCAACAAACAAACAAAACAAAACAAAGTAAACTGAATGAAGAGAACTGGACGTTAGGACTTGGCAACTTTGTTCCTGTGTGTGTGTGTGTGTGTGTGTGTGTGTGTGGTGTGTGTGTGTGTGTGTGGAGAGAGAGAGAGAGAGAGAGAGAGAGAGACAGAGAGACTCGGTGCAAGTCCCGATAAGCGGTAAGACAGAATAGGAAGGACAAAGTAACTTGTATTCTGATTGTTAGATCCCCATATCATGCTTGGAGGGGGTTGGGGGGTTGGGGGTCGAGGAATGATGTTGTTTTGATGCCTGCCATTTAATGTGCACCGCCATCTTAAATTTTGCACATGTTCACACCCTCTTCTTCACCCCACGCACCCCCCTTCATCTACCCTACCGTTTTTCTTCTACATACATCTGTACTACGTCACTGTCGTGATGACGAAAGAATCATGTGTTGTTTTCCCCTACTAGTTGTTTGTTCAGCTGACATTAAATATGCATGTTTTGTCATAAAGGAAGAAGCTACAATTTTCAGTTGAAGTGAACAAAATTAAACCGACAGAAACCGAGATGGCGGACAGAAATCGCGATTGTAGGAAAGTGGTTTTAGAGCGTTTAGCGCACCTTGAATCTTGCTCGTGCCTTGAACTTTAGGTCTGTATGTCTCTTGGACGGTAACGTTGTCTCCTGCACATGCCCCTGTACTTACAAGGTCACGATGTCTGTCGCGAGTATCCCTCTACTTCAGCTACGATGTCTTTGGCACGTGCCCCTGTGTTTGAAATCAAGATATCTTTATCGCGTGCTCCCGTACTTAAGGTCAAGCTGTGTTTTACACGGCCCCCCCCCCCCCCCACCCGTATTTACGATCACAGAGACTCTTGCACGTGCCCCTGTAATCAAGATCGCAGTGCCTTTTGCACGTAGTCCTGTACTTGAAGTCAAGGCGTCTCCAGTACGAGCCGCTGTACTTCAAGATCACGGTGTCTCTTGCACGTGCTCCTGTACTCAAGATCATAGTGTCTCTTGCACGTCGGCCCTTTTCTTAAGGTCACGGTGTCTCTTGCACATGCCCCTATACTTAAGGTCATGGTGTCTCTTGTATGTATTCCTCTACAGAAAGTCACGGTGTTCTTTGTATGTGCCTCTGTATTTAAGATCACGACATCTTTTGTACGTGCCCCTGTACTGGTGTCTCTGGCACGTTCCCTTCTACTTTTAGCTATTTTGTCTATTGCGGTGTCCCTGCATTTAATGTCACAGTGTCTTTTGCACGTGGCCCTGTAATCAAGGTCACGATGTCCCTTGCACATGTTCTTATACTTAAGGTCACGATGTCTCTTGGACGTGCTCTTGTACTTCAGGTCACGGTGTCTCTTACGCGAGCTTCCGCACTTACGGACATTGTATCTTTTGAACGTGTGCTCCTGTACAAAAGGCCACCAAGTCCCTCGCATATGTGCCCCTATTCTTACGGGTCATGATGTCTCTTCCACATATGCCCCTGTACTTAGTGCCACGGTGTCTCTTCCACCTGTACCCCTGTACTTAAGGTCACCATGCTTCTTCCACGTGTGCCCTGTACTTAAAGCCATGGTGTCTCTTCCACATGTGCCCCTGTATTTAAGGTCACCATGCTTCTTACACGTGTGCGCTGTACTTAAGCCCCCGGTGTCTCTTCCACATGTGCCCCTGTGCTTAAGGCCACCGTGTCGCTTGCACATGCGCCTCTGTACTTAAGGTTACCATGTTTCTTACACGTGTGCCCTGTACTTAACGCCACGGTGTCTCTTCCACCTGTACCCCTGTACTTAAGGTTACCATGTTTCTTCCACGTGTGCCCTGTACTTAACGCCACGGTGTCTCTTCCACCTGTACTTAAGGTTACCTGTTTCTTCCACGTGTGCCCTGTACTTAACGCCACGGTGTCTCTTCCACCTGTACCCCTGTACTTAAGGTTACCATGCTTCTTCCACGTGTGCGCTGTACTTAACGCCACGGTGTCTCTTCCACCTGTACCCCTGTACATAAGGTTACCATGCTTCTTACACGTGTGCGCTGTACTCAAGGCCATGGCGTCTCTTCCACATGTGCCCCTGTGCTTAAGGCCACTGTGTCTATTGCACATGTGCCTCTGTACTTAAGGTTACCACGCTTCTTACACGCGTGCCCTGTACGTAACGCCTGTACTTAGGGCCACGGTGTCTCTTCCACCTGTACCCCTGTACTTAAGGTTACCATGATTCTTACACGTGTAAACGTCTGGAGTTGCGTTGCAGGGTAATAAACTATTTCCCTCGATTCGAAAACAGAAACTTTGAATTCTTCTGTCCGTTCTAAGGGTCCGAGTTCCTCAAGTTTAAGTCATCACACTCACTCAACATTCAAACAGGCAAAAAGGTAATTATGGACCCCCCCCCCCCCCCCCCCCCCACACACACACACAAACTGGCTGAAGACAAATCGTAAGACCAAGCAGCTGTCCAAAGGGAAACCACTGTTCTCACTGCTAATAGCTCCAGTCGGGAAGAATTGTTTCCCATACCAACCACTTTGGTAGCCGAGTCGTTGTCTAACCTCAAAATAATCTTAAATAAATGTTAGCAAACCGCCAAGAGAAACGTGGACAAACATAGTCACAAGACTCGTTTGTCCACGTTTCTCTTGGTGGTTCGCTAACATTTATTTAAGATTTGTTTAGATTCCGCCTGCAGTCGTCTCACCTTGCAACTAGATCTCAAAATAATCGTCATTGTTGCTGTTATTGTTGTTGTTGTTGTTGTTGTTGTTGTTGTTGTTGTTGTTGTGTGTGTGTGTGTGTGTGTGTGTGTGTGTGGTGTGTGTGTGTGTGTGTGTGCGTGTGTGTGTTTTGTGTGTGTGTGTGTGTGTGTGTGTGTGTGTGTGTGTGTGTGTGTGTGTGTGTGCGTGCGTGTGTTGTTGTTGTTGTCGTTGTTTGTTGTTGTTGTTTGTTGTTGTGGGGGGGGGGTGTATGTGTTTGTGTGTGTGTGTGTGTGTGTGTGTGTGTGTGTGTGTGTGTGTGTGTGTGTGTGTGTGTGTGTGCGCGCGTGCGCGCGCGCGCGTGTGTGTTGTTGTTGTTGTGGTGGTGGTTGTTGCTGTTGTTATATCTGCTGCATGCTTTACAACACCAATATTTGATCTACTCGTCCCAGTATCTAAAAAGATCAGCGTTTTATCCGATTTTATGTATATCACGTACTTTTTTTTAAACAGTATCATTTTCAAATTTACATAAAGAATGGGTAGAAAAAAATCTGCGTGACGGTAACGGCGCTGAGAGGCCACGAACAATAGGACACAAAAACTCCAGAGATCATGAAGGGACAGGATAAATATCTCAAGTCGCTAGCTTGCTGTTCGCCTTGGTCGGAGTCCTGCTGTGCTTCGCGAAGGTCACCATCCGGGCACCACAGTCACCGTGTGCAGAGAATTGTTCAACGGACGGGCTGCCAACTCAGGATAACATGTACACAGGCTTGTCGTCTCCCACTATTCAGAGAGATCGGCCCATCGTCTGGACGTAGCTTTTGTCCGATGTGCGAGCCTCCAAGCGTGCGTTTTAAACGTAAGAGTTTGACACTATCAGCGGCGAAGAGTGGGGTAGACAAGAGACAGACAAAGAGCTAATCAGTTCAGTAGGAAGCGGTGGATGCGTTCAACATGGGCAATTGAACTCTAACTTAGCAAAAGACGAAGACACTCATTACCTCTCTTTCCAATCCATGGGGAAAAAATCAAACTTCGGACAGCTTTTGCTTACGGTTAAAACGTCTAAACACACAATATTAATTTCTTGTGTTTAAAGAGGGGAAAAAAATCTCATTGCTCACATTGCAGACATGGTTACTTAGTCTATGGAGTCTCAGCGGTGGTCCACTCGTTTTGGCTTTAGTTTCACCGAGGAGGCGTCACGGTGTGCGGGCTAGTCCATATACACTACACCCCATCTGCCGAGCCGAAGCTCAGGGTCCACGGGGATGCACAGTAATGAAGGGAGTGGACACTGAAGAACCAGGTGTGGCCCTGTCTCAAAGGTAGCTCGCCTGCGTTTGCTGACGCCGATGTTCTTCTACACACATCCACTACACTACACACACCGCTTCCTGAATCTGTCTGCTCGGCTCGGTGGTTCGGAGTCTAAATGGGTTCGCAGTCACACGTGATTGGAATCATGGCTCCCAATCGACCCCCCCCCTTCCCCTCAACCTCCCTTCCCTCTTCGTCCCCCCCCCCCTCCTTATTTCCCATCGATCCTCCCTCCCGCTGACACGCTGCTGTTCAGGTGGTTTATGAAGTGTTGTGTTAACCCCACCCCTCCCCCCCACCCCATCCCCCGCCCTCTCCCCTCTCTCCTGTGGGCCTTGTCACCTGAGATGGAAGAGGACGTCATACCTGAAATGCTGCCTCTTTGCAGGGGTCCAACAGACAGGTAAATTGTCACATTGTCTGCAGTTTCCTGTTGGATTTTACACCCCGATCCCCTTACACCGCAACAGTGCCAACAAAGTCCACGCTGTTCACAGCGCCGAGTTTATCAGTGGCAGTGGCACCGGCAAAGACAATGGAACTACGCTGATCGCTATGTCCCGGTTGAGTGAACTCCGTGAATGAATGTAAGTAAAGCTACTGCGCTCACACACACACACACACACACACACACACACACACACACACACACACACACACTATTAACACACACACACACACACTATTACACATATACATACATTTCCATACACAAACACGCACATGCGCGCGCGCACGATTACACACACACAGAGAGAGAGAGAGAGAGAGAGAGAGAGAGAGAGAGAGAGAGAGAGAGAGAGAGAGAGAGAGAAGGACAAAGCAAAATTTGTCAATTTAGGGATCCCTCCCCTCTTAGTTATGTGATATTATTCTCTATTAAAAGGCCAAATCTTTTTCCTATCTAAATGTATGTATATATATATATATATGTGTGTGTGTGCGTGTGTGTGTGTGTGTGTGTGTGTGTGTGTGTGTGTGTGTGTGTGTGTGTGTGTGTGTGGGCGCGCGCGCGCGCGCGCGCGCGTGTGCGTGGTGTGTGTGGAGAGAGAGACGGACACAGACACAGACAGACACAGACACACACACACACACAGAATCTTTTTGATGAGGGGAAAAACGGAATAAGTACAAGTTTGCTTTTTATGCAGCTGGCCCTCAGTAAAGGGAATTATAAAGAAAGTACGGACAAGTTATACAGATATTGTAAAACACGTAATGTCAATTAACACAAAGAGGAAACGATTGTGCATATGTGATATATTTGGGATGAATTTTGTTAAAATGATCGAGAATACACATTCTTATGAGACCGTCTAAAGATTTCAACACAATACACAAGATATGTAATCAGAAAAATCAGAGATGTCAACTGATTTACAAATGGGTATGGCTTAAAGCAATTCGGAAAGCTTTTTGAATCTGGTTTTTACTTATACCTTCACATGTAAAAAAAAATGTAGGTGAGTAGTTAAGACATCAATGGAACAGTAGGTGTGTAATCCGACCATTAATATCATATATACCACAAGTACGCATACAAAAAGATGGATTACAGTATTATAAATATCATGGACAGACATTAAAGGGTTATCCAAGTCAGAAAAATATGTTTTCTGAATCACAGAAATCTTGTAATTACGCTCCTGCACTATTAGATTTTGCTGCTGATCAGCAACATCACAAAAGGGACGTTACATTTTTCAGTAGAAAGTTCTTGAAGAGATCGCGTTTTTGCGTTGATATTTGTATTGCTCAGCTGACAGATACCATTTCAAATTCACTGCATTTAGTATTTTACGAAACGAGTTCTTGAAAGCACTTCTTTTGAGCTGCGCGTTTTAGATGTTTGAGCATACTCCATGCCAGACAGTAATGATGATGAGCAGCAGATTTAAGAATTCTACCACAGAACCAAGCACAATAATGCTGACAAGAAACAGATCCTCATCGTTTAGGTGATTTAATGGAATGGCAGGTGCAGACACCCAAGAAGACTGGAAATTTTCTGCGGCCTCTGTTCTAATCAGACTATCAATAACAGAGGATTACGCCTGCTAGAAATTGCTACTGCTAATGACTTGGTTCCCGAAAAAACTCGTAAGTTTGAATACGGCATCAAGACGATGGACATGGCACACTCCGCACTGTCAGTACTATAGCTAGACCGACCATATCCATGTGAAGAACCAGTACAGGTCTGGTATTACAAGAAGGACATTTTCAAGAACTGATTTTGGTTGTGGTCACGACCTTGTCATGATGAAGTACTAGAAGAGAATAAATATAGAGCAGTCTCAAATTCAGTTTTGACAAAGATCCTACCATCACTGAGCGTTTCCAACCACTACAGGAGGAAAATTTATCCCCTGTACTTCTCTTTGAAGAAGACCTTGAAGCTCTCACTAACAATTCAACTGAGTTATGACAGAAATGGCAACAGAGATCCTGGGAATAAGCCGATGGAAATCGAAACCATGATCTCATGACACCCTTGGGAGATGTGTGACACTAGACGGACCCTAAAACCACTCAAGATGACTGATGGTGAGAAACACAATGGCGTAAGAAAAAGATAATCAGTTAAAAAAAATGAAGGATGTAAAGGAAAGCGGGATCGAACAACAGTGTGAAGACATAAAACAAAATAACAACAACTAGACAACAACAAAAGAAAAAAGCTTTTAAAACTGCGAATACCTGACCAAACAGAAGCAAAGAAATATCTGCACAATTCAGTACAGAAGCTGTCTCACACTAGGAGAAAACATCATTAAAATGGACTGAACATTGCTCTGAAGTCTACAATAAGCAGAGCCCATAAAATCCAAATATACTAACCGTACAGAATTTATCAAAAGAGGCTGTAATGAAATCGTTGGTATGCGGGAAGGCTGCAGGCATTGACAACATCTCTGCAGAAACATGATCGAGATGCAGTAACTGATATCCTAACTGCTATCTGCTACAAAATATGGCACTCTAGAGAGTCGCCGAAGCCATGGACTCAATCCATAATTGTCATACTTCACAAGAAAGGAAATCTTCAACACTGCCAGAACTATCACACTATAAGCTTGATCAGCTACGCCAGCAAAATAATGCTAAAAATCATTTTGAAATGATTGCAATTGCAAGCAGATACCATCATTCCTGAAGATTAGGCTGGATTCTCCAAAGGCAGAAGTACCATCGAACAGATTTGAACCTACGTACCCTAAGCCAAAATCATCTCCAACAAGAGAAGGAAGTTCAAATACGTCTTCATAGACTTCAAGCTCATCAACGCCATCCAGCAACTGAACTCCAAAGTGACGAGTGCGGTGTTCATACAGGGTGATACCGGAGAATGGTTCCACACTTCAGTTGGTGTTCGTCAGGGCTGTCTTCAATCTCCTTTACATTTCAACATACTGATGCATTTGAAGAAGACATCAGCACAGTCAGCTTTGGAGGAAGAACCATCATAAATCTTCGATTTGCAGATGACGTCGATGGCCTCAAAGGCAGTGAACAAAAACTCTCCAAGCTTGTTGAAGGACTGGGTGGAACACCAACAAAGCATGGCATGAACATCAGCGCCGAGAAGACCAAACTGATGGCCAGCTATACCACCACCACCAACACTGATATAACTGTACATGGTCAGAAGCTAGAGTCTGTTCAACAATTCATTTACCTGGAATCCTTTATCGGCGGCGAGGGACCCAAACCAGAAATCCTATCAAGAGTAGCAAAGACAGCACTGTCCAAGAACGTTTAAAATGAAACAAAAGATCAGACTCCTTTGTGCACGGGTATATTTCGTCTTCCTGTACGCATGTAAGACATGAATCCTCCAAGCCGATTTGGAAAGAAGAAGAGCCAAGCCATGGAAATGAGATGTTACCGCACATCATGATACTAGCGCGCCAAACCGTCAGACAACATACAGTATTACACGAAGATCTGTTGATAATCAGTCAAAGAAAGAAAACTACGTTGGTGTGGCCATCAACAAGATGCTATGGCCTAGATTAAACAATCCTCAAGGGAACTGTTTAAGGAGAGAGACTTTCGAGAAGACAGAAAAAATGACGGACTGACAACATTGCTGAGTATACATGGTAAAAAAAAATTGCTGAGACCCCAGCCTTGGCACACAACCGACAGAACTGGAGGAACCTGGCGAAATGTTCTTCAACGTGCGCCCCAATGTTTCCCCACAGATTTAAGGGAGAAGATGAAGAGAGTTGGGGAGAGCACAAAAAGAAAGTAACCTGGGTAGCCAGATCCGTTCAGAGGCCCTGGTCTGACGCTAGTTCCTGCTGGGATTCCCTTCATCACTATTCTTTTCTTCTTTTCTTTTTTTTTTTTTTTCTCGAGGTGAGGTGAGTAGGTGGAGTGTGGGGGAAATGCACTGCTGTTAACTGCTGGTGCATATGAATTTAATGGAGGAGAGACCCTTTGCTTAATTGACCCGAGGGCACAAAACTGCTTTGTTGTTGAAGTTGTTTCATTCCTTGATTTGTCCTGCGGAAAATGCCAGGTTCATGTTTTCGTTTGTTTGCTTGCTCGTTCATTTTAAGCACGCTGAAATATTTGACAGCTGAATTAACATACATATAAAATAAACCCGTTATGGAAAAAAATCGTATCGTTAGACACTTTGAAATAAAATCCTGTGTTCAGTTAAAATCCCAGTTGTTTCGAATAAAATCTGTGAGACGTTCACATCTGCCAATAATCTATGAAAAAGAAAGAAACAGGGACTAACTTACTAAAACAGTTGTGTCACCTTGCCTGTATAAGAAATGTCCGCAAGGTATCGAGTTATCCTCCTCGGGAGATCCACCACTCCACCACACTCTCTCAAAGTCGCAATGGCAGTCGACAGGCTGTCACAATGCGCATGCGCTGCCTCACTTAGATTAATTACAATTGAAATTAGGCTAGGCCTAGGAACAGGGTAGGCAACAACTGTTCGAAGTGCAGTCCATGCTTCACCTCGTAAAAGAGAACAATTAGGCGTCTCGCCGGCTATCGATGCCGGTTGTGGCAGGCTGTCAGTTCAGGCGTGAATGTCTTAACAGGGCGCGCTTCAGTGAGCAGGAAGAAGCATGGCGCGACCAAAACTTAATTTGTGCTGTGAAGAGGGATTAGGGTCACAGCGTAGATCAGAAAACACGTACACACAAGATCTCTGCTTTGACGTAGATCTACACCATGTGAACTCGGACGGCTTTTTGTACAGGGTAGATTTATCGGGTATAGGCAAACTTTCAAAAGGTTGTGGTCGCATGGTTCCTATCACCCCTCATGTCCACAACCGCTCCACCACCCCGGTTTTCTATCATTGACAAGAAAATGAATGAATCGCTGAGCACCATCTGCTCTGATGTGTGTTGGCTAACTGTTTATTCTTCTTTTCGCCTCCATGGGATGTTTCCAGGAACATCGATTTGTACATGCCTGTACATACGCACGCGCGTGCGCGTAGACATACACACATGCGTGCGCGCGTGCGTGCGCTCACCTGCACTATACACAAACACACATCCACACAAAGTCACGTCACAAGAAGTCTCTGTAAAGCTGTCACAGTCAGCTAGGGTCGTGGGTTAATCCGGCGATAATCCAGTATCACTAATCCGTTAATTCCAACAAGGAGTCTGTACAATGATGGCAACTAGACGGCGTAGTGTGGTGGCGGAAGAGGTGGTGGTGGTAATGGTTGTGTGAGGGGGTGGAGTTGGGGGAGGGGGTTGGTGGTGGAGGGTGAGGGCGAGGAGGAAGAAGAGTGGTGATACAGGTAGAATGCTATGCAACAACCAGCGAAGTATGAAGTTCCCAATCAGACCACACACATCGGGATGCCTCCCTTCTGGTCACACACACTCACTCACACATACGCACACACATGCACGCACGCACACACACCACGTACGCTCGCGAGCGCGCGAGCATTGTCTCCCTTCACGACGTTTTATCACCATGATGATCAGTATCACATCCCCCCCCCCCCTCCCCCTCCCCGTTTCTGCCGAGACGAGAACTGACCGCATTTCACCGAGTTAACTGTTACACGTAAGTGTGACAGCAATTACAATCATAACAAAAAAGCTATTGCAGTCATCAAATTTGCTGTTAAAATGAGAGAGGAGAGAGAGAGAGAGAGAGAGAGAGAGAGAGAGAGAGAGAGAGGACTAAAAGAATAGGCATACATGGAGATATTTTGCAACTTTTTGGGGGGCTGTAGGCCCCTAATTTGTATTCCTTTACAACATGAAGTTTGTTCCCCCTGTCTTGAAATGTGTCGTTCGGAAAACTGATGTGACGATGGTGATGAATATTCATTTCATGTTTCAAACTCACATGACTGACGATGATAAAAAATGATGATGATGACGACGACGATGATGATAATAGGAATAATAATAATTAAAGTGATAATAATTATAATCATAACATAATGAAACAGATAATGAATTGTTAATGAAGTAGCCTACATTGGGATCTTTAGGGTGATGATGAATCTGAAAAACCCTGTCTTTGTAAATATCCTATACCGCATTCACAGCCTGAATCTTTTGTTCTTTATCACACGTTTCCTTAAAAAAAGAAAAGAAAAGAAAAGATCAGCTTGATATGCCCTCAGTATCACGAACGGGATGACAGAAGGTGAAGCGTAAACCTCAGACAGAATCTGACGGGACGATGACGCCGGTGTCGTCTACCCGAGCCCCTGGTGTAGTTTACCTGAGCCTCGGTGTTGGGACTTCATAGCCTGGTGTGAAGTTTCAGAACTGGTGGCGATACTGAAACTGTCACATATTGCGCAGGTGTGTGTGTGTGTGTGTGTGTGTGTGTGTGTGTGTGTGCGTGTGTGTGTGTGCGTGTGTGTGTGTGAGTGCACACTTGAGTGTGAAGGCTCGTGGGGGGTTATCAGTTTATCAAATGAAATCTGTATATCTGACAGGGTATTTCTAGACCAGAACATCAAACACACACACACACACACGCACACACACACACACGTACGCTCACGCACATACACGAACGTAAACACATATGTGCACATGCGCCGCGCGCACACGCACATGTACACACTTCGTCCAGTTTTCGGATTATCTGCAGAGTTTCAGGGATTTTGTTTTGTTTTGCTGTCTGTGAGTTTTGTGAAATGTTCTGTTAACTGGTTGTGATGCTTCTTGGAATGTTTTGCTTTTTGGAAAGATATGTGTGGACTGAATCTTTTATTTCTTTGATTTAGTTTATGTAGTGATAAATGAAAAGGCAAGAAAATATGAAAGAGCTGGTTTGTCGACATGATATTAAATTTCACTGAAAACCGCCAACAACTTTGAATTCTTTGTTCTCTTTCTCATTCTTACCCTGTGTGTGTGTGTGTGTGTGTGTGTGTGTGTGTGTGTGTGTGTGTGTGTGTGTGTGTGAATGTGCATTTCCGTTCTCTCTCTCTCTCTCTCGTTTACCTTACTTTCAAATTTCAGTAAGCAATACTCTCTTTCTCTCTCTCGCTCATACACACGTGCACTTGGTATTTGGACAGCCTTATCAGAGATGGATCATTCTTCGTCCAGTCTGTATTGTTGCCGTATTAAATGACATCTTCAAGCTCTCAGAGGGAAAAGGGGTAATTCTGATAATGCTACAAAGTATATCCCCACAACGAAGACAAAGAAGCAAAAAAATTTGTTGATTGTCAAAACAAAAATGTTATCAGTGCTTTAGGTGACCATGGGCATGTGGGAAGAAATATTTACATTATACCACTCGAACAAACAGTAACGTGTTTTGCCATGGAGTATCATTCGTGTTGAAAAAAACGAAAGAAAAAAAAAAAAACGTGCCACGCGGACAATCGTTCTTCATACTGGTGACAGATACATCCACTCACAAAAGTAGCTCATTTGTCAAAATTCTTTGAATCGTTTTTTGCCTCCTTAACTTTCCATTTTCTGCTAGTCCTTAGTTGGGCTTGAATTGACCTCACAACCTCGTCTGCCGAGTTTTAAAGCATAGGTAGTAGTAACCTTGCTTCCCATTCTGTAGTGCTCCAGGTGGGGATTTCAGGGGGTAGCTTCAGTTTTGACTGGCAGCTGTAGAGCTAAAATTCATTGAGACTAGGTGAGACGCCAAGCTATTTCTTCGTGTATTTGCTGATTTTGGCCTCTATTGATTCCAGTGTACTAGTTGTGATATTGTACATCAGTAGAGGCCAGAGCAGCTTTATGATCAGCATAAACTGCAGACACCAGAATATGTACTGGCCGGGGAGGCCACACTGGCCTGTTACTTGCTTTCTTCTGATTTCATCTTCTGTATGAGTGCATGTGCAAACTTTTGAGTGAATGTATTATCGGTAACTGCAATGATAATCAGACTGATCTATCACACCACATGCATCCTGACACATGCAGTACACAGAAGTCCAAGTTTTCAATGTTCTTTAACTTCCACTGGAGCATACATTTTCAAATCAACCTACCAAACAGGATCCTAATCACTCTAATTACGAATATTCACCATTAATGATCACACAGAAAAGAGCCTCAATCATTGGTCAGTACCAGAACATCACATTTGCAAACTCTTTCACTTACAGTCTTGAACAAACCATTTTAAGTGGCATGTAGAAGCATATTTAAGACATTTCATCCTTAAATGGAACTCATCCTCAATTAAACACTACAGTCTCTACTGATTCCTGAATCGGGCAGTTTCTTTTTTTATGTTGTATTAACCTAGCCTAGCAGAGACAAAAGGGGTGGGGAAAGGTGGATGGGTTGGATGGTGGTGGTGGGGTGGGCGGGGACGGAGGTGGGGAAAGAGGGGGTGTAGAGTGGGGTGGGGTGGGGTGGGCAATTGTCTGTGTTGGAGCGCAGGCTGACACTTGTATGCTAAGAGACTCCCAGTGTGGTGCTGATATATGTCTGGAGTCTTTGGTTGCACTTTGTCCTCAAGAAGTGAGCTCCACTCAATGAAGGAATGAACTCTGCACTTCTGTCATCTTCCACATAAGGGACCTGAAGAACCTGCTGTAATTTGTGCTGGACATTTCTACTCCGTTCAATGAAAACAAGGTCAGTACAGTTATCGGCTCTGATATCACAGTTGTCCTCCTGAGGCTTGACAGCTGATTAACTTTAACCACATCAAAATCTTCATTTAATCTTAAACACTAACATGGTGTATCCATGCTTAAATATAAATCATTCGCGCCACAGTATTACTTCTTCATGTTTATTTGAAGTGTTTACAAATAAACATACACATTTTTCTCAATGTTCTTTCCTATTCACAACCACTCCACAATGGACAACAAAACAGAACAAACCAAGGAATGGCAGGCTTCAAGTGTAAACAGCAATCCAAAACAAAGTGTCAGGCAGTTGAAACCACCTCTTCTCTCAAGACTGTATAGATGTCTGATGCATAAACATGTGCAAAGAACGGCAAGTTAAATTTATAGACCACTGCCGTCTTTTTTTGTTGTCTCTTTTTCCATTCTTGTAAACAAGATTCTATGCATTCAACATGGCCCACAACCTACGATACCCAGCAAAGTCAGCTGTCACTAGTACATGCCCCTGTATGGAGGCCAGAGGTCAGTGATGTCATTCTTCACAGCATGATCAACAGAACAGCAATAATGTGTGACTACTCCATTAAAAGACAAAGAAATGAGCGGACATGAGCAGATTTTTCTTTTCTCTTTCCTCTTTTTGTTGGTCTTACCTTGTGTGCCACCCTGTGCAATTACTCTGACACTGCTCATTATGGCCTCTGTGGACAGCCTGACCCTACTTTGTCTTGTCACAGCTCTGACACTGGAAGTCCACAGGGAATCAAGTCGTCACGGGGCAACCCAGCAGAGGAGACGCTGCACTGCTGCCAAGCCACGTTAGTGGACTTCAGTGCTGTTTTTTTTTTCAGATCCAGCATATACAGGACACCATCAACTACGCCCCTTCGGACATCAACAGCTGCCTAACTGTGGAGTCATGTGAGTTACCTCCTTCTCCAAAGGGTGCCACCATGTCCATTCTCTGACAGTCCCCATGATTGTGGTGATATTCACTTTGAGACAAACTCAACCAGGGTATAGACATGGAAAAGAAATCAAAACTAAGGTTATCACAAGAACAAGGCACGAAGGACCACAGAATTTAAGACAATTTTATGCTAATCAATTAAAATGATGAGGAAGATGATCTATGGATTTTTTATTCTGGTCAGAGACTATGTGACTTGATATGTATATTTATAACCAGGCCCAAGATGTATAGACACCTGCAGTGTTGTTGGGAGGTCTGAGCATCACTCATGCACCCTTTAAGAGGATGTAACTTGACTGTGTGGTTTCAGCCTCCCCATTGGAACCCATGGTTCATTCAAAGCTAGATAGGAGCCAGTCAGGCTGGAAAAATCCCACAAATGCCTTGGATGGGAATTGAACTAACAACTGCCTAGCTAGTAAATCTGCAACATTATACTCTGCACCACGCTAGCTGATGGTGATCAGCTTTCTTCCTCGTTATACTCTTCCTTAAATGTTCAATTCTGATTTATCATCTCTGAAAGCGTGTGCACACACATATACAAGCAGAGTTTGCATGCGCATGCACGCAAGCAAGGGTACACACACACACACACGCACACATACACTTTTACACATTTACTCTTCAAAATCAAATAAATATAATCATACATTAAAACTTGTTTGTGACTGTTTGCTTGTAGCAAGTTCTTAAGGTGGACAAATCTGTCATGGCATCAAGAACAAAGGCAGTCAGTTTCTAAGCAAGGTCATGGAAGGTATCACACAAAGAGCTAAGGCAGCTACAAGTTTCCAGGGCAGATGACAAATCAGAGATATCAAAAATAAACTGCAAACTATTGTTTTTCATACCATTGTTTATCACTCAGTATTTTATATGAAATGTTATACGGAACTATTGTTACACGGTCACAAGGAGAATCAATAAAAATCCATTATATTACACTTAATAAATCTTATGATTTTATTACGATTCTTGATGAAAATTTAATCAACTGATCATGCAAAGATTACTCAGCTGACAAACGATCCCCCACTCCCTCCCTGTTTGCCATCCAGTTTTTACTTGATAACAGGAATCAGTGTGTCTTATCATCACATGGCATACTCAGTCCCTGCCATGTTTGTCATGGTCCACAGGTCAACATAATGACAACAGCTCTCTCATCACATGGACATAGACCTAATTATCGCAGGTGCAAAGTGATAAGTGCTTGCTTGTTCATTTTCGTTGTCCTGAGTCAACACTAGCCTGAAATAGACCTAAGAGGTCGAAACGCGTCGTGTTTTGTCTTGTGATTCGTTTGTGTACGTTTTTTGGCGTGCGTTATCAATAACTTTTAAAATCTAATTATCACAGGTTTTTTCATAACGAGATGGAGAACATGTACTGAGGATATTCTCCAGTCACTTCGGTCACACAGCAGCACACCCCAGCTCACAGAGCGCTGGTCAAATTCTTGCGGAACAGCTGATAGGTGATGTGCCATTCATTGCCTCCCCTGTAGCCAAACACTTCGGAGCAGAAGATGAAGAAGAGTCGCCAGTTGAACTTCTGCTGCTCGCTGTCTCCTCCGTAGGCCTTCTGCAGAATGTCTGTCACCTGTCACATCCCTCACACAGATCACTACCGGGCTTCAACACAACATAAACACTTTGTGACATGAAAAACACACACACACTAACACACACTTGGGAATTCCAGATGGGTAAGCACAGTAGAGGCAGACATGGACACCATTTCTTTTCATTCAGCATCTGAATGCTAACACACACACACACACCACACACACACACACACACAACCCCACACAACACACATCACATTAGTGGCAAAGATACTTACAAAGAGCATCCACCCACAATACGACAAACACAAGCAACAAGCTGAAGAAGTCCCGTATCTCCAAGACACAAGTGGAGATGTTGAGGAAAGAAACCAAGAGTGCACGAACTGTAAAGTTTGAAAGTTCATAATGATTTAATTCATGTTGCTTATATTCCGGCCGAACGCAAAAGACCATATCAGGGCTGTCATGTATTGGTGTCAATTCTTGAAGCAGAAAAAAAAGAAAACTATGCCTGTACACACAACTCATTAATACAGATTTTCTAAAAATATGCTAGAATATCATTACAATCTTTCTTCCATAAAATCCTAGATCAGATAAAAAAAAATATTCATCTCTTTCAGAAACTAAAAAATCATATAAGATGGGACATCTCTGAACTGAGATTTCATGCCATCTGCAGTAAAGAGTTAATGTCTGATATCATGTCAGTCCCAACACTTTATAAGAACTTGTTTTGTAGTGAGTAGTATATAATAACAATAATAATAATAATAATGAATACTTATATAGCACCTATTCTCGGCTAGAGACCAAGCTCTAAGCACTTTACAATCAACACTCGTTTACACAACCGGCTGCCTACCTGGGTAGTGCCGACTGAAGAGCTGCCAGCTGGCGCTTCATTCAGTCGTTTCCCATGTCATCCAGTCAGTATCGTTCAATATCGATCACTCATTTTCCTTACTTCCTTCATTCTTTCCATTTCTCACGCAGGGTGCATGCTATGTGTAACGTGTCATCCATACCAAAGGCCAAACTGGCCTAGCTCTTCCGAAAGTTGGTGATGGGATTTTACGTGTGTGCAAGATGTTATGCGTGCGTTCACACACGGAACCTCGGTTTATAGTCTCATTCGAAGGACTGTATGGGAAATGGATGCTGAATGCACCATGGAGCTTCTTCACCTTTTAAAAAAACACAAATGGGTGTCAATGGCGAGATCTGTATAACAATGGCACAAGACTGTTTCCTCTTTAGTGCCGACAGTGGTACGTTTGGACAGATTTGGAAGAGTTTGTTATTCATCTGCAAGCTCCTCTTGCCAGAGGTCTATGACATTAGTCTGAGCTTTGGGTTTCAGATCAGTGACAGGGACAGGGAATCTGCTCTGTTCTTTATTTGTGGCATTCTTGGCAAGTTGATCAACCATCTCAATGCCTTGTATGCCGACATGACCGGGAACTCGAGCAAAACCCGTTTAAGTACCAGATTCAAGAAAGGAGTATAGTTCAAACACATTCAGCAAATGAGGGCGCTTAAGATCACCACCAGCAATGGCCTCCAAAGCAGAAAGGGAGCCTGAGAGAATGAGGAAGCCTGTATGTTTTGCTTTAGAGACCATGTGAAGTGCCAGGACAAATACTGTCAGCTCAGCAGTGTCGATGGGGAGCTGTCTGTGGGAATGTGTTCAGAACACCTCTGAGAGGGAGCTGTAATGCAATATGCATTAGAAATAACTCCCTCTTCAGATTTGGAGCCATCAGCAAACATTCTTTGAAAGGATGGAAATTCTGAGCGAAATCTGGCAAAAAATATCTTGTATGTCAGAGAGCTGGTGCAGTCTTTGTGCCGGGGCGTTTTGGTACAGGGGGATTTTTCCCTCGGAGTTAACATTAGTTCTGACTCCATTTCCCATACAGTCCTTCAAATGAGACTATAAACCGAGGTTCCGTGTGTGAATGCACGCATAATATCTTGCACACACGTAAAATCCCATCACCAACTTTCGGAAGAGTAGGCCAGTTTGGCCGTTGGTATGGATGACACGTTACACACAGCATGCATCCTGCGTAAGAAATGGAAAGAATGAAGGAAGTAAAGAAACTGAGTGAACGATATTGAACGATATTGACTGGATGACACGGGAAACGACTGAATGAAGCGCCAGCTGGCAGCTCTTCAGTCGGCACTACCCAGGTAGGCAGCCCGTTGTGTAAGCGAGTGTTGATTGTAAAGCGCTTAGAGCTTGGTCTCTAGCCAAGAATAGGCGCTATATAAGTATTCATTATTATTATTATTATATGAGTCCCCCGTCTTCTTGGAAGTCCATGGTGGGTCATCGGTAAATTTGGATAACTCACACATGGTTCGAAGATTTATGTTTGCACCGTTTAAATTGGGAAAAATGAATTCCCATGGGTGGAATGGAACTGTGGATGTCTTCAAATTTGTCGAGAAACTTCAGGTCAAAAACAGTCATAAGCAGGGTTTCCGGATTAAGGGAAGATGTTCAAAGAAAGTCTCAACTGATGGTTGGAGAGTGATGGTTCCCCTAAGTTGGCACAGAGACTACATTGAGCTGATTTGGCATGCACCCTTGAAGGTGGATGGATCCAGATTTTTGAGGTAGTGTCTTGCACAACTATAGACAACACAGCTGTAGTTCATTTTGGAGCAGTTCAGAACCTGGTAAAGATGGAGAAGAGTTTTCATATCGGCACCTCAATCTGTGTAGGCCACAACTCTCAGAATGTTCATTGGTTTCTACCAAGAAGTTTTCAAGTGCTGGATGTGACTTTTAAAAGTAAAGCACTGTCAAAAGTTGTGGAAGTGGATACAATGTGTTTTGATACCTGAAAACACACACACACACACACACACACACACACACACACACACACACACCCCCACACACACAAACTTATAAGCAAACTGACAGAAGAAACAGACAAGCAGACCAACCTGTTCAATGTTGGCATCCATTTTGGCCAGCCACGCTTCCAGAGTTTTCTGGTAATGCTGACCACTGAGTACCCAGGAGTCCACCAGACTGACATTTCTCTGTACACATCACACATACCCATGGAGTTTTTACTCACTTTGTGACCTACTGTGTAAACTGTGCCAGTTGCAGATGCTCAGTTTAAAGCAGCAACAGAGAATTAAGCATGAGACAAGGACAAAATAACCCCTCTGACATAACGATCCGCCCATCCACTATTTTTCCTTAAGTATTTATTCACACATATTTGCCTATCAAAGGCAACTGTTTCATTTCCATCCAAGACATGGCATTTTCAGAAAGTAGCTTTGATTTCTGTGGTTGCTATTTGCAATGTGCTTTAAACCTTTCTTTTACTTCTTCTTTTTACTTGTATTGAAAGTGACAGCCAAAAATGGATCAGTGACCATGATACAGACAATTCACGTAACATAGTTGTGGGTGCTTTAGTGGCCCAGAGGTTACTGAAATTGACAAAGACTACTCAGCTGATTAGCAGATGTGTTTTAAACAGATTCAAACTTAAGTGGCAAGAACTTTCATGATCAATATGCGGACGGTCAGCATGGATGTTTGGATCAATGCTGAGATCTTCACAGTGAGTGACTGCAGTGGTCAGTCATAAACATCAGTGATACACGGACATATATGTGGACAGTTGGCATGGATAGATGTTGCCATCCTCATAGCGAGTGACCCCAGTGGTCAGTCATAAACATCAGTGACACACAGACATATATGTGGACAGTTGGCATGAATAGATGTTGCCATCCTTATAGCGAGTGACTGCAGTGGTCAGTCATAAACATCAGTGACACACGGACATATATGTGGACAGTTGGCATGGATGTTTGGATCAATGCAAAGACACATGTGTGGACAGTTGGCATGGATGTTTAGATCAATGCAAAGACATATTTGTGGACAGTTGGCATGGATGTTTGGATCAATGCAAAGACACATGTGTGGACAGTTGGCATGGATGTTTGGATCAATGCAAAGACACATGTGTGGACAGTTGGCATGGATGTTTGGATCAATGCAAAGACACATTTGTGGACAGTTGACATGGATGTTTGGATCAATGCAAAGACACATGTGTGGACAGTTGGCATGGATGTTTGGATCAATGCAAAGACATATTTGTGGACAGTTGGCATGGATGTTTGGATTAATGCAAAGACGTATTTGTGGACAGTTGGCATGGATGTTTGGATCAATGCAAAGACACATGTGTGGACAGTTGGCATGGATGTTTGGATCAATGCAAAGACGTACTTGTGGACAGTTGGCATGGATGTTTGGATCAATGCAAAGACATATTTGTGGACAGTTGGCACGGACGTTTGGATCAATGCAAAGACATACATGCGCACAGTTGGCATGTACGTTTGGATCAATGCAAAGACATACATGCGCACAGTTGGCATGTACGTTTGGATCAATGCAAAGACATATTTGTGGACAGTTGGCATGGATGTTTGGATCAGTGCAAAGACATATTTGTGGACAGTTGGCATGGATGTTTGGATCAATGTTGGGATCCTCAGTGTGAAAGACCACAATGATCAGACATAGACAGATGTATGCACATTACTCTTCATCCACCAGTATATCTTTTTTCCAAAAGCAGTGACTGAATTTCATTTCAGTCTAATATAACCATAAATCACCTGAAGCTCTGGAAACTTAATTTGGTAGTTTGGTAATAGTTACATCAGACTAACAAAAAGGGGTTGTTAAAAGGTTAAAATGCATTTTCCCTGCTCCAGTTTTGTTATTTTCTTTGTAATTTAGCCAAATAAAATGAAAGAGAAGAACCAATGATGAATACTGGTTATCATATAGAGGCCAATAAAGCATATAGTAGGTTTTAAGTAATCTTTGCGAGTAAAAATCACAAGCACTTTGAATAATTGTTACAAGAAAAATAACAAAGATTCATATTATGCTGAACAATTAAGTAGTGGGGGAAAACAAGCGCAGGCTAACAATTCTTCAGTCATTATAGTAATGACTTGGCAAGATTTGAACTTTAGAAAAGAAAAAAAAACTGAAGATGAAGAAAATTGGTTTCTTAGATTCATATTATGAGAGAGAAAAATGATTGAACAATACACAGATTCTGGATTTACAGATCTAAAAAAATGATATTCTGTGCTGAGGTCAATGGAAGGTTGGCAGTCAAAGGTTATTGAAGCAGAAAGCTGTTGACAATAACAGCTGCAAAAGGTGTCAGCTGTTTACAACATTAAAACAAAATCAAAAGAAAAACCAGTAACAAATTCTCGAGACTGCCCTTCTAAAACGTCAACATCTTAAAATATCTGAAAAAAATCTCTTAAAAAATCCCATGTACAGAATTTGTCTGTGTATTCAAATACTCAATCTGAGATGGCATCATCTCATACTCAAAGACTGTCAAAACTGCAAATATCATTGCTTTTATTTCAAAAGCTAATAAACAACAGTAACCATAACAAAAGAATAAACAACCCTCTATTCCCCCCTCTCCCCTCCCAATGCATTCCTTTAAAAAAAAAAAATGGCACACAGGCAACTTTCCGGACCTGGAAGTGCAAGAAGAGATCCATGGAGGGCATTGTCCCCCCTGTGAAGAAATTCTTGGCCATCCATTCCGTGTCGGAGCCTGGCTTGACGTCGAAGGCGTAGGGGTGCTGACGATGGCAAAAGACTTGTAGGAACAGCAAACCACTGGGTTTCAGCCATGATGACACCCGTTGGAACAACTGCTCATAGTTCTTCATGTGCTGAAAACACAGCAGACCAGCATGACAATACCCAGTGAAACAATACCGTGTAGTTACTTATGTGCCCAAAACACTGTAAGCCATGACTGCACCCATAGAAACAACCTCCCACTGTTCTTCATGAGCTGAAAATGCAGCACGGCATGGCAACACCCACTGGAACAACACCACAGAGTTCTTCATGTGCTGATAACAGAGTGAGCCCTGACAACACCTGCTGAAACAACACCCCATAGTTCCTCATGTGCTGAAAACACAGCAAGCCATGATGACACCAATTCTTCATGTGCTGAAAACACAGCAAGCCATAATGACACCTGTTGAAACAACACTCCATTGTTTTTCATGTGCTAAAACACAGCAAACCAACACTGACATCCTATTATTCTTCACGTGCTGTAAAAACAGCAAGCCAGCCACTCTGCAACTCTTCAATCTTGAATTTCCAAAACGATAAGTAAATCTGAAATCTTTCATTTTTTTTAATCATGCCTCAACCATCTGTTGCTTAAATCTTATGTCAGTAAGAATGAAATCCTTTATTCTTCAATCCTATATTACTAAAATAATACCAAAGTAATTAAGTCTGTGATCCTTCACTCTTCAATCACATACTACCAAAATTAGATGTAATTAAATTCACAAAACTTAATTCTTCAATCCTATATGTCAAAATCATATGAATGTAGTTAAGTCTACAATCCTTCACTCCTCAATCATACATTTAACAATAGTAGCGAGAACACATACAAACACACCCAAACTATACTAGTCTACTATCTCATTGTGGACCAATTATCATTTTAGCTGACATAATGACCAATGGAACAACAATAACAGCAACAAAGCTGTCCTTGTCATGCAGCCAAATGGCACAGGAATAAACCAAACCAAAATGATGAACAACATTCTTAACAACAAGCAATCATAGGCTATGAAGGGAAAATTGTGACAGGGATGGCTGACTTAAGAACAGAACACAGCATTGTTTCTGTGATAGAAACATAAAGATTCTGTCATTAGACTGAGATGAAACAAATCAAAGTAAGAAAGAGAACAACAGCTGACTACAGACATGTATGAACAAAAAAAATGCTCAAACACTGTTCTAGGCATCAATATGAGTTTATCAACAATTGATCACATTTTGTCTACTTTAATTATTAATATTCTAATTCATGTATGAGATGATGAACAGATTCATGAATTCCAATGCTTCTCCTCAGGCAAATGCACACAGATATACAATAAAAAAAAAAAAGACATATCATAGCCACAAACATCATATCTCAATCTCCTGTTATACAAAGAAAGGGAGGTGACTCACCTCAAACATTTCAATGGAGACAATCCTGTCAAACCTGCTGGCTGTATGGAAGGTGTTGGCGTCGGCCGTGATGACCTGTAAACGATTGGTGAACCCCCGCTGCTGTGCCCTGGCCTCAATCAGCTGACGCTGTGTTGAGGAGTTGGACACACAGGTCACATGACACTTGGGGTATTTTTCACACACGTACAGCCCGAAGGAACCCCAGCCACAGCCCAGATCCTGTGAACGTGTCAGAAATAAGAACTTCAATTATTATTTCTTTTGTTTTCTACACTTTATCCTCCACATGGGAACCCTCCTTACGGCAGCTCAATGTCACTGCATGCAGGCTGGTCCATACATGCTGCACCACATCCACTAATCCAGAAGACTTGGCACGCAGGATAAAGTGAAATAAATGGAGAAATGTCCTTACAGCCATCTGGTGATAATCACAGTAAGTGCACTTAGTCTTGGTTCTCCCAGTGTCTGTGCACCTCCAATTCAAATCACTTTGGTTATTGTCAACATAAAGAAAATTTGCTATTGTTTGTTGCAAGCTACAGTACTCTGAAATAAATTTTCCTGACTCTGTAATAATTGGTCAGGATTTTTTAGCTTATACAACACCAGAGAATTCATTTTAACATCAATTGAAAAAAAAAGAAAGAAAAACCAGTAGTTTATGTATCATTGACTTTGTTCCACATACCACATATAAAGCTGCTTATTGCAAACCTTTTCAATCAAATTAAACATTACCATCGAAGTGAAGTACCTAATATATTGTAATCACCTGAAAGGATTAACTTTGATTTTGTTGGATTCCCTACAGAATACAATTAGTTTTAAAGAACAGGTTGACTTTCTTGTGAAACAGGGAGCACGAAAAATATACACTCAAACTTCTTATTGTTTATAATCATCTGACACTATAAACATCAAAAGAAAAAGATAGCTGGCAGCTTTTCACTTCTAATAAATAAAATTTCTCTTGGTTCAATGCATGAGGCTCTAGAGCAGCCACCATTAACATTAAGTAATCAATGTGTTTTGAAATCTTCTGTCCCTGGATCCTGCCAGGGCCTATGCAGCTACTTAACCCTTACTCGAGTTTGGACACCCCCCACCTTTCCTCCATTCGTATTTGATCCATCCCTGGAAGGGGTGAGACAGCAGAAACTGGTTGATGTTTAGCTTGTTAAAGACAGAAAAGGGAAAGAACCCAACTCCTCCTTCGATCCCACTTTGTAACATGCACAAACATACTCCCCTCCTTCCTCCCTCCTCTCTCTGCCCCTTACAGTCTACTCACCATAACGGAGTGTCCATCTTCAAGGCGTGACAGTTCACAGTACCTCTGCAGTGAAGCGTCTTCCGCTGCCACCACACAGACCATCACCATTCATTGACACTGCTGTCCACCAAAGTGACAACACAGTCATCATTTTCCATTGTGTAATGACACAACTTGATTTTAAAAGATGAGAAATTGTGCTCTTCTCACAGAAATTTTTCTTCACACTGCAGTGGCTTTGGTTTCATTGCTTTCGAAGCCTTACAACCTTTTCAATCAGCGAGAACAAAACGGCAGCTGATTCAAAATATGTAAACATTAACCGAATGTTACATTTCAAAGAAAACTTGTGATGGTGTAACCATTCTGTCCTCACAACAAGCACTGTGTTAGTGAATCATTGGTTGTGAAGCTGGTCATTTGGAGGGCTGAGGTATGGGTGTGGGAGTGATCAGTGGATAAGATGATGAGGGGATGGAAAAGTCAAGGGTTGGAAGGAGGTGGAGAAAGGCTGCATGTTTAAGTATGACTTAATTTTACTTCAGATCAGCAAGCTTAACAGCTTTATACTTTTTAAAAATCTGAAAACATCACATGTGTGTAACAGTCTGGTTCCTTCAACAACTGCATTAACTAGTTCCTTCTGTGCAAACTGGCTAATGCACATACACATACACCACAACACATCGCATGCAACCACACCACTACACACGCGCATGCACACACACACTTATAGCAAAAAACGAAAATCATCAATTCATTTCTTTAGTTACTTATGGCATGTATTAATCTATGAAGCAGTAAATCAATCTGCTGGCTGCTTTAAAAAAAAAAGAAGTCCCTTACCTTGGTCCAGTGTGGTGACACCCTCAGGCCAGTAACAACAGCTGTACTTCAGACGAGAGCCCAGCACCTGAAAATACATCAACAGCGACAATAATTTAATTCATGATGACAGCCGTTTACTTTTTCCCCCCCCTCTACCCTCTTCAAGACAATCATTCCACATAGATCTACGTGTCCAAATTTCTATGTTCACCGACTCAAATCACAAACATCAGTAAACATCACATCATGTCTGCTTTCATCTGCTTGAAAACAGAAGAATGAAAGTTCCTCGTATCTGTATTTGTACCAGGCTTTGTGGTATGAAACTGTGCTACAAGTGTTGCCATCGCTTTTTCTACTCTATCTTGTTCTCTTTATTTTTGCATAATTTTTAAATAAAAGGGAATCACCCAACTCTAATCTTACAGTAAACCTCCCAATGGCAAATTTTAGTATATAAATACACTGGTTATATAAAACTTTTATTAAAAGATAATAAATTTAAGAAATAAACATGATGAATGCACATGCACATATATATGTACTACACATGTGCATGACACAAACTCACTGTGAGGAAGAAGTCAGTTGGCACTTCATAGTGCTGCTCATTAGCCTTGTCTGTGTCCTCAGCAATGGATGAGTGTCGCAGGCGGGCCAGGAATCTTTTCTTGAAATGATGCTGTTTCTCCACGTCACCATCACACTCCAGTTTCTTGATCCACACTGACATGTTCTGCCGTACAGCTGCAAATTTCATGCAATGGGTGTTTGAGTTACCAGTTTTATAAATCACATGATAATGAACTGTGTTAATGTAGTTCTATCCCTGTTCTCTTTTCAATGGAAATGTTTTAGGATGAACTGACTTAAATGGTGAGAGCTCAAGAGACTGTTTTCCTTTTCAGTTTTACCCACACAGACAAAATACCTCTTCATCCACCTCCTTTCCCCTCCCACACAAAATGGTAATAAGCTATAATATTACTACTGAATTTATCAACCATGACAATAAGTTTTGTCATTTCAGGTTGCTCAGCATTGCCAATGCTATGGCCGCCTGATGGAAGAAGAAGAAGAAGAGACTCCAGTTTCTTTCATGTATTAATTCAGGATGGTGTAAACCTCCTGTGTTGTTTTTCAATAAAAAAAAAAATGTGAGTGGAAAACCACAGAAAAGATTTTGGCTATCATCTACTGATCTAAGATTAATCGCCGGATAGTTTTATTAATTTATAAACAAAAGTTCTGTTTTCTATTCATATCAATACAATTTTCCCACAGACTTTAAGCACCTATCATCTTAAATATCAAAAGCAGTTGATTCCCCTTACAGTTTCACTTCCACTGTTGTTTCAGTGTGAGTGTTTGCCAGCTGCGGCAAAACCTATCGTTTCGGGTTTTCCATTTCAAAACAGCTGATTATCAACTTATTAAGAATGAAATACAAGATACAAGAATACTTTATTATCTCAATTCTGAGAAATTACAATTGTGCTGCTGACTAACTGTACATCAGTGACATAAATAAACATGAAAAACAATAAACAACAAACAAGTAGGGTAACTCAGCAACAATATACTTGTGGAAGAAAGCCAACATTGAGGGGATCAAAGAAGACGTTCGCGAGTTTGCACAGTCTTTCAAGCCTGACCCCACAGTACCAGATGCCGCTGAGCATGCCTGGAAGGAGATCAAAGACAAGCTGACGCAGACGATGGAAGCGCGGGTCCCAACAAAGACTATGTCAGCCAGACATACTAACCCATGGATCAACACCGACATACGCCGGGCTGTCTGTAGAAAACAGTGAGCGCACAAGAAAGCGAAGAAGACGGGAAAGGAGAGAGACTTAGACAGATACAAGAGACTGCAGGCCCAGACACGTTACATGATTAAACAGGCTAGCAAGAAATATATAGAAGAAGTTGTATGTAATGACTTCAGGTCCAACTCTAAGAAGTTTTGGGCATATGTCAAAAGCAGGGATCAGGATACAGAGGGCGTCTCTCCCCTGAAGAACAAAGATGGGTTCTTGAAAAGCAACAGCCTACGCAAAGCAGAGATCCTTAACGATCAATTCAAGTCCGTCTTCACAGAGGAAGACACCACTACCATTCCATCCAAAGGACCAAGCCCGTACCCAGATATGCCACCAATTACAGTCAGCGTGCCAGGAGTCTGTAAACTGCTTCAGAATCTCCCCCTGACAAGGCAACAGGTCCGGACGCAGTCCCAGCTTTTATACTGAAGACAGCAGCAGAGGAAATTGCGCCAGCTCTGACGACTATGTTTCAGTTGTCCTTGGATACCAACCAGGTACCGACGGACTGGAAGCAGGCCTACATAGTACCCATCTTCAAGAAGGGTGACCGCCAGCTACCAGAAAATTACAGACCAGTTTCCCTCACGTCTATCACGTGCAAGGTCCTGGAACATGTTCTGCACAGCAGCATCATGACCCACTTTGATCAACATCAGATATTAAACGATGCGCAGCATGGTTTCAGAAAACAAAGGTCATGCGAGACACAGCTAATTTCAACTATCCACGACATTGCCAGAAACTTAGCCGGGGGGAATCAGGTGGACGTAGTGTTGCTTGATTTCTCGAAGGCCTTCGATAAGGTACCGCATCGTTGTCTGCTGAGCAAACTGCATTACTATGGAGTGAGGAACAACACACTCGGCTGGATCCAGGCGTTCCTCACCAGCAGAAGCCAGCAAGTTGCCCTCGAAGGTACACACTCGTCCCCTGCTGCAGTACTATCTGGAGTCCCTCAAGGCACCATACTGGGCCCGCTGTTATTTTTAGCATATATTAACGACCTGCCGGATGTAGTCAAGGCCTCACACACCAGGTTGTTTGCAGACGACAGTCTCCTCTACAGGAAGATCTGCAGTCGCCAGGACCAAGCCTTGCTACAAGCCGACCTCACTCACTTGGAAGACTGGGAAAACACTTGGCAAATGAGCTTTAATGCAAGCAAGTGCAACACCATCCGAGTCTCTCTATTTCGGAAGAAGAAGAATAAACAAGTTGGGTAACTCAACAACAACAACCCAACAAAATCAATTTAGTTAAAATGTAAAACCTCATACATGTAGATAAACCCATACTAAGCACACACACACACACACACACACACACACACACACACACACACACCACTTACTAATTTTCAGAATTTGCTAAAAACAGAAACAACACTGTCAGACCTAAATTCTGATTAAAAGAAGCATTAAAGTGTGATGATGATGATGATGACCATGATGATCATATGCCCCCTGTGTTCATATCATTTGTTTAACATTCATAGTGTTGTTTTTAATGCAGATCCGCTCTGATCTTTGACAGGAAAAATACACAACGAAGAGAAGTCATGTCTGACGTTATACACGTAAAACAAGGATACTTTCGATTTCTTCTCTACACATAATATTGAAAGAAGCCCTGGAACATCTTGTTTGAATGCACACAAACAACAGAGTTCCAGAACGTAACTCACTGTCCCTCAGAGAGTTATCCAAAGCCATGCTATTATTTCTTTATTGTCCCTAAGTTCAACGTCGCACCAATCTTCAACTGAAAACGCGCAAGCTCTTAAGATCTGCAAGACATACGCCTCTTATCTGTTATCATATATGCAAAGGCTGAACTTTGAACAGTTCTTGGCCTTGTCGACCCTTTTGAGAACGTGAGCGCTTTGCAGATAGCGCTTCACTGAGAAGGCCAGCCGATTGGCGACAGTGAAAAATAAAAAGTACCCATCGTTTGTCATGGTGAAATAACGAGAGGCGGAAATAAAGGTATGGGTCCTTGTACATTCTTATAACAGCTTGCGGAGTTGCCAGGTCCATTAGTGTGAGAATCTTCCGCGAGAAACCCGATTCCAATACGGGCAGTTTAGCCCCTGGAAACTGGGACGCGCACACATACACACACACGCGCGCGCGCGCGCGCATGCAACGCACACACACACACACACACACACACACACACACACACACACACCTGTGCGCGTGCACACACACACACACACACACACACACAACACACACACACACTGTTAAAATCAGAGGTGAGCAGAGAACGCTAAAATGAGAGATAGTTATATATTATTATTAAAATCAGAGGTGAGCAGAGAACGTTAAAATGAGAGATAGTTATATCATCATCATCACAATTATCATTATTATCGTTATCATCATCATCATTATCATTATTGTTATTATTATTATTATCACTATTATTATTATATTTTGCACAGTTCCTTTTGCAAATATTCAAATAACACGAACTATGTATTCTTGACAACATAAAAGAGGTAGGTAGGAAAGGATGTTCTTACTTGTGTATCAATTTGCAATCCCAAGCACAGAACCGCTCTTACTTACTTGAACTTGAACCCCCCTAGAGTGTCAGGAGATAAGGGCCGAAACACTTGCTTGAAGGGGGCTTCTCTTCTGAGGACTCTCTGCTGCCACGCTCTCCACGAGTTTCTTTCTACTGATGCATGGGTAAACCATTGACTTCCGGGAATAGGCCGGAGGACGTCCGGGAAAGACCGGAGGACACTGGGAAAGACCAGAACCAAGGGCTCTGTGGGCTGGCTCCCCACTTTGCCTTAAACATGTGGCTACTAAGAATAAAAGGAAAAGATGCTCCCAGGATTCACCGAAAGGGGGAGAGAATGATGAATCCATCGGTGCTCAACCAATCATGACTGCAAATCCCAAACGGACTATGAACATGGACCAAATGGAATATCCATGTGTCTGTGGAAAGCGTTTCGCTACCACCCGTGGCATGAAGATCCACAGAACAAAGATGGGATGTGTGAAGACTCATCTGAATGAGCAGCAGCGCACTGCATCAGCAGATAAGACGTCGGAAGACCAAGGCCAGGATTTAAACCACAGTGCCAAGGACATCCACGCTGTTGGTTCGGATGAGGAATTTGCACAGGCCCTCGATGCCAGGCGCCTGAAACTCAACCTGCCACGAGCAAACGAAACTGAAGATTGGGAGAAACTGGATGCAAAAATCGTCCAAAGACTCGATGCACTGATAGGGAAAAGCACCCTGGAACACAAACTAGCCACATATGGGGACATTGTGTATGCCACATGTAGAGACGCCTATGGAGCAAAACTACCCAAAGAGAAAACACCTCCAAAGAAATCCAGACGCCAAGAAAAGATGGACAAGATCAGGGTCCAAAAGAAAAACCTCAAGATGCAAATGAAGACCGCACTGCCAGCTGAAAAACAAGGCTTGGAAAAACTGTGGAAAGACCTGAAAGAAAAACACAGCGCCCTCAGCAAAGCGGAATCTGCGAGGAAGAGGAAGAGCAAAAAGAAGAAGACACAAGAGCGCTTCTTCAGAGACCCCTTCCAGTTTGCCAGAACACTGTTTGAGCAGCCAAAATCTGGGACCCTAAGTGTGGACAAAGGAGTTCTTGAGCAGCATCTGAGGAAAACATACTCTGACCCACAGAGCAAAGCACCACTCGACATTCAAGGTCTGGTGTGGCCAACCAACCCTGAGGAACAGTTCAATGGCAAGCCTCCAACGTTGGCGGAAATCAAGAAGGTGGTCGACAAAGCCAGAGCCAAATCATCACCAGGGCCAAACGGAATACCTTACCAGCTTTACAAGAAATGTCCCAAGGTGCTGGAGTGGCTCCACAGGCTGCTGCGATCGGCTTGGAGAAACCAGAAGATCAGCGGCCAGTGGATGACGGCAGATGGTGTGTACATCCCCAAAGAGCAAAACTCAAGTGACATCAGCCAGTTCAGGCCAATATCACTACTGAACGTCGAAGGGAAAATCTTCTTCTCTGTCATGGCAGCAAGGCTGACCAAGTACCTGATGGAAAACAAGTACTTGGATGTGTCAGTCCAGAAAGGTGGCATCCCAGGCGTGGCTGGCTGTGTAGAACACGCCACAATGATCTGGGACGCAATCCAAAAAGCAAAAACAGAAAAGAGAGACCTGGACGTAGTGTGGCTTGATCTGGCAAACGCATATGGATCTGTGCCCCATGAGATGATACAGTTGGCTCTTGAGATGTACCATGTGCCAAAGAACATCCGCGACATGCTCAAGAAGTACTTCAATGGCTTCTCAATGCGGTTCTCTACCAAGGAGTACACAACAGACTGGATCAACTTGGAAGTGGGTATTGCAATGGGCTGTGCAATTTCCCCAATACTGTTCGTGCTGGCAATGGAACTCATCTTGAAAGCAGCAACAAACAACGCGAGACAAACAGACCTTGGCGACGGATACAAGATGCCTCCTCTCAAGGCCTTCATGGATGACACTACAGTGATTTCATCCAGAGAAGACGAGACACGTCATGTGCTGGAGAGGCTGGACGACATAGTTGCCTCATCCAGAATGAAGTTCAAGCCAAAGAAATCACGGAGTCTCTCACTGAGGAAAGGAAAAGTGGCCGGATCTGTGGTCTTCAGTGTTGCCAACCAGGCCATTCCAACAGTCACAGAAGAACCAGTCAAGAGCCTTGGAAGATGGTATGATGATACGCTGAAAGACACACAAAGAGCAAAAGAAACCAAGCAGATGGCGGAGGAAGGCTTGGAGACCATTGACCAGTGTGGGCTCCCTGGCAAATACAAGGTCTGGTGTCTGCAGTTCATGCTGATACCAAAGCTCCTATGGCCTCTGATGATATACGACATCTGCACCAGCATAGTGGAGGCAATGGAAGCCAAAATCAACAAGTTCACAAGGAAATGGCTTGGTGTCCCACCCTGTCTGACTGACATAGCGCTGTACTGTCGCCAAGCAAAGCTGAAACTACCACTGAAATCCATCCTGGAGGAATACAAAGCAGGGAAGATCAGACTTCAAAGCATGCTGGAGGACTCAGGAGACAAGGTGGTAGAAGCAATCAAGCCCCAGCTGAAGACAGGCAGAAAATGGAAAGTTCAAGAGGCGATGGATTCTGCAAAAGAAAGTCTCAAGATCAGAGAAATAACAGGACACACACAGACCAACAGACAAGGACTGGGGGTGACCAAAACTGAATGGTGGTCAAAGGCCAAAGGAAAAGCCAAAAGAGACATGATGATTCAGGAGATGAGAAAAGAAGAAGACCAAAAAAGACTCCAAAAAGCAGTCCAGCAGAGCCAGCAAGGGCAATGGACAACGTGGGAGAATGCACTCCAAAGAAGTCTCACTTGGAATGACATTTGGCACATGGCCCCTCTCAGGATCAGCTTCATTCTCAGATCTGCATATGACCTTCTGCCCTCAAATGCAAACCTGGTGAAGTGGGGGAAAACAGACGATCCTGCATGCCCCCTCTGCCATGAAAAACAAACAGTGGAGCATGTCCTAAGCTCATGTAAAGTAGCCCTGGCTCAAGGAAGGTACACATGGAGGCACAACCAAGTGCTCAAAGAGATTGTACAAGTAGTCTGGGCTAGTACCAACACCACAAAAGGGAAAATCAGGACTCCAAAAGCACCCGCAACATTCTTCACGGCAGGAGGCAGCAAATCATGGCCAAGAACAACAGTGCCACTCGAAACATGCAGGCAGAGTCTGCTGGACGGGGCAGATGACTGGGAGTGCACTGCAGACCTCCCAGAATGGAAGAGTCACCCAGAGATCATCAGCAAGAGTGGCATGAGACCAGACATAGTAGTCCACTCTAAGTCAACCAAGCAGCTGATCATGATCGAGCTCACGGTGCCATATGAGAACAGAATGGAGGCAGCTCAAATCTACAAGACTGAAAAGTATGCTGATCTGGCAAACAGCCTGAGGAGAGAAGGCTATCAGGTCAAAGTCCTCACTGCAGAAATTGGAGCTAGGGGGTTTGTAGGAACGTCTGCATACAGCCTCATGAAACAGCTCTCAGTTGCAGGGAAGGAAAAAACCAGAGCCCTGAAAGCAATGGCAGAAGCGGCAGAGAGGTGTTCAAGCTGGATCTGGTCAAGGAGGAACAAAAGTGAACTTCATAAGGCTTAATTTCCCTACAAATATCAGGTGTCCCTGTGGCTCAGTGGTTAAAGCGCGAGTCATTAAGTGGAAAATGAGCATGTCCAGAGGGTCATGGGTTCGAATCCCAGCCATAGCTCGTCCCAAGATGGGGGGAAAAAAAAGGGGCAGCAGAGGGACATCCGGAGTCATGAACCGGGTGTGGCCCAACCCCCCTAGAGTGTCAGGAGATAAGGGCCGAAACACTTGCTTGAAGGGGGCTTCTCTTCTGAGGACTCTCTGCTGCCACGCTCTCCACGAGTTTCTTTCTACTTAGTGTTGAAGGCCGTTTAGGCCTGTTCACTTTCCTTCGATAGAAACTTCTGGTACTGTGCAGCATGTGTCGCTAGTTGGTTAATATCTAGATATTTCCACTGGTTATATGTTGCTCGCTGACTGCATTCCGGATCGTACAGGATTGGGAGGTTTGCCCAGTGGGCGTCGAGTCTACTCTTAAACGTGCTGAGATTGTGTGACTCAGTGACTGTCTCAGGTAGGCTGTTCCACAAAGACACTGTCCTCTGGGAGAAGTAGGAGCCTCGTAGTTGTAGTCTGGAGCGGCGTTTGCCAGTTTTAGACTGTTCCCTCTGGTTTCTCGCCCGCTGTGGAGTTCAAGTCGCGGCCTAGAGGTGGTGTAGAGCCCGCTAAGTTTTAGATTGTGAACTAAGTAAACTCATGGAAAGTGCCGTGTAATGGGAAATATCCATACAAAAACTCTCCTGTAATGGAAATTGTTTGATGTGTGTTGAAATACTATGCAGGATAACAAATAGACTAAGTCACGTTACGTTATAGATGCCAAATGTATGCTTGTCCGACACAGTCCAAGGGGCTCTATTCCGTGCATACAGCCCAAGGCGGCAGTGAGGTTATTTCCCATTATACTTGTGCACTCTTTCTTTTCTTTGAAATATTGACACAAGAAACGAGCTGCAGCCGTCAGTCATGATTTTAAAAAAAAATCTATGTATTTATTTATTTTTTATTATATTGATGGGGGAGGGGGGGGGGGGGGGGGCGAATTGGGGGTTTCTCCGGCACAGGACTCTGTCTTTGGTCTGCCCAGTGTAAGAACGATGAGTGTTGCCTTGAAAAACCGTCTTTGCAATCTTGTCCTCTCCTGCATTGTACAAGAGCTTTGTTTCTACTTCACGTCAGTGGCAAAGGGTGGTTGTACTTGCCTTACGTTTGCTGGCGTCGCTGTATTACTGATTCAGGCTGGGCTGTCTCTGGGGCCAGTTGGTAGTGTGTGGTTGGCACACTTGCTCGACACAGGTGGCTCACCAGGAGCTGTATCAGTGATGCCAGGGTGCATTCTGTTGCTGTGTGGTGACCGAGGTTGTCTCTCAATGGATTGCTTCAATCAACCTTTTTCTTGTTCGGTATCCTCTTAATAGTCTCTAACTGCTTTTTTGCAGCCAGCCCATTCGACTTCGGGTGTCTTGGAGTTGAGGTTGGTAATCCCAGTTTCAGTTTCATCAAGGAGGTGTCACTGCGTGCGGACTAGTCCATATACGCTGCACCACATCCGCTAAGTTTCGAGACCACACTGCGCATGATTTAAGGCTGATGGATAAATGAATTAATGAATAAGATGAGCGAATTTAAGGATAGGGTCTCGTGGCTACGATTTAGCAGATGTCTGACCTACGCATTAGCCCAGCACGCTGGTCAGACCTTCAGTAGGCTACCTACCTAACAATGGTGAAGCCCCATTGGAAGCCTCCAGATTCATTCGCAGAACATTGTAGGCCATTGTCACAGATGATGACTTCTACATGCACGACCAGCGAAATGCACTGAGCGCATTTTAGTAACAGCTTCTGTGTTGGTAGACGGCAGCCTTTTTTTCACCCTGAAAATATCGGCTGTAGTAGTCGACTGTTCATAGAAAGTGTTGGTTGTTCAATGAAAACAAGTCAGTAGCAACCTTTAGCTACGAAGAAGCGGAAATGACATGGGATGTTGGGGTTTGTAGGAAGTCGGGAATGAAGGGCTAGTATGTAGATGTTATTTTGTTGAACAGATCTAGGACGATTTTGTGGCTGGCAGCCAAATAGGTAAATATTGTTCAATAGAAGCTATTCCATTGAACAGGTATGGGACGATTTTGCAGTTGACAGCCATATGGATAGTACTGCTCAGCGAACTTTACGGCTTTTCTTTACAACGTCTGACGAGAACCTGTTTTTCGACAATTCACTTGTCTGTTTCGCACTGCGTTCGTTATATTGTGCGTTTATTTGTATTCTGCCTCAAAGAGGATCAGGGGGCCGGAGGATGGGGTGGGGGTTGCCTCTGTAGTTAACAGAGAGGGCGGGATTACTGAGCAACCCATTGTGAACTGTCCCGAAACATACCACACGCCTCTTTCTATCTACAACGCTCCCCTGTCTGTCCGTCCACCACTATACCCTGCCTTGTCCCGTCGCAGCCGCGGCGCCGGCAGTCCATAGGGAGCAGTCCTTGTCAAATAGTCATCAGGCAACCCCACCAGAAGAGATCCTGCATTGCTACCGAGTCTCTTCGGTGGTGCTCAGTGATGCCTGTTCTGATCCAGCACACGTAGGACACCACCTATTAAACCCTCTACTGTCGACAATAGTTCCGTAGTCGCAAAGCCAGCGTGAATGAGCGCCCCACTCCAAAAGGCGCGACCACGTCATTCGAATGACAGTTTCCATGAATCTGCCGACACCGGTGACATCGACACGAACTCACCAAGGGCACAGACATGGAGAAGAAATAAGAGAGCAGAACGTAAAGGGACACTCAGTTTGATACTTTTTTCTATGCTGATTGATGATGATGATGATGATGATGATGATGATGATGAAGATATGATGAAGATGATGATGATGATGATGAAGATGATGCTATGAAGCTCCCGACTGAGACTGCATGACAGGGTTATACTCTACGATTGCTTTCATAGTATATTATGGGGTCGACAGGTCCAAAAGATGCGGACACCTGCAGTGTTGGTCATGAATGTTGAGCAATACTCTTAAAGACGCACTGTTGGGTGGATGAAACCTGTATCAGCATAAAACATGAGTAGACCTTGCACTAAAGAATTGGTGAGATGTAAAACCAGCACATCATCTTGAACTATCTATCAGTCATTCACAGGAGCATGAGACAAAAGAACCGTGATCGACAATGACAGACAACTGTATCGATGAAATCAACCACAAGCGGTACAAGGTCATATGCAGGAAAAGGCCATGAAGCTGTCATTTCATGCTGATTTATCTTCAGGTAACTCTCCGCTTTTTTTTTTTTTTTTTTTCCAATCTTTCCAAATGACGATGTTAAGACCGAGTCATAGGCTAAGATGCTGGATTAACTTTCTGACAAAACTGAATGTTCACCAGGATGGCTAGATACCTTACAGGCGGATGACCCATGCCATGTCTCTGTTAGATACCCAACAGGTAGATGTTTCATGAATGCGTGTCTGATACTCGCTGTGGATGTTTCATACTGTGTCACATACTCCACCATATTCCACCCATTTCCACGCCCTATAAATGCGTACAGACAGTAACACACACACACACACACACACACACACACACACACACACACACACACAGAGAAAGCATGCATTAAGACACTTGTAGAGGACACACACACATATACAAAAACACACACAACTAGAATTACTCAAACATACCAATACTTACACCATACTTATCCACCCGCTCTACCTGGATACCCTACTGGTGTATGTTTCATGCCATCCTGGTGGATGTTCAATGCTATATCACATACCCGGTCAAAAGCCATTCTCTCCGCCACCCGTTTCAATGCCCTTTCCGTGGACACACACGCTTAGATACCTCACTGGGGATTGTTCCATGTGATGCGTCTGTTATATACCATACAGGTGTACGTTACATGCTATGTCTTTTAGATACCACACAGATGGACTTTCCAAGCTGTGTCACAAACTCGGTTAAGGCTAGCACGCAAGCACGCTCTGTACATGGAAAAAGAGTAAAATGTGCTAATTAGAACTTGGATCTATATATCACAACCATTAATTGTATTTAATGTACTCGTAACGTAAACAGTACTATGTAATCAAAATACAACGTTCCTTTGTTATTTGCTGTCTTATGAAATGATAATCTCCAACCTTTTTCGTTAGTTTACAATCTCACCCATAATTATCTCCCCTGAAAAATCTTAACTCTCTGTGAGGGTTGTTGATTTTCGAACCGACAGTCAAGCTGGTCCCTTGCCGTTTGAAGTACTTCGATTTCGTCGTTTAGGTCCTTTCCTGTTCTCCGTGTCTGACAATCAGTCTCTAATTCTCATTAGAAAGTTAGATCTAGTTGCAACAAAAGGCGACTGCAGGCGGAAATCCAAATAAATTTGAAAAATTATTGACAAAAGCTCGCCCCCCCCCCCCCCCCCCCCCCCAAAAGGTTGACAAACGAATCACAAGACAATTTTGTTTTGTGATTTGTTTGTCAACGTTTTTTGGGCGGAGCTTTAGCAATAATTTTTCAAAATTTCTCATAATGAAATGAAACTGCACGGTGTCCTCGCCTGCACACAGCAATGGCGCAGAACTGTAGATCGTTTCACTTTTCTTGAAAACAAACAGCGCCTACCCTTTGCAACATGAGCAGTGCAGCATGCAAAGGGCTGCAACTCTCCAACAGCGAATGCCCGTCGGAAGACTAAGCCTAAAGAGCGGCGTGCTTGCTAGTGTCTTGTTCAACCCAATAAATTGCTGGACTCTCAATAAGTTGATGGTTGTATACTGGTCTGTTGATATATTTATTTGAATACATTACCAATGTCGATTTGGAAATGTAACAACTGTTCAGTACGTTATCAATTACGTTCATTGTGTTGACTAGTTTCGTCGGTGTTACAGCCCGTAATCATATTTTCTTTATATTTGGGTCGATGCTGATTAGCGCGATAGGTATTCAGAGAATAATCTTAAACAAGAAAACAAGTGACGACATTTTCATGCCCCGTTTCAGCAGGATATAAAGATCCCGGGCAGCCTCCACCATGCCCAAGAAGTTGATAGTACTTGGCCATCATGATGTTATCTGGCACGCACGCACGCACACACACACACACACACACACACACACACACACACACACACACACACACACACATACGCGCGCGCGTTATCTATATAGTTATATATTATGTTTTTATAGGTACTCAAAGTTATATAAGCGACACGCAGTCGAATCATTTACCGAATATATACGAAGAGAGAGAGAGAGAGAGAGAGAGAGAGAGGAGAGAGAGAGAGAGAGAGAGAGAGAGAGAGAAGAACAACAACAAGAAGAACAACAACAACAACAAGCTCAATCCTTATTTCAGTTCCACTCCGTTTATTCCTTCCCTTCATCTTCGACACACACGCAAGACAGATGAGGTCTTTTAGGGGAACACATATATGAAAAGACATCTTTTCTCATTCTGAGACCGACGCTTCTTTCTGAACTTGAAACTTGTGATCAACAAACAAACTGTTCATCTACCGAGTCTGACACAGAATTCTCTGATTCTCTAGCTCTCTCTCTTCTCCATGCCTCCCCCTCCCTCCGTCAGAACACCATAAATATACGCACGAGAGAAAAGCGAGTCATTCCTACTGTCTCTGAATCGACATACTGTGAAATCTCTTTTGATCAGTTGATGTTTTCTGACTCATAACAAACTCAGTAAAGGTTTTAAAAGCAAATTGAAAATGGACACGCTTGAATCAGTTTGTCGACTGTTTTCGGTGGTCATCAAAGACAAGCATGGCCAGTACAGCTTGCAGACAAAGGACAAACCAGTAAAGATCAGGAGCATGTCATTTTTTTTTCTGCTGACATCGCCAGTCTTTGAGTCCATAATCATGAGGTACATCTCACTGCCGTTCACAGCTGGCCAGCCAGACTTCTCTGCTAAATGGAGGTGGCCAGTCCCATTTCACTGCCATACAGAACCAGCCAGTCACATTTGACCACAATATGGAGCTGGACAGTCCCATTTCACTGCCACATAGACCTGGCCAATTACATTTAACTGCTATATAGAGCTGGCCAGTCACACTTCAATGCCTTATAGATCTAGCCAGTCATGTGTGACTGCTGAACTGAGGTGGCCAGTCAGATTTCACTGCCATAGAGAGCCAGCCAGTTACATCTAACTGCTATATGCAGCTGGCCCGTCACATCTTACTACCATGTAGACCAGGCCAGTCATATCTGACCGCTATATAGAACAGGACAGTCACATTTTCACTGCCATTATAGACCCAGCCAGTCATATCACAATGCTATTGGGAGCTGGTCAGTCCCATTTCATTGCCATATAGACCCGGCCAGTCATATTTGACTGCTATATAGAGTTGGCCTGCCTTATTTCACATATACAAAGCCAGTCATATTTAACTGGCTATATAGAGTTGGCCAGCCTCATTTCATATACAACTGGCCAGTCATATTTGACTGTTATAGAGAGCTGGGCAGTCCCATTTCACTGCTACATAGACCCAGCCAGTCATATTTGACTGCTATATAGAGTTGGCCTGCCTTATTTGACATATACAAACCAGTCATATTTAACTGGTATATAGAGCTGGCCAGACACATTCCACTGCCAAAGACCTGGCCAGTCATATTTGACTACTATGTAGACCTGGCCAGTCATATTTGACTGCTATGTAAAGCTGGCCAGTCATATTTGACTGCTATGTAGAGCTGGCCAGTCATATTTGACCGCTATGTAGAGCTGGCCAGTCATATTTGACTGCTATGTAGAGCTGGCCAGTCATATTTGACCGCTATGTAGAGCTGGCCAGTCATATTTGACTACTATGTAGAGCTGGCCATCATATTTGACTGCTATGTAGAGCTGGCCAGTCATATTTGACTGCTATGTAGAGCTGGCCAGTCATATTTGACTGCTATGTAGAGCTGGCCAGTCATATTTGACTGCTATTAGAGCTGGCCAGTCATATTTGACTACTATGTAGAGCTGGCCAGTCATATTTGACTGCTATAGAGCCTTGGTCAGTCACAAGTCACAGCTATCTGGACTTGACCAATCACTTTTGACCGTAATTGCGAGCAGCCAATCAAATTTTACTGCCGTGCAAACCTAGCCGAGTGTATATAACTGCTATAGAGACCTTGCCAATCAAACATTCTTGCTGTACAGAGATGGCCAATCACGTTTCACTGCTATATAACCCTGACCAATCGAATGCCTGGCTATACATATAGCTGGCAAATAAAATTTTCTGCTATTACAGAGCTGCCCAATCAAATGTCTGTGCTGTAGATAACTGGCTGATCAGATTTTACTGTTATAATGAGCTGGGAAGTCTCTGCTGCATATGATTGGCTGATTGAATTTTATTGCTACGTCGAGTTGGCTGATAAAATGTCTCTTCCGTATGTAACAGGTCAATCAAATTTTATTGCTATGTTGAACTGGAAAATCTAATGTCTCTGTTACGTTTAAGTGGTTGATGAACTTTTATTGTTGAGCTATGTTTAGCTGGCTAATCAAATGTCTCTGCTATGCACAACTGGCTGATCAAATGTTTCGATAGAATGAGCAGGAAAATCGATTGTCTCTGCTATGCTGAACTGGCTGATTTAATTTTTGCGCTATGTTGAGCTGGAAAATCAAACTTTTCTGCCATGTATAACTGGTCGATTAAATTTTATTGCTTTTGAGCTGGAAAATCAAAAGTTCCTGCTATATGTAGTTGGCCAGTCAATTAATTTATTTCTTTTTAGCCAGACTGAGCTGAAAAATCGAATGTCTCTGCTAAATGTATAACTGGCCAATTAAAATTTCATTTCGAAGCTGAGCGTGAAAATCAAATGTTTTCTCTCTACGTTGACCTGGAAAATCAAATGTGTCTGCTCTACATTTAACTGGCCAAGCAAATTTATTACTAGGCTGAACTGGAAAATCAAATGTACGTGCTATATATTTCTGGCCAATCAAATGCTATCGCTAGGCTACTTGGAAAATCAAATGTCTCTCCTGTACGTATATCTGCCCATGTAAACTTTATTGGAAGACTGACCCGGAAAGGCAAATGTCTGTGCTATAAATAACTGGCCAATCAAATGTTATCGCTAGGTTGAGGTTGAAAATGAATTTTCACCGCTATATAGACGCAGCCAGTCAAATTTCACTGCTATGTAGAGACGACCAATCAAATTTCACTTCCCCTTAGTTCCCTTGTTTTTCTTCCGGTCAGATGTGTCTTCATTGTTCAGAGAAGCGGACAGAGGTTCTGGCAGGTCTGCCCAGAACGTGGTGCATGGGAGTAACAAAATCAGTGACGTCACGCGCGGGGCTGCCGGGATAGCTCGGTGAACGTGATAACGCAGGGTTAATGAAGTGATTGTCACTGGCCTCTTGTGTCACAGACTGCCGCCTCCACATCTTGCTGGTGTCGGAGGTCTGTAAAAGAAAAAGAACCAATGGAGAAGACTTGGGGGGTGTGTGTGTATGCGCGCGCGCGCGCGCGTGTGTGTTTATGCGTGTGTGTGTATGTGTGTGTGTGTGTGTGTGTGTGTGTGTGTGGTGTGTGTGTGTGTGATGGGGGGGGGGAGGGGGGAGGGTGATGAGGTGGGGGAGGGGGAGGGGAACAGGGGAGGTGGGAGAGGGGGCAATAGTATATTCCTTGTGTGTGTGTGTGTGTGTGTGTGTGTGTGTGTGTGTGTGTGTGATGGGGGGAGGGGGGAGGGGGGAGGGTGATGAGGTGGGGGAGGGGGAAGGGAACAGGGGAGGTGGGAGAGGGGGCAATAGTATATTCCTTATTGAGAATTAACGGAAGCAAGGTCTCCAACGGAAGTAAAACCGATGATTTAAAGCTGCGTGTTTGGTGAATCAGAACACGCTGTGATCGAGTTGTCCACGACAAAAAGGTCTCCACTATACCTGAGAAAGAGAATGAACCATACGATTAGATTCAGTAACAGTGTATTTTTTGTCATGAAAAAAAAACAAAAACAAAACCCACGCACACAGTAAATGTTAGTGGCGCGAATATGGTTTGAAGTTTTAGACAAATCTTAATTCTCTCCTCCTCTCTCTTTCACACACACGCGCACGTGCACACACAGATACCCCCCCCCTCCTCCCACCTTCACTCTCCTCCCCCCTCCCCCCCTTCACCACACACACACACACACACACCATCAACAAAACCGATCCTTTCACACAACTCCAGCCTCAAACTCGACACATTACCTGCATGTCGTCAAATGGACAACTACTGACGTCAGCCCAGGCGTCACGTAGACTGTCGTCATCAGTGACATCACGAGATTGAAATCCCCCAACAACGAGAGATCCCGAGCGTTGACGCCGGTACTGCGGGAACGGGAAAGGAGGCTCCGAGCCGTAGTCATGGTGGGTCGGGTGTGGCTGTGGGTGGACCGGAGGGTGGGGTCCCCAGTCCAGACGGGCAGGGTGCAGATCATGCGGCAGGTGTCGATCCATCAGGGCAAACCGGTTGTAAGCCAAGGAGGGTCTACGCGAGGTGAGAGACGTGGTGGACAGAACGGTCTTAGTCTGGAAAGAAGAGTAAGGGACAAAAAATGAAGGATGATTCAAAGGTTGAAGAGCATGGTGTAGAATGAAAGAGCAGAAAAGGGGTAAGAGCGGACTCGTCGCCCGAGTGTACTTTTGCCGAGTAGGCTTTCGCCGAAGGGGCAGCTTTTGACATGGAAATATATTCCGTTGGTCACCAAAGTTCTCTATCCTCCTATAGAGCCCCCACCCCCCCCCCTCCCTCTCTTTCTCATTCCTTCACACACACACACACACACACACACACACACACACACACACACACACACACACACACACACACACTGTGATGTAGTGTTATCAATGTTCACATGAAGAAAGGTTAACATGAACGGTGGGCTTCTCTCTGTGTTGGTGATACGCGTGCACGGGACTGTAATTCTGCATTATTCAATGCAGGCTACGCAACTAAAGTTAAAAAACGAACGAATAACCTCTCTCATCATTATTGTTTTCTGAATGAACATCAAAGGGGAAATGACCAGGTCTACTGCGAACAAAATCATTTTGATGTGTGTGACAAAAAGCCCTTCTCTTCGCATCTGTCTCCGGAAAAGATATCATCTCCGACTTAAGTATACTCGGCAAAAATCCACGGGATGAAAGTGCACGCATCAATCGACTGTCAGTAGAAGGGCATATGGGAGTCATGACCTGGATGCGGCCCGGCCCCCTTAGAGTTTAATGAGTTGAGCGCCGAAACACTTGTCTGAGGGGGGTTTCTTCTCTGTTAGACCTTCTGCTGTCAAGCTCTCCCAAGAGTTTTTTTTTCCTACCTCGCATCCATCGACTGATGACTCTCTCATCATTCTTCTCGAGGTCTCTTATTCACCTTCATTTCCTTACAGATCCATCCAAAAGCGGATGAGGACGATAGAAACATGAACGTGAGAGGATCGACAGACAATTGCCGGGAAAGAAGGAAGAGGGAGGGTGGGGAGGGAGAGCCGAATGGGGGTGGGGGAGGGGGAAGAAACTGGGAAGGAGGTGGAGGAAGAAAGGCGAGAGTTGGGTGGTGGGGTAGACGGGGATGGTTGGGGATGGAATGGATGGAAAGGGTAAAACTGCTAGTGTAGATGGAAATGTTTAGGCAGATACAGAAGTTCTTGTTCTTTAGTTATCATTACATGTCCTTCACCCCAAATCCTCCCCTTACCCCTCGTGGTCACCTGTTCATTTCCATACCGTGCTGTCCCCATGAAGAGTGACGTCAGGCAGGTGGACGGAGGCTTCGGAGTTCTTTCTGGTCTGTGTCCCGAGTGAAGACAACGCTCGTTTCCTCTGACGGTACCTCCTCTCGTAGGCATTGTGTACCTGGAACAATAAAGATGATAGAACAGTCCCTCCACTCATTGTGAACCTGAAACAATGGATATGACGTCATGATGGTACCTTGTTCATGGGCATTGTGTAAGACAATAAAGATGACGCCTTAATGACACCTTTACTCGTAAGCACTGTGCACATTAAACAATAAAGATGATGTCATAACGCTACCTTCGCAAAGAGGCAATGAAACAAGAAAGGTGACGTGATTATGGTCGGGTATACGGACGAGTCCCATGCAGAAAACGAAAGTCAGTTTTAGACTGAGATAATAAATGCTTCGGTTCACAAGAAAGAAAATTCAGTGATTCTCACATGTTGTCAATAAAGGTTCAATACGGACGTCACAGGACCCTCTCTGTTACATCACTAATGGACCTCTTTCTTGCCGCCTTCCACCTCCTCCGCACCCCATTCTCCCCACCCATTTCTTTAAGAAAAGACAACTTCGATCAGGCACCGTCATGACTATGGATTTCTTTGCCTTCACTTCTTTACTCTGTTACATTGTTATAATCAATGGCATTGTGTAGTTCTACACAGGCCGAATGAACATCGTACGGAATCTCTCTAGGAAGTAGAGAGTGGATTATAATTCGCCCTCGGACAAGTTTCAACATATGGTCAGTTCGCTCCATTTTGCTCTCTGTCTCTGTTTCTGTCTGTCTGTCTGTCTGTCTCTTCTTTATTTAACATTTCTACTGTAGAATACAACATTTTGCTTAAATCGTCTTTGATACAGCACACACGAACTCCCCCCCCTCCCTTTCCGATCTATACCACCTCTCAGTCGTTGTAACAGTTCTGGACTATCTGTACTTCCTTGATCACACAGATCTGGACCCAGCTGTCATCATGTTAAATAATAACCTCCCTTGTTTTCATGTTACGTATATTACGTTTCTGTGTTGGCTAACTGAAAGGTCAATGCCAACGATTCTTCCGACAGACAAGCGCGTTTAAAGACTTCACATAGCCTAGACTATATATTTCAGGAATAAAGAGATAAATCGAACTATATGTTTTATGAATAAAAGCACAAAAATCCAAAACAAAGACGAAGTTTTAGTAATTTAGTTTCTAATTTGGCTTTTTACCTTTTAAAATCTACATATCTTCCAGCTGAACAATATGATATAAACACTGTCTTTAGGGGCGGGAGGTAAAAAAGGCAATCTATTGGAAACATCCTCAGCCACTGGTATTGTCACCATGCACCAAAAATAGTAACCTCTTCTGACTGGTGAAAAGAACCATACCTGACGGAACAAAAATTTGTGCAAATACATAACTCTGACCACCACAAAACGCGCACGCGTACACACACACACACACACACACACACACGCACGCACGCACACACACACACACACACCACACACACACACACACACACACATCCCCCCCCCCTCTCCTCCCATCCCACAGTCTCGAGCCTCCCCCCTCCTCCCTTCCTCTCCACTCCTTTTTTTTTCTCTCTCCCTGCTCAGTCTGAGAACTGACGTCGACGTTGAGTAGGCAGTGGAAGAGGAAGAAGAGCAGTCCCTGGCAGCTGTTGGTGATGGTGAAGAGATACGTGAAGAGGTACACCGACACTGAGGGGCCGCCCTTGCCCGCCGCCAGGAACCCTAACCCCCATGTCAGGCCCAGCAAGGGAAGTAACACTACGCACGCCTTCACGCTCGTCCTGGACACACACACACACACACACACACACACACACACACACATACATATCCACATATGCATACACACAGAAACACACACACACATACACACACGCGCGCGCGCGCGCACAACACACACACACACACACACACATATATATATGTACACACACACACACACACACACATATATATATATGTATATTAGTTAAAAGGTAAGGCTTAAAATTCTATCTACAGCGCTGTTTCATGCGATTGCAATATATATACAAACGAGCGAGCGTGCACATACACACGCACGAGAGAGAGAGAGAGAGAGAGAGAGAGAGAGAGAGAGAGAGAGAGAGAGAGAGAGAGAGATAACAGGTTGGAATTTCAGGGCAAATGGATAGGAGAGGGAAAAGGGGTGGGGAGGAAGATGGAGGTGGGTATGTGTGCGCGTGTGAGTGGGTGGGGTGGGGATTGGGGGGGGGGGGGGGGGTCTGACCTGAAGGATCCGTTGTGCTGGGCGTTGTTAGCCTTTGTTGTCGAGTGTAGGGAACGAAGCATAATTCGTAACACCAACACTAGTATCACCACGTTGATCTGTCACACACACACACACACACACACACACACACACACACACACACACACACACACACACACACACATACAGAGGTGTGTGTAATCATATTCTCTGTATATAAATTTCATGAGACCCTTCTAGGAACTAGGGTTAGATTGAAAAGAAATCTTCTTGCTTATTCGCTGCAAGTGGGAATAAATATTCTCTGTTTCTTTCTGTCTGTCTGTCTCTTTGTCTGTCTGTCTGTCTGTCTTTCAGTCTTTATGTCTGTCTGTCTGTCTGTCTCTCACACACATACACACACACGCCACGCACACACACACACACACACACACACACACACACACACACACACACACACACACACACATACACACACAGGCGCGCGCGCACGCAAGATTATGCTGACTCGGTAGCACTTTTCGACTGCAGGTTGTGAGAGAAAAAAAGTCACAAGCATAAGCAGCACATGAAAAGTCTGATCAATAATGGTAATACAGAAAACGTGTGACACGACAGGTAACAAAGGTGTCCAGTATTTGTAGTATATGAACTTAACAGTGACCACTCACGCTGACAACGAGGGACACGGTGGGCACGAAGGTGACCAACAGCACTTCACGGTTCAACCAGCACCTGTGGATAGAATGACGTCAGAAGTGGTCACGTCACAGGCTACATCTCGCCACAGTTATTAAGATAATACCATGTGGAAACACACAACATCTGCGATTTAGATATTCACAACGCCACTCGACAGCTACATAAGAGAGAGAGAGAGAGAGAGAGAGAGAGAGAGAGAGAGAGAGAGAGAGAGAGAGAGAGAGAGAGAGAGAATCGTGTTATTAGCCAATCTAAAGAAAAACCATTTATCAAGTTCTTCGACGACACATACCTCTTATCCATGGTTCTACATCTCTCTCCTTTCTCTGTCTCTTGAATCCAAAAACAATTTCATTTAAACAAAGAAGAAGCTATCGTTTCACAGACTTTGAAAAAGCATTGATTTAGTATGTGATCAGTTATATACATAAAAGAAAATGGTGTAAATGATAAACAGTATAGGTGTAGAAGAATCAAGTACAATACTGTCAAAGGCAGGGTTAGAAGCGGTGACAAACTTATAGTAGAAAGAAACTCGTGGAGAGCGTGGCAGCAGAGAGTCCTCAGAAGAGAAGCCCCCTTCAAGCAAGTGTTTCGGCCCTTACCTCCTGACACTCTAGGGGGGTTGGGCCACACCCGGTTCATGACTCCGGATGTCCCTCTGCTGCCCCTTTTTTTCCCATCTTGGGACGAGCCATGGCTGGGATTCGAACCCATGACCCTCTGGACATGCTCATTTTCCACTTAATGACTCGCGCTTTAACCACTGAGCCACAGGGACACCTGATATTTGTAGGGAAATTAAGCCTTATGAAGTTCACTTTTGTTCCTCCTTGACCAGATCCAGCTTGAACACCTCTCTGCCGCTTCTGCCATTGCTTTCAGGGCTCTGGTTTTTTCCTTCCCTGCAACTGAGAGCTGTTTCATGAGGCTGTATGCAGACGTTCCTACAAACCCCCTAGCTCCAATTTCTGCAGTGAGGACTTTGACCTGATAGCCTTCTCTCCTCAGGCTGTTTGCCAGATCAGCATACTTTTCAGTCTTGTAGATTTGAGCTGCCTCCATTCTGTTCTCATATGGCACCGTGAGCTCGATCATGATCAGCTGCTTGGTTGACTTAGAGTGGACTACTATGTCTGGTCTCATGCCACTCTTGCTGATGATCTCTGGGTGACTCTTCCATTCTGGGAGGTCTGCAGTGCACTCCCAGTCATCTGCCCCGTCCAGCAGACTCTGCCTGCATGTTTCGAGTGGCACTGTTGTTCTTGGCCATGATTTGCTGCCTCCTGCCGTGAAGAATGTTGCGGGTGCTTTTGGAGTCCTGATTTTCCCTTTTGTGGTGTTGGTACTAGCCCAGACTACTTGTACAATTTCTTTGAGCACTTGGTTGTGCCTCCATGTGTACCTTCCTTGAGCCAGGGCTACTTTACATGAGCTTAGGACATGCTCCACTGTTTGTTTTTCATGGCAGAGGGGGCATGCAGGATCGTCTGTTTTCCCCAACTTCACCAGGTTTGCATTTGAGGGCAGAAGGTCATATGCAGATCTGAGAATGAAGCTGATCCTGAGAGGGGCCATGTGCCAAATGTCATTCCAAGTGAGACTTCTTTGGAGTGCATTCTCCCACGTTGTCCATTGCCCTTGCTGGCTCTGCTGGACTGCTTTTTGGAGTCTTTTTTGGTCTTCTTCTTTTCTCATCTCCTGAATCATCATGTCTCTTTTGGCTTTTCCTTTGGCCTTTGACCACCATTCAGTTTTGGTCACCCCCAGTCCCTGTCTGTTGGTCTGTGTGTGTCCTGTTATTTCTCTGATCCTGAGACTTTCTTTTGCAGAATCCATCGCCTCTTGAACTTTCCATTTTCTGCCTGTCTTCAGCTGGGGCTTAATTGCTTCTACCACCTTGTCTCCTGAGTCCTCCAGCATGCTTTGAAGTCTGATCTTCCCTGCTTTGTATTCCTCCAGGATGGATTTCAGGGGTAGTTTCAGCTTTGCTTGGCGACAGTACAGCGCTATGTCAGTCAGACAGGGTGGGACACCAAGCCATTTCCTTGTGAACTTGTTGATTTTGGCTTCCATTGCCTCCACTATGCTGGTGCAGATGTCGTATATCATCAGAGGCCATAGCAGCTTTGGTATCAGCATGAACTGCAGACACCAGACCTTGTATTTGCCAGGGAGCCCACACTGGTCAATGGTCTCCAAGCCTTCCTCCGCCATCTGCTTGGTTTCTTTTGCTCTTTGTGTGTCTTTCAGCGTATCATCATACCATCTTCCAAGGCTCTTGACTGGTTCTTCTGTGACTGTTGGAATGGCCTGGTTGGCAACACTGAAGACCACAGATCCGGCCACTTTTCCTTTCCTCAGTGAGAGACTCCGTGATTTCTTTGGCTTGAACTTCATTCTGGATGAGGCAACTATGTCGTCCAGCCTCTCCAGCACATGACGTGTCTCGTCTTCTCTGGATGAAATCACTGTAGTGTCATCCATGAAGGCCTTGAGAGGAGGCATCTTGTATCCATCGCCAAGGTCTGTTTGTCTCGCGTTGTTTGTTGCTGCTTTCAAGATGAGTTCCATTGCCAGCACGAACAGTATTGGGGAAATTGCACAGCCCATTGCAATACCCACTTCCAAGTTGATCCAGTCTGTTGTGTACTCCTTGGTAGAGAACCGCATTGAGAAGCCATTGAAGTACTTCTTGAGCATGTCGCGGATGTTCTTTGGCACATGGTACATCTCAAGAGCCAACTGTATCATCTCATGGGGCACAGATCCATATGCGTTTGCCAGATCAAGCCACACTACGTCCAGGTCTCTCTTTTCTGTTTTTGCTTTTTGGATTGCGTCCCAGATCATTGTGGCGTGTTCTACACAGCCCGCCACGCCTGGGATGCCACCTTTCTGGACTGACACATCCAAGTACTTGTTTTCCATCAGGTACTTGGTCAGCCTTGCTGCCATGACAGAGAAGAAGATTTTCCCTTCGACGTTCAGTAGTGATATTGGCCTGAACTGGCTAATGTCACTTGAGTTTTGCTCTTTGGGGATGTACACACCATCTGCCGTCATCCACTGGCCGCTGATCTTCTGGTTTCTCCAAGCCGATCGCAGCAGCCTGTGGAGCCACTCCAGCACCTTGGGACATTTCTTGTAAAGCTGGTAAGGTATTCCGTTTGGCCCTGGTGATGATTTGGCTCTGGCTTTGTCGACCACCTTCTTGATTTCCGCCAACGTTGGAGGCTTGCCATTGAACTGTTCCTCAGGGTTGGTTGGCCACACCAGACCTTGAATGTCGAGTGGTGCTTTGCTCTGTGGGTCAGAGTATGTTTTCCTCAGATGCTGCTCAAGAACTCCTTTGTCCACACTTAGGGTCCCAGATTTTGGCTGCTCAAACAGTGTTCTGGCAAACTGGAAGGGGTCTCTGAAGAAGCGCTCTTGTGTCTTCTTCTTTTTGCTCTTCCTCTTCCTCGCAGATTCCGCTTTGCTGAGGGCACTGTGTTTTTCTTTCAGGTCTTTCCACAGTTTTTCCAAGCCTTGTTTTTCAGCTGGCAGTGCGGTCTTCATTTGCATCTTGAGGTTTTTTCTTTTGGACCCTGATCTTGTCCATCTTTTCTTGGCGTCTGGATTTCTTTGGAGGTGTTTTCTCTTTGGGTAGTTTTGCTCCATAGGCGTCTCTACATGTGGCATACACAATGTCCCCATATGTGGCTAGTTTGTGTTCCAGGGTGCTTTTCCCTATCAGTGCATCGAGTCTTTGGACGATTTTTGCATCCAGTTTCTCCCAATCTTCAGTTTCGTTTGCTCGTGGCAGGTTGAGTTTCAGGCGCCTGGCATCGAGGGCCTGTGCAAATTCCTCATCCGAACCAACAGCGTGGATGTCCTTGGCACTGTGGTTTAAATCCTGGCCTTGGTCTTCCGACGTCTTATCTGCTGATGCAGTGCGCTGCTAACTTATAAGATATATAAACTGTACAATTGGTGTAAAGCAGGCGAAGCTCTGTATCCCAATATTATTATTACTTTTTGTTAATGAATCAGCCCTTGAAATAATTCATAGTGGTCGGTACGGTGCTCATCAACATGATGGTATTTTGGAGCTTTTATACTTGTATTTGCTAACGATATTGTATTGTTATCTTAGCTAGCAGTTGGTGTGCAATATCACTTGACCAGTTTATTATGCAGAACAGCTCTTAACATTAGGGGTTAAATGTCAAAATAAAAGTAACATCGTGGTTTTCAGAAAAATAGTTAATTATCTGGCTGCCATGGAGAGATGGTTTTATGATGATGCAAAACTAAAATGGTTAACGTTCATAAGTATAAGTACAATGGTATTTATTTTTCAGCGTTGCTTAGTCTTACGTTTACTTGTGTAATCGAGCTAAAAGGTCTCTTCTGTCTATACTAAGTCTGATGTTTTAAATCAACAACGCCTCATTGAATGCATATTTCAAACTGATTGATTAACAAATACAACCAGTTGTCCTTTATGAAGCTGACGTATAGGGCTTTCGATCTCTAGTTAATGATTGAAAAAAAAAATGCTGGCTTTGAAAAGATATCTTGGTATAAACACAGAAACTCGAAATGATTTGAAGAGTATAGAAAATTTTTGAAATATATTCCCGATTAGTACTAATCGTATTGCTCGGTGTGTAAAATACTGGTTGAGGTAAACTCCACCGAAGGAACATAGATCGTCGGTTAAAGCATATTTAAATAAACATAGTTTGCCAATGGGAGCAGCTGAATAACTGTTACTATTATATGAATCAATATAGATTACCGGTTGAATAATGTAAATCACTGCTGCTATTGTTCAAATGAACTTAGATAACCGGCTAAAGGGTGTAAACCACTGCTGCTTTTATATGAATGAACATAGATCACCGATAAAGCATATAAATCCCTGCTGTTATATAAATGAACATAGATTACCGGGTAAAACATATAAATCGCTGCTGCTAATATACATGACTGAACATGAATTGTCGGTTAAAGCATATAAGTCACTGGCGCTATTATATGAACGAACATAGACTACCGATTAAAGCATATAATTCACTGCTGCTATTATTTGAATGAACACAGATTGCCGGTTAAAGCATACAAATCACTACTACAATTATGTGAATAAACATATATCACTGGTCAAAGCATGTACATAATTCCTTCTATAATGATGAATGGACATAGATCATGGGTTAAAACATGTAAACCACTGCTACCACTATATGAATGAACATAGATTGCCTGTTTAAGTATATAAATCAATGCTGCTAGTATATGAATAGAGAGAGTCAACAGTGCACTTCAGTTTGAAATACATTATGTATTGGGTGAGTCTCTGATGTTTGGAAGATCAAGGTATTAACTTGTTTTTGATTTTTTTTATAAAGAGTATTGAAATAAAGATTTATTGATATTAAAGGAAAGCGCTGGAATGACCACATAACTGCAAAAGACAGGGTTAGATTCTATAGAAAAAGAGACAAGTCCAGATATTGAACAGTGTATTAGCTTGAATTTTAAAACGTCTGTAATATAAGCATTGACCAAATCTGGGCTGGACATGCCAGTCATAACACCACATCACATCAGGTATAGTCGTAGAGTGAATCAGATTTTCCACTGTGTGCAAAGAAGCAGTTAAAGGTAAGTTCATTTTGTGCTAAGTTGCATTTTTTTTTCTTGAGTTAAGGAAACAACTTTTATCTGAAGTGCACTGTAACAAGAAAAGCCCGTTTTCTCTTATATTGCATCTGTCGCCAAAAATGAAAATAAGAAAATTTTGATTCTCTTCTCTCTTCTCTCTCTCTCTCTCTCTCTCTCTCTCTCTCTCTCTCTCTCTCTCTCTCTGTGCTTAATATGACAATGCGACTTTGCCATACTGTATAGCTTACCTTTTTTCTGGGAGATTAAGGTCTACAAGAACAGAACATCTGAAACCGAATCTTACACACACACACACACACACACACACACACACACACACACACACACACACACACACACACACCTGTCCCAAACACACATACACAAATGCGCAGGGACAGGCCAATGAACATTGTCCGCTTTTAGACTACCTACACATTATTGGCTCCATATTTGTCGAAGAAGACTCCAGCAGAAATTCCCACAATGAGAAGAGGAACACCTGGCAGAAACAAAAAGAACATGAGTTATATTTCTGAATTAGTTTCAAGGTGAGGTGACTGCAGGCGCAAATTGAGACACATTTTTGAAAGGAACTTACAGTAAATCCGCCAGACAACAGGGAAAAACAAATTACAAGACAAAACACGACGCGTCTTCTTCAGGCAAGACAAACAAGATTCAGGCGACATAACCAACACCCAGGAAAATGAAAACGAAGAACGAGCAATCATGAAGAAACGAGCACAATCATTTATCTTGTGAACGCCCATCTTGCGCCGTTTTTGAGAAGCTAAGTGACTGACCATTCTTCGTTAATGTTGTCCTGAATGTTGTTTTTCTTGCCTAAAGAAAACACGACGTGTTTTGTCTTGTAATTTGTTTTTCCCTGCTATCTGGCGGATTTACTTTGATTCCCTCTTAGAATCTGTATTTCGGAAGATGGGCCAGATGCAGAAAACAAATAAAACAAAAAAGTAGCTTCTTGCTCATATGTTACCCTTAGGAATAAATATTATCAGTCAAACAAGAAAAC
>CM065720.1:58797928-58820428 GCA_033310375.1 Conus canariensis | reverse complement strand
TCACCAAGCTACGACCATTCAACTAATAACAAACCGACCCCTTGTCCAGTCCATAACCTGTCAACCACTGACACACAAAAAAATCCTGATCAATCTACAACCAGTTAACCCTAACAAACTCTTGACCAAGCTACAGCCAGCGAAACAATCAAACTTCTTCGAACAGGCCGATTTGGTTCAGAACCTTAATTCAGTCTGCCAGTGCAGTGAAGAAAAGAAAGAAACGAAGACTCAAAAGAAAGGTCGAAAAAAAGAGAGAAAGAAAGAGAAAAATAAAAAAGGGAGAAAAATGGGAAAGGGAGAAAAAAAAAACAGAAAGAAAAGAAAGGAAGTCAGAAAGGAAGGGAAGAAAGAAAACAGAACAGAAAGAATGCACAAAAAAAAAACAACAGAAAAAGACAAAGAAGCTAAAGACAGAAAGAAATATCAAAATGAAGGAGAGAAAAAAAAGATGAGAAAGGAAAAAAAAAAAGAAAAAGGAAATTGAAATGAACTTGAAAAAGCCAACATTACTGCTATGCTGTTCCAGAGAGCAGTTCCCTACGTTGATGTTACCTGAAGAACTCAAAGACGACGATGACAACGACACAGGAGACGATGGAGAGAGAGCCGCCGATGTAGGAGATGTAGGACAAAGCAGCACTGTTTTCTTCGTCTAACGCGTCCTGCAAACGGTGAGCAACTGTGTCGGCGAAATAGGTCATTCACAAGCCTATAAACAGAGATAAGTAAGCGAACAACTATTTTGTCATGTTGAACAATTTTGTTGTGGGCGAAAACAAGCAACACTAAGGGCGCAAGACACAATCAGCCGTGCCTCCCTGACGAGTCTGATCCTGCGCACGAAAGACCTCGGGGCAGGTCATATGAATGGTTCTGTCTTCAGGAATTACACTGGTCCCCATATGCTGCTAATGAAGAATCTTATGCTTATAATATATTTCCCTGATTGTTCATTCCATTTTTCCTGTCCTTCCCCTGTCTTCCCCCTCCCCCACAACGCGCATCTCTCTCTCTCTCTCTCTCTCTCTCTCTCTCTCTCTCTCTCTCTTATATATATATATAGTGGTCGAGTTTTCTTTGTTGTTCTTAATTATATATATACATATATATATGTTCCTGATTTTTCATTCTCTTTTCCCTTCTTCCCCCGTCTACACCCCCCCTTCTTTTTCTCTCAAAATTTTTGCCAAGTCATTAATGTAATGACGGAGAAATTGTTAGCCAGCATTTGTATTCCCCACTACTAAATTGTTCAACAACTATGTTTTTATACTAATATCTTAAAGCTTAGCCTTTTGGTTGCCAAACAGTCCATAGTATGAAGAGCATCCTTAGTCTCACCCTCATGTATACTCACACACACTGAGTAGCCTCTAGCCCAGGTAAAAAAAAAGTGTCAGAAACGATAATGGTACTGATGGTATTATTATCTAGTATCATCTACAGTGAAAAGATGTCGAACAGAACAAACGAGCACTCACGTATACGAAAACAAGGGCATAATTCATTATGCTTTACACGAGAAATTGAAACGCGGTTCTTTCCTCCATTGTTCTCTTTCTAGGTGCTTTCCTTTATCTCCCTTCTTCTCTATGTAGCTCTCTCTGTCTTGCTCGTATTCCCCTCTCCCATTATCCCTCATTTTGATCTCGTCTGTCTGTCTCTTTGTCTGTTTATCTACCTGTCTGTCTGTGTCTGTCTGTCTGTCTGTCTATCTATGTGCCTCTATCTGTCTGTCTGCCTGTTTGTCTCTCTCCATGTGTGTCTGTCTGTCTGTCTCAGTCACTATCCTCTTTCTTTATGGCACTTCTGTTTTGTCTGTCCGTCCGTCCGTCCGTCCGTCGTCTGTCTGTCGTCTGTCTGTCTGTCTGTCTATCTGTGTTTCTGGCTCGCTCCCTCGGCCACACTGTCCTCTGTCTGTCTCAGTCACTCTCCTCTTTCCTTACGGCACTCTGTCTGTCTGTCTGTCTGTCTGTCTGTCTGTCTGTCTGTCTCTCTCTCTCTCTCTCTCTCTCTTCCTCTCTCTCTCTCTCTCTCTCTCTCTCTCGCTCGCTTGCTGGCACTGTCCTTCTCTGTCTGTCTCTGTCACTGTCCTCTTTCTTTACGGCATTTCTCTCAGAGGTCTGCTCTGTCCTGTCTGTTGTTTTCCTGTCCATCCCCCACACTGACCGCCTGACCGTAGATGTCCATCAGCACGGCAAAGTTGGTCAGGTGGTAACAGTAGCAGGTCACGTGGGTGGCGCTGGACTCGAACACGTAACACCCGGCCCTCAACCACCGCTCTGCCAGACCACTTGGCAACAGAGGGACAGAGGTACTGAGTCGCTGGCTCAGTGCAATTGTTCCTTACGCCCATGTGTCTAGCCCGCGACACACGCACGCACACACAGGTACATGCAGGCACCCGCTAACGCGCGCACGCGCGCGCGCGCGCGCCACACACACACACACGCACACACACGCACACACGCGCACACGCACGCGCACACACTCAGACTCACACACGTACAGAACACAGACACACAAACACACCTACCCCCATCTGCTATCTCTCAAACACACACACACACACACACACACACACACACACACACACACACACACACACACACACAGCACACACACACAACGCACACGCACACACGCACACGCGCGCACACACACACACACCACCAACGCGCGCGCCCGCACACACACACACACACACACACACACACAACACACACGCACACACACAACGTACACACGCACACGCACACACACACACACCACACCCACACACACACACAACACACACTAGCTGTCGAGATACTGAAAGAAAGACAGACAGACAGACAGAAAAGGAGACAGAGAGAAAGAAACTGGAGAAAAAGCCGGAAGGAAAAGAAAGATGAAATAGCATTTTTTTTTCACGAAAACAGCAGTGGTTATTTTGTGTGTGAATGTTATTGATTACGGTGATGGAGAGAACTACGTCGCCCTTCACAGCAATGGCACAAGTCAGTGCCTGCGAGGGACTTGCTGTGAGTACCTTAGGTGGACCGCTGGTCAGCTATTAATTCCAAGCTGTAGTTTTCTTCATTGTGCATGGAAAACTAGCAGGGTATGCGTCCCGCCGTTTTCGTTCGTTATTAGAGAGAGAGAGAGAGAGAGAGAGAGAGAGAGAGAGAGAGAGAGAGAGAGAGAGAGAGAGAGAGAGAAGGTCTACCTGGCGGTCATGTTCATAAACACACAATATTTTTGCAAATCCTCTTCCTTGCCTGGATCCTGGTGAATAACACACACACACACACACACACACACACACACACACACACACACACACACACACACACACACACAGACACACCTCTATACACCGATAGCATTGCCAATCACAATGAATAGCAGTAATCATTTACGGAAAATAGTACTTGTAAACGACAACAATCAGTAAAGAGACATAATTACACATATTAAGTATGATACAGCCTGAATCATACATGAAAGGTGCGAAGTGGCTTTGTAAAGCGCGCGAGGTACAGGTAATCAATACTGTAAATCATGACTAGTGAATACTTGTGATTTTCTTCTGACAGATTTTGAACCTCGATGGCATCAAGGTTCTGATGGAACGGATTCCAGAATACAGGATTAGAAAAACAAAGGCTAGTTGTAAACAGATCAGTACGAGACACGAGAACCATGCGTTTTGCAGGACGTCTAGCACTTATGCTAAACTTAGATGGAATATTCTGAGCGGCTAATCTTGCTTACATACACATTTTTAGGGCATGAGAATTCCTTTAAGAAATGGAAAAACGTTCCCATCCATGGGAAAAAAACCCCATCGTTAGCATAATTCAATTCTGCAAGAGTTGAAGACAGAAGAGCTGCTTTAAGTGCACATACGTTTGCGCTAGCTGCTGTTGCTCATGTTTCATTGAATTTGCAGCGATTGAACCGATTGATGTTGAAAATACTTGACAGATGGGAGTATACATACACGCAGGGATGACGCCCTGGTATGAAAGGCCAGGAAAAGCTTGAAACCGCAATAACTGATATACTTGCCTGGGTACTGCTTTGCATAAGATCTTGATGCGAGCAGTCCATGAAAATTGCTGTCAATAAATGCGCCTCAAACACAGTGACCGTCAACATTTCTAAAAATCTTTTATTATTGATATGTACAATATGTTGCTGTTTCATTTTCTGCCGTGTTGTCATGAGCATGAGCTTAATCTCATTGTAGTTCTGTGATTCGCCATTACTCCATTCATCCTAAATGCCATTCAAAAAATGTGAACACAGATTTCAAGTTCAAGCTAGAGAGAGAGAGAGAGAGAGAGAGAGAGAGAGAGAGAGAGAGAGAGAGAGAGAGAGAGAGAGAAGAGAGAGAGAGTATACGATATTTTCTACCAGGAAAATCCTCAATGGGAATACACGGATGAAGACAGAGAGAAAAAAAAACAGAGTGAAAAGAAAAGCATTAGGCAAAATATAATCACCTACACATACACCAAGGCTCAAAATGCCAGAATAATCAATATATTGTCAACATTTCATTTCCACAACTCGGGGTATAAGGAAAAGTATATATGTTAAAAGAACTTTTCAGCATGAATCAATCTAAGAAAACAGAAATAAATTCTCACACAATACAAATATAAAAGAACTCGAAGGCATGCAGACAGACAAGCAGAAAGATGAACTGACGGACAAGTATTGAGACTTACAGATAGAGAGACAAGCAGAAAGACGTTGAGACAGACAGACAGACAGATAGACAGAGAGACAACAAGCAGAAAGACAGACAGACAGACAGACAGACAGACAAGCAGAAAGTCGTACAGACAGACGGACAGACAAGCAGAATGACATTGAGACAGACAGACAACAGAAAGACGAACAGAAAGACTGACAAGCTGAAAGACATACATAGAGACAGACAAGCAGAAAGACATACATACTGAAAGACAAGCAGAAAGACATACGGACAGACAAATAGAAAGACGCACAGACAGACAGACTAGCGTCAGACAGGCTAGCAGAAAAACGTATAGGCAGACGAGAAGGAAGACGTACAGAAAGACAGACAAGTATAAAGACGAACAGACAGACGGACACGCAGAAAGACGAACAGAGATAAGCAGAAAGATGTACAGACAGACAGACAGACAGACAAGCAGAAAGATGTACAGACAAATAGAAAAACGTACAGACAGAGAGACAGACAAGCAGAAAGACGCACAGACAGACAGACAGACAGACAAGCAGAAAGACGTGGACGTATGACAGACGTACCGTGAGGGGGAAGGAGAGGACGACGGGCATGGAGAGGGAGGCGAAAGCAGAAGGGGGAAGATCCAGCACCTCCACCGACAGCAGGTCAGAGGTCACCACCTGACCCAACACCACCTCCCCCTCTCTGACCACACACACACACACATACACACACGCACGCACGCACGCACACGCACACACACGCACGCACGCGCGCGCACACACACATCCACCCACCCACCCACACACACACACACACACACACACACACACACACAATCCATCCTGCATCACTGCTATGACCCATACAAAGGCTGCAAGGTCGCCCGGGCAGAGCGCTTTGCTAAAGTTTGGCTAGAGCGGTCTGACTTGTCATAAAGAACGTTTTGTTTCTCAGCGCTAAACTTTGTCAACAGGGAGATAACTCACGCATCATGCCTCACTGCTGTGGGATCCTGGGATGTACTGTTGATCACACTCAAACAATGGATATATTTCAAGTGTTTTGAACTTCATGGATATGCGTCATGTCGTGTGTCGTGACAACATTGTCGCACACACACACGCACCCCATAATATATATATTATATATATATATATATACACACACACACGCGCGCGCGCGCGCGCAAAACATAGTTCTTTATGTTATCGTTAGTAGGGACTTTCCTACACTTCCTGTGTATTGTACAGACGGGGAATGGCGCGCGACATACACATTTATTTACATGACCTACTTTGATGGCAATGTTGGCCTCTTCTTGCAGCAGTAACCTATCTCAGCCCACACCCCCTCCCCCTCCTCTTGTTTCTCTCCGAAAAACATGAAGATCGATTCACTCATTTCACATTTTGGACGTTAGATTCCACGGAAAAAAAATGGATAAAGAAGGTATGTGTCACGTGACACGTCATATGTACGTCAAACGTCTTGTATGGTACGTATCTGATTTTGATGATGTCACAGCTTTGATATACCCCCATCCCTCTCCCACCACCACCATGGTTGACTGGGTAATCAACAACGTGAATTCATTTGAACTGAATGGGATGGCAGGTATGTAAGCCATCTGGAGGGATAGGAAGCAGGTACAGGTGTGGACCAGGTCTTTCATTCTGATTACTAATTGCCAGCTTAATGGGGGTACAAAAGGAAATCTGTATCCCACTCGTGGTGCCTACCACATCTATCCACCAGCAGTACGGAGTTACAGAGTTAATCTAGTTAGATTAGTGGAGAACTGTCCCTCCTCTCCACTTTCATCAATTTGTGTGTATGTCACTATGTGTGCATGCTTTCCAGGTCTCTTCTATCATGACAAGAGTCAAATATAGCCCTTGGACGCGCTAATCAGAAACACACGTTTACATGCATACACACTTTAATCTAGAGCCTGCCAGCACACACGACCAACAATCGCAAGCTTTTGTATACTCATGAAGTAAAGATTTATTATAGACAACATGGTATATATGAGAATATCTGCAAAGAAGAAGCAGAAGAAGAAGAAAATGAAGAAAAAGCTAAGCGCAATCGCGCGTTTGTGTGTATGTATATGTGTGTCAGTGTTAGTGTTAGTGTGTGTGTTGTGTGTGCGTGTGCGTGTGCGTGTGTGTGTGTGTGTGTGCGTGTGCGTGCGTGCGTGCGTGCATGCGTACACGCACGCGTGCACGTGAGTGAGTGATTTGTATGTGTGATAAAGTTAGTAAGTGAGAGTGTGTGTGAGTGAGTCAGCGAATAAATGAATCAGTGTGGGAGTGTATGCAGGCGCGCGCGCGTGTATGTGTGTGTATGTGAAAGCACAAAGGGAGCACGTGCATACCGTGAATATCGGTCTTCCTTTAGAGACAGCAGTGGGCCTATGGTAGAGAAACGACCTGTGTACACTCTGACCTTCCGATCTGTAATCCATCATACAAGAGTTAACTTCCATTAGTAACATACCATACAGCAATCACCCTCCGATCTGTAACAGAGCATATGGCGTTTACCTTCCATTGATGAAATACCAAAATAATCACCTTGATCTGTTGTAAATCATACAGCAATTACTTTTCATCAATAATATCTCATACGGTAATCACTTCCGATCTGTAGTATTTCATACAGCAATTACTTTCTATTAGTAATGCACCATACACTGATCACCTTCTGATTTGCAATATATCAGGCAGCTACTATAACCCATCAGCAATGAGTCATACAGTAATGATGTTCTAATCTGTAATATACCATACAACAGTCACCTTCCATTTAAAATGTGCCATACAGTAACGACCTTCCATCTGTAATGTTCCATACAGTTATCTTTCGATCTGTACCGTACCATACAACAATCACCTTCCATCAGTTATTTACACTACAGTAATGACCTTCCAATCTGCCATACTCCGTTCAGCAATAACTTTCAACTGTTATATACCATACAGTAACCACCTTCCGAGCTGCAGGGCATTAAACAGCAATTACCATCACACACACACACACACACACACACACACACACACACACACACACACACACACACACACCACCACCACCACCACAACCACCACCACCACCACACACACACACACGCACATGCATACACATACGGCATACACTGGCAAGCATACAAGAGCCTGTGCCGACCCACTGACGCACGCGCACACACACGTGCACACACATGCAAACACTCACGTATAATGAAAAAAATGGCGCAGACATTGTTAAGTAGGTACCTAAGGTCTGACCATCGAATTGGGCTAATGTGCAGGTCACACATCTGTTGAGTCGTATCCATGAGACCCACGTCTTAAATCCTTTCATTTTAGTCATTAATTCATTTATCCATCAGCTGTGAATCATGCGCAGTGTGGTCTCTCAAAACTTAGCAGCTGTGGTGCAACGTATTATGGACAAGTCCGCACGCACTGACACCTCTTTAATGAAACTGAAATCATCACCACGGCTGGCTACCTGACCCACCAGCATTCACTTACCAGACCCGTCAGCACGTGCCCTCTGCAAGAGGTCAGAGGGCAAGGTCAGGGAGGCACGAGGAGGCACGGCAGAAGTACTGGGAGGCACAGTGCTGTTGGATACCATGGGAGTGGGGAAGGTGGTGATGGTGGACATCATGGCAGAGGAAGGGAAGGGGGGTATCCAACTGGTGTTTTCTTCCCCCCACTCACTGACCACCAGTTCTGCGGATAGAGGGGAAATGTTCTCTGTCTGTCTGTCTGTCTGTCTCTCTATATATGTATGTATATATACACACATACACACATATATACATGTGTGTGTGTGTGTGTGTGTGTGTGTGTGTGTGTGTGTGTGTGTGTGTGGTGTGTGTGTGTACTGCGTGTGTGCGCATGTATGTGAGTCGATGTAAGTGTATATGTGTTGAAATGTGAGAGTAGACACGATTGTCCGAGACAGATACATCTATAGAAACGTAAATCGACCCCCCCCCAACACACACACAAAACACACACAAAATGACAACACTCATACACACAGACTCTCTCTCTCTCTCTCTCTCTCTCTCTCTCTCTCTCTCTCTCTCTCTCTCTTCTCACACATACACACATATATACATGTGTGTGTGTGTGTGTGTGTGTGTGTGTGTGTGTGTGTGTGTGTGTGTGTGTACTGCGTGCGTGCGCATGTATGTGCGTGTGTGTATGTGTGTGTGTGTGTGTATGTGTGTGTACTGCGTGCGTGTGCATCTATGTGAGTCGATGTACTTACATCTCCTTGGCAGCAATGACATTAATACTAATGACGTCATAGTAGACTACATCAATTTTAAAACGACGTCACATTTTCTTTTTTTTTTTCTTTTTTTTTTTTTTTTTTTTACTGTAGTTTCACCTTTCACCACACCCTCTAGAGTCCCATTCTTGTATATATGTATTTATATGAGCATAGGCTCAAAGATTGTCCCCTACATCTTATACTGTTTGCATAATGCTTTTAGTTTTTCAGCAACTTTTTTCCTCTCCACACTTTCGTTTTGTTCCATTTACTACCCTTCGCTGGCTGCTTTGGGGGTGCTGTTGGATTCTTGTTTTTGAACCCTTGGTGGTGAGAACACCACAGAATTATGGACTGTGGTGTGTCTCTATTTGACACCAAGAGCACAGACACAATCAGCCGTGTCTCCATGATGAGTCCGATCCAGCGGACGAAAGGCCTAGGAGCAGGCAATACAAATAGATGTGCCTTCAAGAGGATTACGATGGTTATCTCAGGCAGCTAGTGAAGGGTTTCTCATATTTATAATATATTCCCCCCATTTTCTTCATCTTCAGTTTTTTTTTCTAAAAGTTCAAATCTTTGCAAAGTCATGACTATAATGACAGAAGAATTGTTAGCCTGCACCTGTTTTCCCCCACTACTTAATTGTTCAGCTATATATATATATATATATAAGAATACAGACAGACAGACACACACACTAACCAACATTATCCACAGCAGTACTCAGCAGAGCAGGAGTGTCTACAGATGACGAAGGTCCGGAAATGACGGCATGATGTCCACGCTGACGTAGGACCAAGTTTTCGGCAAAGCGTTGCGCTGACGTCAGGATGGAGGCCATTTTGTTCTGCACTAAATACTGCACAACATCATAGTGCCTTTGTCAGAGAAACACAATGAACGTCTGGATCGGTGATCTTGAGGATAAAGCAGAAACCTTGGAGGCCAGAAATATGTAGGTCTTAAATCAGAATCTCCTGTGGGACATATCCCTCGCCCCAGATCCTCCCCTTCCTGCCCCTACAATCTTCCCACATCGTTCTTAACCATCCATTTTCCTTTTCTTTTTGCTATACGTTGAGTGGTGTCAAAATGTCGGTCTTTCGGGCGAGATGATAAGCTGGGGTTTTGTGTGTAGCGTCTGTCCATTTCAGACACGTCAGAGAACCCGAGGCAAAAAAGGGCCTTCTCGCCGTGAAAATGCAATCAAACAAAACACAATAACAAACACACAAACAAAAAACGTTGGTTAACTCTGAAGCAGTTAGATAGGAAGAAATAGACGGCGCTGTAGTATGAAAAATAACTATAAAGCGTACTATACAACAGAATGAGATTCCGTATTCAGTCCTCAGACTTGAACAGTACAGGAAGAAGAATCAATAGAAAGGAGTAGGAGGAAAAGGAGTACAAAATGGAGCAAAGAAAGTGGTAGAGAAGAAGAAGAAGAAGAGGAAAAGGAGAAGACGAAGAGGAAGAGGAGCAGGAGGAGGAGGAGGAAAAAGAAGAAGAAGAAGAGGAAAAGGAGAAGACGAAGAGGAAGAGGAGCAGGAGGAGGAGGAGGAAAAAGAAGAAGAAGAGCAACAACAACAACAACAACAACGGACAAATAAAGAATGCTCAATGTTTAGACGTGAAAATTCAGTACGGTTACACGATGCATGTAACTGCAGGATAATACAGATGGCTATACACAAACTGTAATGCACTAAGTTTGACGGCACAAAAAATGTAGAGCTTTTAGGTTACCTATATAAGCAGAGCACAAAAGGCAGTGACATAGAAACGTAGAGCACTTATTTCCGTCACACACAAATGTAGAGCACTAAAGGCGGTCACACACAAATGTAGAGCATTAAACGCGGTCACACAAATGTAGAGCATTAAACGCGGTCATACACAAATGTAAAGCAGTAAAGGCGGTCACACATAAATGCGGAGCACTAAAAGTGGTCACACACAAATGTAGAGCACTGAAGGAGGTCACACACTAATGTGGAGCACTAAAGGTGGCCACACACAACTGTAGAGCACTAAAGGAGGTCACACACAAACGTGGAGCACCAAAGGAGGTCACACACAAATGTGGAGCACTAAAGGTGTTCACACACAAATGTGGAGCACTAAAGGCGATCACACACACACATAGAGCATCAATGGCGACTACACACAAATGTTAAACATTAAAAAGCGGTTACCCACAAATGTTGAGGACCAAAAGCAGTCACGTGCACATCTCGAGCACTAAAGGCGGTCAACTACAAATGTTGAGCACTAAAGGCGGTTACACAAAAATCTGGAACGCTAAAGGCGGTCACTATCAAATCTAGAGCACTAAAGGCGGTCACAAACAAATGTTGAGCTGTAAAGGCAGTTAAAAGGCAGTTTCATACACGTGTGGAGCCTAAAGATATGCACATAAATAGAACACTGAAGGCAGTGACACAAATATAGAGTACTAACGAAAACTACACACACATATAAAGATGATAAGGTGGTTGTATGCACTCAAAGAGGTGACAGCCCTGATATGGCGTTTTGCGGTCGGCTGAGCTATAGGCAGCTTGAATCGCATTGCTTACTTACAAAAGTAGAAAAGTAAAAATGATTGCACAAAGTGGACATCACTGAAAGGGATCCTGAACAAATGTAGAGCATTACCGAGGATTATGCATAAAAATGCAGAGCACTAAAATGGGTTATGCTTAAATGTGGAGCGCAGAAGTGAATTATGCACAAACTGGGAGCACTCAATAGATTACATACACGTATTGCGTACTGAAGGAGATCATAAACAAATGCACGGCATATGAGAAGACTGTTCACAAATGTAGAGACTAAATGTTATATCACACAAGTGTATGGGTTTTAAGGAGATCACATACAAACAGAGAGCGCTAAATGTGGTTATATGTGAATATAAGTGGATACACTACACGAGCAATCTTGGAGAGTTATACAACTGTAGGCACTGAAGACGAAACACACAATATCCTGAGCACCAGAAAAGCGTCCACACTACTGTAGGGGCTAGAAATGGATACAGACTGCCAGCACTAAAGGAGGGTAGACACAGCTATACAAACTAAAGACTGTAACACACAGCTCTGGCGTTGCTCCAGACGTGCAGAGTCTCAGGGTCGAGAATGTTGCCAATGCTGGAGGTAAAATGCTGTGAGAGACACACAGACATGGACAACAAATAATTCAGCTATACCATGTAATAAAATTTGTTCTCTCAGTCATGCATGCTTGTCAACATGTGCGTTTCTCTCTTTAGCTCCAGAGCTGTGCGACAACTGAACGTTAAGGACATGTTCGGATACCATGTTTTACTGTTAAGTTCGAATCCGTTAAATAAACATTTCAAAATGTAGCTGTAATGTTCAAGAATTGTTAACGTTCTGCTCAGAATAGTTGCTCATTTGCAGTTGTAACAAAAGAAATAAACTCTCGGAACGAGAGAGAGAGAGAGAGAGAGAGAGAGAGAGAGAGAGAGAGAGAGAGAGAGAGAGAGAGAGAGAGAGAGAGAGAGAGAAACGCAAAAAAAGTACACACATATTTAGTGACTCTGTGAAGACAGTGGCCCTTTAGCACATATCGGGTTGTCCGTTGCTTCATGATTTGGTTAGTAGATTTGTTTGGTACATTGATTGAACGTTTTGCTAAAGAGGAACGACTAATTAGCTGGTTGGTTGGTAAGTTGGCAAGGATTCTTTGATCAGTTCGCTCGCAGCTTGTTAAAAGAGTAGTTCCTAATCGATTTGTTGGCTGTTCATTTTAGTTTCCATTTTCCTCAAATGTACAGTTAAATCCGTATACGAAAATATGTGTCTGCCTGAATCTGTTACTTTGCTTCTCAGTGTAAAAGATCAGACAAAAAAACTACACTACAGCATGGATTACAACAAAACTTGGTTGAAAGTTGAAATGCGAATCAGGAACGAGTTCCTTAAATCGGGGAGGGAGATGAGAGGTGGGTTGGGGAGGTTGGGGGTGGATCCGTGCTGCGATTCCAGATCAAACAGCGGATCCTAGTGTATACCTCTTTTGCGTCATGACCAGTGATGCGTTCGCTGCAAGGTTACCCTTTGAAGCTATGAATTACGAAGAGAAAAACAAGAAAAGGTTACAAGAATACTAGTGTGCTGTTTACCAAAAGGTTCATTACGCAATGATAACTGGCTGTGGTGAACGAAATGGCATTAGTTCTATCAAACTAGCATGACTTGCTCTTTTTTTGTGGTGCCATAAACCGCATGACTGTCGGTCACTGGGCTATCAACGAACACAAACACATGCTCGAAGAAAACAGTTCGACTTCGCCTCCTTTGTACAGGATAACTGTTGAAGACCATAATAGTACGCTCCCTTTGAAAACTTCCACATTACATCAGATAACAGTGTCCATGGACGCGACACAAGCGAAACTTTAAGCATTGAAAAAAGATCTTGTTGGAAGTATGCTAACTCCTCCCCCCCCCCCCCCCCTTAGTTTTCTAGAAAAAGGGTACGAATACACCTTGCACTGAGGTGGGTGTGAAATATTGGTTCGCTATACGTACAAACATAACATGTTTTAAAAAAGACATGCTGTGACTCGGTGGGCTGATCCTTCATTCCTTCGATCTTGGCGAAGGTTAGCACACTTCTGAGTTTGCTAGATGTCTGCCAACCCTAACCCCACCAACCGTATTCTTCTCCCTGACCACATTTCCCCACTGACCTGAGCTAACCCCGGGGGATCATGATGGACGGAGGAAGCTGTCAACACCCCGTGGGAGATGTCGGCCACCACGTCACCGGCAATCAGCAGGTCGCCCGGATATATCCTGTCTGACGTCATCAGCTGTGACGTCACGTTGTCCAGTTGGCGGGTGACGTTGTACAGGCGATCCCCGGCCACGCCGGCTTGTCGGAGGGCCTGAGACTGTAAGAGAGCGTGTTTGTCACTGGTTTGTTGGTCTATTTCGACATTGTCGTCTATATCATCGACGTCGGTTTTATTGTCGTCTATATAATCGACGTCGGTTTTATCGTGATTGTTTTTACCACCATCACTATCACCACGCCATCACCATCACCACCATCCCTACCACTGTCGCTATCAAAGCAATGCCACAAGCAGTATCACTACCACTTCCACCACATTCCTTCCCATCCGTCGTCTCTTTATTTTCCTCCTCCTCCTCAGTTCAAATTTCGCATCCTAATTATAATTGCTGACCGAGAGCACAAGACTAATAGGTATACTGATTAAAAATAAAGCGCGCGCACCCAACCAACCTACTCCCCCGCCCCCATCTCCAAGCACATATTTACACACACACACACCACACACACACACACACACACACACACACACACACACACACACACAAAGACACACACACACACACACACACAAAGACACACAAAGACACACACAACACACACACACACACACACACACACACAAAAACACACACACACACACACACAGATAGATAGACAGACAGACAAAAAATCACACACACACACACACCACACACACACACACACACACACACACACACACACACACACACACACACACAGTTGAGTGGCTAGTAATGCACGCTTGATTTAAAGTAAACTTATGAGAAAACATATCGGCCAAAGAAGGAAGAACGAAAGACAGAAAAAAGCAAGAAAATAAAAAGAGGGCACAAAAATTGAGAAAGAAGGGAATGGAGAAATAAATGAAGAAGAAAAAGAAAGGGAAAAAAGGATGGAAGAAGAAAAGGAAAAAAGAAGGAAAGGAACGAAGAGGGAGGAGAAAGGATGAAAAAAAGGATGAAAGAAGAAAAAAAAAAACAGGAAGAAAAGGAAAAGAACAAGAAGAGAAAAGAAGAGACTAAAGAAAGGAAGAAGAAAGGATGAAGAAGGAAGAAAAAGAAGAAGAAGAAGGAAGGAAAGGAGAAAGAGAGAACACCTGTGTAGCCAGAAGGTGCAGCTGAGGGCTGACACAGTTAGACAGGTCGGGTCGCTTCCACACTGCCTGGGTGGGTGACGTGTCCTCCCTCATACAGTGTCTCTCTGCCCTGCCTGTGTACACACCATGATTAATATGATGACAGTGATGATGATGATGATGATGATGATGATGATGAAAGGTCAGGTCGCTTCTACACTGCTTGGGTGGGTGACGTGTCCTCCCTCATACAGTGCCTCTCTGCCCTACCTGTGTACACACCATGATTAATATTATGACAATGATGATGATGTATTGATGATGATGATGATGATGATGACAGGTCAGGTCGCTTCTACACTGCTTGGGTGGGTGACGTGTCCTCCCTCATACAGTGCCTCTCTGCCCTACCTGTGCACACACCATGATTAATATGATGACAGTATGATGATGATGATGATGATGATGACAGGTCAGGTCGCTTCTACACTGCTTGGGTGGGTGACGTGTCCTCCCTCATACAGTGCCTCTCTGCCCTACCTGTGCACACACCATGATTAATATGATGACAGTGATGATGATGATGATGAAGATGATGATGATGATGACAGGTCAGGTCGCTTCTACACTGCTTGGGTGGGTGACGTGTCCTCCCTCATACAGTGCCTCTCTGCCCTACCTGTGCACACACCATGATTAATATGATAACAGTGATGATGATGATGATGATGATGATGATGATGATGATGATGATGATGATAAGGTCAAGTCGCTTCCACACTGCTTGGGTGGGTGACGTGTCCTCCCTCATACAGTGCCTCTCTGCCCTACCTGTGCACACACCATGATTAATATGATGACAGTTGATGATGATGATGATGATGATGATGATGATGATGATGATGAAAGGTCAGGTCGCTTCTACACTGCTTGGGTGGGTGACGTGTCCTCCCTCATACAGTGCCTCTCTGCCCTACCTGTGCACACACCATGATTAATATGATGACAGTGATGATGATGATGATGATGATGATGATGATGATGATGATGATGATGATGATGATGACAGGTCGGGTCGCTTCCACACTGCCTGGGTGGGTGACGTGTCCTCCCTCATACAGTGCCTCTCTGCCCTACCTGTGTACACACCATGATTATCATATGATGATGATGATGATGATGATGATGATGATGATGATGATGATGATGATGAGTGATGGTGATGGTGATGATGACAGGTCAGGTCGTTTCTACACTGCTTGGGTGGGTGACGTGTCCTCCCTCATATAGTGCCTCTCTGCCCTGCCTGTGTACACACCATGATTAATATGATGACGATGATGATGATGATGATGGTGATGATGATGATGATGGTGATGATGATGATGCTGCTGCTGCTGCTGCTGCTGATGATGATGATGACGACGACGACGACGACGACGATGGCGGTGTGATGATGATGATGATGATGATGATGATGATGATGATGATGATGATGATGACAGGTCAGATCGCTTCCACACTGCTTGGGTGGGTGACGTGTCCTCTCTCATACAGTGCCTCTCTGCCCTGCCTGTGTACACACCATGATTAATATGATGACGATGAGATGATGATGATGATGATGATGATGATGATGATGATGATGATGCTGATGCTGATGATGCTGATGATGATGACAAGACGGGTCGTTTCTACACTGGTGAGTATTGTGACCTCCCGCATAAGTCTCTCTCTGCCCTGCCTGTGTACACCATATGATGATGATGATGAAGAAGAAGAAGAAGAAGAAAGAAGAAGAAGAAGAAGAAGAAGAAGAAGTGATATGATGAGATGAGATGACGACGACGACGATGGCGGGTGATGATGATGTGATGATGATGTGAGATGATGATGATGATGATGATATGATGATGACGACGACGGATGGTGATGATGATGATGACGATGATGATGATGCTGATGACAGATCAGGTTGTTTCCACACTGCCCTGTCGGATGAGTGTTCTGATAAGGATGGCGAGGACGACAATAACGACAACAATGATGATGACGGCAACAACCATGACGATAATGATGATGACAATGACGACGACAATTTTGATGATATAACAAACACAAGGTAAAACATACGCTCATGTAAACAATCCGCAATGTTCTATAATTTCTGCAGGTAACGTTGCTTCTGCTGCCGCAATGATGGCAATTACTGTTGCTATTAAAACCATTGCTACAGCATCTGCTGCTGTTTCTTAAAACCAAACAAAAGATTAAACTGTATGAATCCTATTTCTTGCTGCGGTCATTTTACATAATCTTGAAATCTTCGTTCACGACTTTCTTTGGTGTATACGAAGTTCTAGATGACTGAACTCGATAGGCTGACCACAGGCAAGTGGAGACAGACGGACACTTACCCCTGACTTCTGCTGGGCAAGGCTGACTGTCATGCTGACCAGCCAACGTGTCTGCCCAACTGATTCCGCTTCCGGCGATATGGTCCACTTCCGCCCGGCAGTGACCTTCACCTAGAGAGAGAGAGAGAGAGAGAGAGAGAGAGAGAGAGAGAAGAGAGAGAGAGAGAGAGAGAGAGAGAGAGAGAGAGCGGACGAACGAATTTTTTCTAATAAGAGAAGAGACTAAGCGCAGTAGAGGGTCTTTTTTTAAATCTTGCTCCCAACAAAGGAAAACAAATAAACAAACAAACGAAACGTAATCGATTTTTAAAGGAATGAACAAACCGAACAATGGAAGGAATACTAAACTGCAATGAAGTACTGACTTTATGAGCGCGTACTGAAAATGTGTATTTTGGACTCTAAATAACGAAACAATGTATTTACTGTTCAATTGTACAGCCGTCTGCTGATCACCCAGATCATTCATATGACACTGGCTGTTGGTTACCCAGATCATATACATGACACTGATTATTGGTTACCCAGATCATATACATGACACTGATTGCTGGTTACCCAGATCATATACATGACACTGATTACTGGTTACCCAGATCATATACATGACATTGACTGTTGGTTACCCAGATCATATACATGACACTGACTGTTGGTTACCCAGATCATATACATGACACTGATTATTGGTTACCCAGATCATATACATGACACTGACTGTTGGTTACCCAGATCATATACATGACACTGACTGTTGGTTACCCAGATCATATACATGACACTGATTGCTGATCACCCAGATCATTCATATGACACTGACTGTTGGTTACCCAGATCATATACATGACACTGATTGTTGGTTACCCAGAGCATATACATGACACTGATTGCTGATCACCCAGATCATTCATATGACACTGACTGTTGGTTACCCAGATCATATACATGACACTGATTGTTGGTTACCCAGAGCATATACATGACACTGATTGCTGATCACCCAGATCATTCATATGACACTGACTGTTGGTTACCCAGATCATATACATGACACTGATTGCTGGTTACACAGATCATTCATATGACACTGGTTGCTGGCTACCCAGATCATATACATGACATTAATTGCTGGTTATTCAGATCATATTCATGACACTGATTGCTGATTACCCAGATCACATAAGTGACAATGATTGCTGGTTACCCAGATCATATACATGACATTGATTGCTGGTTATTCAGATCATATACATGACACTGACTGCTGATCACCCGGATCATATACATGACAGCTGAAGGAACTCCAATGGCTGCTGTTACATTTAGCTTTCAGTAAACGCTGGCGACGATCGCAATAAGTGTCTGATGACTTTGTTCTCTGCAGAGTCTGTCCACTTCTGCCTGCGTAGACCAGTTACTTCATACTCCCTAACCTTCCCATCAGAAACTCTTATAATACCCTAACAAAATCTCCAGCTGATTTATGGGCATTCGTTTAACTTTGTCGACCAAATGTTTGAACTCACTATCCCGCTTCTCTCCCCTTCTTCACCAAGTGTTTGCTATGTAGGCCCATCTTGCCTGCTGGGCACAATGAAAACCTAGGTTTTGCAAACAGACAATATATGCGCTGAATATTGTACCCATGGTTCAGTTTTCTTCCTGGGATGAATGAAAGTAATGGTGTGTAATGTCAAATCAGTAATACACCACTAGAAGTGCATTATATAAATACCATTAATACTATTGATAGTCATCATCATCATCATCATCATCTCACATCATCACCCAATATTGTTACACCAATCCTGGCATAGTCTGAACCTTTCCGTTTTAAGTATTCTAACTGCAATGTCAAAAAACATTTGCCAGTGTGGTTAATCACTAACTCAAGTCTCAAGAACAAGGTCAGATAAAAATTTAGAAAGAGAGGGGGTTAGTTACCGCCAAGGACATAGACAAACAAAGTACAGGACAAGACACAAAATTTTGCTTAATTTTCCACCCTCACTCACTCCGTTTTGAAACTAAATTGAAGGTCAGATCAGTCAACTGTTTTCGATCGATGCACATGCCAGGTATCACAATCCCTAGCGAGCACACACGTTCAGCGGTTCTCTTGACCTTAAACAATAGATAAAAGAACTTTCAAAATCTTAAACAACAGATAAAAAACCGCTTCAAAATCTTGTCTTCTTTGACGCGTGACATACTGCCCAACAATAGCAGTGATGGTTTATAAATGAAGGGAAGAACTACGAAAGGATTGCAAGCTTTAGGCCCGTTTCTGACTAACCTTACTTCTAGTTCACAAATCAAGATAGACTACCGGTGACTTGCACGATCTTTGTCCTTGTCAAAGTGTATGATCCTCTGGCTCGCGATCCGTGATCGTTGAGCTAGCCCTAACCCGAGCTTCCCAAACTAGCAGTTAAAAAAGGATAGATGAACGAAACGAAATCAAAGCTGGTCTCATTATCGTCACTAAGCGCAGTAATATATGACCAAAACCGGCACCATCAGTTCGTGAGAAAACTCTTCAGTGGTCACGGCCGCAACATTCAAAGGTCACAATACAGTGGAAACAAATAAGTAACATTCAGAAGACAAGGATTTCTAACACTGATTACCCGGCCAATCCAAAACAGCTCAAGGCTTTGGAGATCGAACGATCAAGCCCCAATCTGAGTATGACAAAGTTCTTACCCTTGAGAAAAAATCGCCCAATTCGATCACCGAGAAAAAAAAGATCTAGCAGAAAGGAACTGCGGAACGTCGTAAGTCTTCTGTCTAGTTGCGTGAAATGATAATTCGTTCAAAGAAGGACAGCCTTTAGATTCACTGAGGGGACACCTTCATAGTCAACTAACTACTGGCCTTGCCCACATGGACGCTGAACACAAAACTAATGTCCGACACCTACCAACGGGAATGGAACACTGTGTACCGGTGAAGTCTGGCGGACAGAGGCACGTGACCATTCCCTCTTCGTCTGCCCTGCACGTGCCCCCATTGAGACAGGTCACGCCCTCACAGGGGGTCAGCCTTTCTTCACACTGCGTGCCCGTGTATCCTGCCTGGCATTTACACCTGCCAATAAACATAGAACAAAGGTCACAACACATTGCGCATCCCATCGAATGCCTACATAGTCCGCCTGACAACCATACCTGCCCAAAGACATGGGACTTAAGGTCACAACACACTGTGCGTCACATCGAGTGCCTGCATTGCATGCCTGACAACTATACCTGCCCAAAGACATGGGACTTAAGGTCACAACACTCCTGTCGCGTACGTACATACTCTGTATGACAAAAACACTTGGCCACAGACATGGAAGTTAATGTCACAACAGACTTTGCATCCTATTGCGTGCCTGATTGTCTTAACCTGGCACTCACATCTGTCCCTAAGCATTGAGGTTAAGGTTCCCAAACATTACAGGTCACATCACCTGTGCCTTAACACCCCGCCTGGCACTCACACCTGTCCAGAGACGTAAAGATAAAGACCGCAATTCACTGCATGTCACATTGCATATCTACATATTCACACTTGCCAATAAACGTGAAAATAAGGCCACAACACACTATACGTCACATCGTTTGTCTAAAGAAACAGCTTTGCACTCCATCCTGTCCACACACGTCGATGTTCAGGACATAACACATTGTTTGCCATTTCACATGCACCTGACAGCCTGTGCCGGTCGCTGTATGGGCGGTAGACTGGAAATGATGTTTGAAGCGACGAGCAGTGAAAGACATTCAAAACATCTGGAGTCCATGCAGGTCATCAGGTATGTACAGGACCTGTGTCTGGACCCAATGGCTATATTCTGCCTCTGAAGTGTCTGTAGATCGTTATCTGTAAACACCCGGCCAGCTACTCATCTGGTTTGCCTCATTGCTGCATATTCACCAGGTCCACCTCTAATTCAGTACACTGCTAAATATTCATCCGGTCTTCCTCTAATTCAATACACTGCTGAATAATCATCTGGTTCGCCTCTAATTCAGCACACTGCTAGATATTCATCCGGTCCGTCTCAAATTCAGTACACAGCTGAATAATTATGTGGTTCGTCACTAATTCAATAAACTGCTGGATAATCATCTGGTGCACCTCCAATTCAAGACATTGCTGGACATTCATCTTGTCCATCTCCAATTCAAAACACTGCAGGATATTCGCCTACTTTGCCTTAAATTCAATTCAGTGCTGGATATTTATCTGGTCTGCCTCTGATTCAATACCCTAGTTTTTAAACAAGCAAGTCTTGACTCTTCGTGTTTTGAATTTCAGGAACCAATGTTTTAAGTTTTAAAAGCAATTCACTGATATTTTGTAAATGGTGTATCCTTTTAATTCTTGCGTTTACATTCAAAGTTTATTTCAACAAAAATGAAAAGTGGTTTTAGATAGTACTCTAGCAAATCTAAAGTAAGGTCTTTCCCCCCAAACTTTAATATTTCACAGATCATGCATTATTCTGTGTATTTCAGAGTCAGCTTCCCATTCGCATTTTAATCTCTCATCCCCCATTCCCCTCGTCTTTTTCTTATCTTTTCTTCAGTAACTCTGGCAATCATTTCAAAAATATTCCGATGTAAGTAAATGGTTATTCACTCACTAAAATGGCAACCGACAATCAACTTATCTTACAGTCCGTTAGCCAGTCAAACAGCCAGTCCATTAAACTCACGTGTATTTGGCAGACCCCGTGACAGGGGAGCACACACCAGCCCCGCTGCAGTTATGAGACAGACAGGGGTTAGTGTAGATCTCACAGTTACGGCCCAGCGCGTAAGGAGCCTCGCACAGACACCGATAGTCCCGATGTCCTGAGAGGGACTGCTGGCACAGCTGAATCCGTGCTCACAGTACTGTTCACATCCTGACTGAGCTGTGAGGAGAGAGAGAGAGAGAGAGAGAGAGAGAGAGAGAGAGAGAGAGAGAGAGAGAGAGAGAGAGAGAGAGAGAGAATACAAATAAACTACTCAAGAAAACGACGCAATACTATCAATAAAACATTAATGAATTGGTCTAAGTAATAACTAAACTATGAATCCCAAACAAAGACAGTTTGAAAACCCAAGCAAACCAATCATTAGAGAATCATACTGCACACACAC
>CM065720.1:58778996-58793996 GCA_033310375.1 Conus canariensis | reverse complement strand
CCTGCACTGTGAGTCCCCGTTCCGCTCTCTCCACCCGCATTGCACCGTCACCGGGAAAGGGCGGACGGAGTTTACACGGGTGTCCTTCCTGGCTAATGAAATGGGGTACACACATGTCCCCCGTCCCTGTCTCTCTCCGCGCTCATCTCCGAAGCATTCCCACAGTGACGTTAGCTACTGGTGCAGGGTGATTCTGGCAGACGGTTCTCATCACTGTCACCGACCGTAACAAATCACCTGTGAAGACTCCCTTTGAGGTCTCTGTGAAGCGTTTTTGCCCTCGCTGATTCTGTTGATCTGGCGATGAAACGCGTTGAGGATTCTCGGCATTTATGTTGACTGAAAGAAGCAAGGTGTGAACAGTTCAGCGGATCAGTTTTGTTTTATTTTGTTTTGTTTTTTCAGTTTTGGTCTTTTTTTTGTCTGTGAAGAGTTTCATTGCAAGCCTAAAGTGTAAGACCTCCATAGTTAAAGCCACCGTCTTGATAACATTCTTTTGTTAAAAAAATTATTTCTGTCAAATAATAAAGTCGAATTATTTGAAACAGACCAACGTTTCTGTTTATTGACAGTTGTTGAACACGTGTTTTGTAGTTCTAATTCACTTTTATTTTTCTCATGGATTAAAAAAAAGGCGACCCTTTTTTAAGGGGAGAAATTACGTCCTAATGCGAGTCAGTATCGTAAATAGGAGACATCTGTACTTGAAGTTTGCCGATTACACTGTATAGTGCAAATTAGTATCAACGTGGAGCAAAACACACTCTTGCCTGACGAGCGAATCTTTCTTTTGACCAAAAACATACGCCATAACAATCTAAGAAAAACTTTGATCATATTAATTTCCACATCCTTTGACGGGATTAGTGTCTTCCTTGGAGCGCCAGTGGACCTGTGGTTTGCCTGACGTTGAGGTGGCGTGATCATCTGTGGCGATTCCAGACGTGAGTTCATTTTCTGGGCTTGTGTGAGGAGAGGGGAGGAGGAGAGGGGTGAGGATTGCGAAAGGTTCCAACCACCGCCCAGTCTCGGGGACGTGTGAAAGAACATGATGCAGTTCGGCTGTCCCCTCGTCTCTCACCTGCCTGTTCCTGAACTCTTCTGAAGGTAGACACACATGTGACTCTGTGTGTGAGTGTGTGTGTGTGTGTGTGTGTGTGTGTGTGTGTGTGTGTGTTGTGTGTGTGTGTGTGCGTGCGTGATTGCGTGCGTGTGTGCGTGTGTGCGTGCGTGCGTGCGTGTGTGTGTGTCTGTGTCTGTGTGTGAGTATGTGTCTCTGTGTAAGTGTATGTGTGTGTGTGTGTGTGTGTGTGTGTGTCTGTCTGTCTGTCTGTCTGTCTGTCTGTCTGTCTGTCTGTGTAGATGTCTGTGTCTGTCTGTCTGAATACGCGTGTCCGTCTGTCTGTCTGCCTGTCCCTTCATCTGTCTGTCTGTCTGCCTGTTTGTCTTCTCCCTTCGCGGATCAGTCTTTACTAGACACGAAAAAAGGGACGAATATTTTGGACATAAGTGCGCTGTGTCGATTCACATGGAGAATTCACCATTGCTCACATAAACATGCAGAAAAAAGAAATCGCACAGAGAGAGAGAGAGAGAGAGAGAGAGAGAGAGAGAGAGAGAGAGAGAGAGCAATAAAGGGAGAGAGAGAGAGAGAGAGAGAGAGCAATAAAAGGAAAGAGAGATACAGAGAGAGAAAGAGAGGGGGGGCAGGGTGGATGGAGAGAGTAAGCCAGCAAGAGAAAGAGAGGCAGACAGACATGCAGAAAGACATACAGAAATACAGACTGACACAGACGGGACAAAACACAGACTGACACAGACATAGACAGACGGATGTAGAAAGACAAGCGTCTGACATCGTAGCAACAGAGGCTACAAGCTGGAATGTTGATGTGTTGGTGATCACTGATGGGACGTTGTATACACCTCTCATCAGGCCGTCTTATCAGCTGACAAACTGCCTCCCATCCCTGCTAACACCCACCACCACCACGCAACCACCCCGTTACCTCCACCACCATCCCCATCACCACCTTCCACCTCGAGCAGCCAACATGACCATTGACCCTTCCACCGGACTTATTGTTCTATCTAGAGGGGAATGTTGTCCTATTGAGGGAGGTACATTGTCCTACCTGGGAAGGAAACAATATCCTATCTAATGTGGGCAAATTGTCCGGTTTAGAGGGCACGCTGTCCTTTGTAGAGGGGAACCTTGTTTTATTTTAGAAAGGCATTTTGTCCCATCTGGAGGAGTACCAATTCTATCCAGAAGGGAATATTGTCCCATCTAGAGGGAAATAGTGTCCGATCAGGTGGGGGGCACATATTCCAGAGGGGAATATTGTCCTATTCAGAGGGACACATTGCGTTGTGTACAGGCGCTTAATGTTGTCCTGTCTATCCAGAAGGGATAGTGTCCTACACATGGGAATTAGTTTCATATTCAAAAGCGTTTAACAGTTGTCTTATTGTTTAATAAATAGGGTGGCAGGTCATAGGGGAAATTGTCCTGTCCGAAGGGACACATTACGTTATTCAGACGGGTAAACAGTCGTATCCACAGGGGAATAGCCTATTCTTCTAACCAAATCACCTCATACGTTGTCCCGGACGGGGGGAATCGTGATGGTATTGCTTAAGTGCACTAAGTTGATGTATTATTAGTCAGGTTTAACACACCAAGGTTATCTTTGCACTCGTACACGCATATGCACACTCATGCGCCCACCAAACATTCACTTCTCTCTGGGAATGGGATGTCACGCATTCGTTTCCCTTCTAACACGACTGAGCACAAGAAATACAATTTCTATGCTACTTACAATCAAACATGAAAAATCCAATTACACAAAATGAACAAATCAACACATAAAAGATCAATACTTCCTAATCCCGGGTTATAATAAAAATGACTTCTTACCTGGCCAGGTTTTCACACACACAACCACGCTTTCACACCACACCACAGTTCTTGAAAAGTCTCTTCACGTCTTCTTCAGCACTGCTTGATGGTGAGGCCCTTGGTTGACTGGCTCCAGGTTTCAGGACTGGGTCTTCGTGGTCGTCTCTGGGATCTCGACGTAGAACTCTTCTTCTTCGTCTCTTTCACCCACCTCTGGGTTCAATTTCAGTTTGTCTGTCTTCACCCACCTCTGGGCTTCAAACTTAGTTTTCTTCTCTTCCAGCTTGTCTTTCCCTAAGACTTTGCTGTCTCTTCTATCTCCCAGACCACGTTTCTCTCGACCCGTTCTCTGTCCTGCCCACCCTTCTCTCTTCTCTCTCTCTCCTCTGCCTTCTCTCTCTCTCTCTCCTGGTGTTCTTCCCTTCACGTTGTTCTCCCTCAGTTTATATAGGGATGGAAACAAAGGATTCCCCTTCGGGCCATGCCTTTGTCCATGCTGCTTCTCAAACCCCTAGTTCACAAATACCCTGAATTCTCCATTCGCTACGTTCTTCCACACATCAGCATTTACACACATCCCTACCTAATTGATTAGCAAACAACCACTTAGCACCAGATGGACATCGAAATTTCCCGCCGACTTCAGAGGCCACTTTAACACAGTAATTATCTTAAAGAGGGCTACGATAACAACATCCACGCGCGTTCAACCAGCCTGACAATAGAACCAACCCAGTGACCCACGGCAATACCATCCGAACGAGTCCAAGACTCCTGCTCTTCACTGATTGTTTACAAAAGAACCTCAGCTGACTGAGTATTTAGCGCTCACTTGGTGCACCGAGGTCCTAGTGGTTACGTCCCTCTCCCCTTTCGCTGTCGGGCAGGTCCGAACTCCTCACTACCTTAGGTGCCATCTGTCACCTGACTGCTTCGTCCTCCTCGACACGGTTCGACCGTGTGCGATGGGTAAGGCATACTTGTTAATGGTTCTATTACCTATTTGTATACTACGTACAACGTCCCTTTTGCCTCTAAGCGTTTAATGCCTTTTGTGAGAGGTTTCACGCACTTGACAAATTCCCCCACTTCAAGACAATGCCCTGCATTGGCTAAAACACATTCAAGGAGCTGAAACTCTCACAATTCTCTCATTTAAACCAACTCTAATCTAGGCCTCTCATAAGCCTCCTTACACCAGAGAACGCACGCAAGATTTACCTTGCAACAAAATTAGAGAAAAATCAATACCGTACGCACTAAAAACCAAGCAAATATCAACACCAGTCTGAAACTTCCACCAGCTCTAAGCAGTGTGGCCATATATAGATAAACATTATGTTTCTACGGAAATTCTCTCCCTTTCACTTCATACACGTGGCCCGCAACCAACTACGTCACGCATACACGACACTGCAAAAGACACACGCACCCACAACCCGACTTTTCGCCTGACTATTTTAATTTGGCCTACGGCCCCCTTCGGGTGAGACTTGTCCGATCTCGTTCACTGTACCTTTCCGTACCCCGCGACATGTGTTGCAGTGCGCACAGAAACGCCTTACATCACCTAGGATACCGGGCCAGTAGTACTCCCGCGTCACAACCTTTTGTGTGGCCTTTCTACCGAGATGGCCCGAGGCTGACGTCACATGATTTTCGGACATCACCGCCTTTCTGCGGTTTGTAGGCAGAACGATCTGTCTTTTCATCTTCCCCGAACTTGAATGCGTGAAAGTTCGGTACAATACCCCATCTTCTAGCTCAAAACCAATGGTGCCCTCCTTAACACCTTTCTTCTGTCCTGTGTGGGCGAACCTAAACAATTTTCTAAGCGAGTTATCGCCCTTTTGCTCTGCCCGTAAGTGAGTGGGGTTAGTCTCACTGGACACGGTCCAATGCTTTCTGGAGTGTGTGACCACCTGGGGCCTTTCTCTCCCGTGATTTCTTTTCCCTGATTCAACACAGAAATCACGATCTGGGTCTCCGTACCCGCGTGCTCCTGGAATGTTTCCGATTACTAGATCATACGGTGGCTTTGGGACGGCCAAAGCCTGTACAGTCCCACTATAAAATGGTGTATCAATAAATACCTGGGCCGTTTTGAATTCTGCTACTGTTCCATCTATTTGTCTACACCTCTGCATTTTACCTGTGAATTGTCCCTTCTTAACCAAGGACTCCTTCACCATTACGCCAGTGCACCCAGAGTCTCTAATGACATTAACCAATTTGTCCCCTACTCTGCCTTTGTGCACATCCATGTTATCGCCTGAATCTGCGAACACACAGCACAGTCCAGACAAAATAACACTGTCATCTTTTTCATCTTTTGCTGCCTGCCTTTCGCTTGGCCTGACCCTCATTGCTGCAGCTTTCTGAGGTCTAAATCGGCAGTCTCTAGCCAAGTGCCCTGTTTTATTGCACAAGAAGCAGGTACGTCTATCTACGGCCTTATCCACGTGGGCCTTCACCCTTGTTTGCTCACGTGACGCCGTGGGCCTACGGGCGTGCAATACTGACTCATCGTATGAGTCATGTGCTAGCCTGCTATCCTCTGAATATGCTTCCGGGCTTTCCTCTTGTTCAGGCAAATCACGCCTCGCTTCCCGTAAGTCTCTGCCGTCTGAAGCACCTCAGCTATTGTGGTTGCACCTTTTTCCTTAATGTGGATTGTGAGGCCCGTCCCACAACCATCAAGTATCTGTTCCTTCATCACCAGTGTCTTGAGGCCTTCAAAATCACGGTCCACTCCACTAAGTTCTACCCACTTGTTGAAATAGTGATCCAGTCTAACACCGAACTGTGTGTATGTCTCACCCTGTTCGATTCTCGCCTCGCGAAACTTACGCCTAAAACCTTCTTCAGTCAAATCATATGCCTTTAGTACTGCTTGTTTCACCTTGTCAAAATCCCTTTGATCACCTTTGGGTAAGGTGGAAACAGTGTGTAACGCAAGACCTGTCAACAAGGCAGACAGGTTTATTGCCCAGTCATCTTCCGGCCAGCCCTCGTGCTCGGCAAACGATTCAAAACGACTGATATAGGCATCAATCGAATCAGTTTCTTCTCTGAAAAGTGGGAGTTTAGGCCTAGGCCCGGAATTTAGTCTGCGGCCTACTGACTCAGAACTGGTGTCTATTTCACTACGATTTTCAGATTTTATTCTTTCCAACTCAATTTGTTTGGCAACGGATTCAGTTTCAAGCCTAAGTCTCTCAGCCTCAGCCTCTGAGTTTCTTTTGACAGCTTCGAGCTGTTCTTTTTCAAACTTCCTTCTTTCAGCCCTTTCATCTCTCTCAGTCTTCTGCTGAGTCTCTATGAACTTACGCAGTTCATCTCCTGTATATCCCATTTCTGTCCCCAAACTTACTAGTTTTTCTATGGGGGTAAAACGTTCTTCAGCCATTTCTTTTTCAATATGTTTTAGCACCACTAAAACGGTTACGCTTATAAACCCGGAAAAAAGTTGGTACACAGTTTATCAACTAAACGGTACGAGTACACCAACCAGTGGTAGTGTTCCTAACACAAAGGAGCCTTAATCTTAAACCACAGCTTCTGTGAGAGTTAAGACTAGAACCTCGTTCTTCGTTTCTCTGAACGACCTTTGATTAATACAACCACCCTACACACAAGTCAATACTCAAGACTCAAAGAACTAAAGGAAATAATTAGAAGAGCTAATTAAAATTGCCTTTAGTGGACGCTTCGCCCCAGTACTACTCTAGCACTCACTTTGTTTCCCGCCCGAGACTAATTTGGGCCATGCAATCCTGGCAGGCTCGCCACTTTGTCCCGGACGGGGGGAATCGTGATGGTATTGCTTAAGTGCACTAAGTTGATGTATTATTAGTCAGGTTTAACACACCAAGGTTATCTTTGCACTCGTACACGCATATGCACACTCATGCGCCACCAAACATTCACTTCTCTCTGGGAATGGGATGTCACGCATTCGTTTCCCTTCTAACACGACTGAGCACAAGAAATACAATTTCTATGCTACTTACAATCAAACATGAAAAATCCAATTACACAAAATGAACAAATCAACACATAAAAGATCAATACTTCCTAATCCCGGGTTATAATAAAAATGACTTCTTACCTGGCCAGGTTTTCACACACACAACCACGCTTTCACACCACACCACAGTTCTTGAAAAGTCTCTTCACGTCTTCTTCAGCACTGCTTGATGGTGAGGCCCTTGGTTGACTGGCTCCAGGTTTCAGGACTGGGTCTTCGTGGTCGTCTCTGGGATCTCGACGTAGAACTCTTCTTCTTCGTCTCTTTCACCCACCTCTGGGTTCAATTTCAGTTTGTCTGTCTTCACCCACCTCTGGGCTTCAAACTTAGTTTTCTTCTCTTCCAGCTTGTCTTTCCCTAAGACTTTGCTGTCTCTTCTATCTCCCAGACCACGTTTCTCTCGACCCGTTCTCTGTCCTGCCCACCCTTCTCTCTTCTCTCTCTCTCCTCTGCCTTCTCTCTCTCTCTCTCCTGGTGTTCTTCCCTTCACGTTGTTCTCCCTCAGTTTATATAGGGATGGAAACAAAGGATTCCCCTTCGGGCCATGCCTTTGTCCATGCTGCTTCTCAAACCCCTAGTTCACAAATACCCTGAATTCTCCATTCGCTACGTTCTTCCACACATCAGCATTTACACACATCCCTACCTAATTGATTAGCAAACAACCACTTAGCACCAGATGGACATCGAAATTTCCCGCCGACTTCAGAGGCCACTTTAACACAGTAATTATCTTAAAGAGGGCTACGATAACAACATCCACGCGCGTTCAACCAGCCTGACAATAGAACCAACCCAGTGACCCACGGCAATACCATCCGAACGAGTCCAAGACTCCTGCTCTTCACTGATTGTTTACAAAAGAACCTCAGCTGACTGAGTATTTAGCGCTCACTTGGTGCACCGAGGTCCTAGTGGTTACGTCCCTCTCCCCTTTCGCTGTCGGGCAGGTCCGAACTCCTCACTACCTTAGGTGCCATCTGTCACCTGACTGCTTCGTCCTCCTCGACACGGTTCGACCGTGTGCGATGGGTAAGGCATACTTGTTAATGGTTCTATTACCTATTTGTATACTACGTACAACGTCCCTTTTGCCTCTAAGCGTTTAATGCCTTTTGTGAGAGGTTTCACGCACTTGACATACGTGTACAGGGGCACATACTGTACCTAAATGACCTTGTTGTCCGGTCCTGAGAAAGAAAACTAAAGTTGAAAACCCTGTTCAGAGTCTTCTGTGAAAATGTTGATCTGGGTGAGCTGTGTTTGCAAATTTTGTGAACATATTCATATTTGTCAGGTTACGTTCTTTCGTTGTTTGACCCCAAAGCTCTCAGAAAAAAAAACACTTACCTGTAAAGAAACAAAGGAATGTCAGTGTGAATCTGTGTGGACAACTGTCTGCCCGGAATATGTCCGATCATCAGCACAACCGTGGTTAGCATTTCTTTTCAACAGTGTTTTACTTTCTCTTTCTAAAGATGTCACTACGTGATATTTGTCCATGTATACTTCAGAAGAGGTGAGGGGGACTGGGATAGGCATAACGTTTTGGAGTGATCAACTTGAAAAGAGACGATTGTGCTGTGTATTGAATTGTTTCTTACATGTACATTATAGGCCTGACAACATATTGCCCAAACCTTCAGACCATTATGATAAAATGATTGAGAAAGATGAACAAAAGTCGCATTTTTCAATGTATCAGTTCACACGTTTGCTAGATTGGAGGAAGAAATATTTCTGCTGTCTTTTGATTGAGAACAAGATAGATGCACCAACCTGATAATATGTCGTTTCCACATGTGTGAACGACTGACTGGGCGTCTTGAAATAACAAAGATAAAGTTGAAAGTGCACATGACCTCACCCTAATCCTCCTTTCCTCCCTATACGTGTGCGCTCGCTCGCTCGCCACCGCCCACACACACACACACACACACACACTCACTCACACAGAGAGGGAGAGAGAGAGAGATAGAAATAATCTTCTCCCCCTACACAGTCCCCCACTCCCCCGTGTCTTTGTAATCGCTATACATAGTTTTCCCCTGTCGCGCAGTACCACAGCTGGGATAGCGGCCGGATTAAAGCTGACTTCACACTGCACCGTCCTTGTGCGGCATACAGGAATGCAGGGGTCGCTGACAGAGACACAACCAGGTGCACACTGAGAAAGGTAGTTCCCCTCTGTGACACGAGAGAATCCAGAGGTAGAGTCAAATCTGAACTTTGACCTCCTTGTTCAGACATCGTCTGTTACGCACACTGCCTTGAGAGCGTGGAAATTCCGCTAGCTCTCCCTACCAATCGGAAGACGTTACTACTTCTGCTGCAGGGGAGGTATAATGGCTGACCATGATTAGAACATGTTTTCTTTCTGACCTCTCACCCTAAATTACCATGTTTATCAGGTTTGCATGGTTAGTAAAGAAGCTGAACTGGTTTTTTTTAAACAGAAAGAAGCTCAAATTAGAAACTAGACTTTCAATTCGTCTCTGCCCCCCCCCCCCCTCTCTCTCTCTCTCTCTCTCTCTCTCTCTCTCTCTCTCTCTCTCTCTCTCTCTCTCAGGGATTTAAACATATACATATATGGTTGCACAATTAGCTGAATTTTGAAAATATCCTTGCGACTGTAAGCCAATTTGTCAGAATTCACATGCTGTGTATGTTTAAGGAGCAATGCATGAACTATTTGGAGTCAAAACCCTTCCCCAATGCATGCTCTGCTGATGAGCGTGTCGTTGTTGTTCCTCTCCAGAGGGTTCATAGTCCTTTCATTTCGTCAGAATTTGCTATGTTTGGAAATGTTGGTTTGACAGAAGTACGAATGCAAGTGACAGTCGGAGCCAGAGAATGAAAGTGGACTTGCTATATGGGCGAACCAAGGGAACGAACACATGATGACACAGAAGTATGGCATTCAAATGACTAATTAAGTGAATATTGAACTGCATGAATAGCAATGATATTATGATAAACTGATAAGTAAATGAGAGAATAGATAAGAAATGTTGTGGAATGAAGGCGCATAAAGTAAGTTAATAATTACAGAGCTCAGCATTGAAGTACATAATTGAATGGAAAGCGTGCAGGGTGAGAGGACTTCGTGTGGTGTGGGAGGAGGGCAGACGGCAATGGGGGTGGATTGGAAAGGCTTTATGTATGTGAGTAAACAAATGTGAGGGGAAATTCAGAAATTCTTCCTCTGAGTTCTCGTTTGCTCAAACAGAAAGTCTGCAGGCCTGGACAAATGGTGCAGTACATAGGAGACCTTGGCATAGCTGATGTTGTCTGTAGGATAGTTGACTGGCAGAACGACTGACTTCGGCTCAGTTACGGCGCACATCAGCGAGAGATTCTGAAACGCATGAGTCAAGTCTGCTGATGTCTCACATCCATGGATCTCCTCTTGCAGTCTGCAATGGACGGTGTCAAAACAATGCGCATTTGAGTGTAGCACACCCTTGGGCTTGGAGAGAAGTCAGATTTCCCGACTGGATTCAGTAATGGGAAGGTATCAGGTGGTTCTGGTGTGGTGTTTTGTTACGTTTTGTTTGTGAGCACAGGTAGGTCTGTCAGAGTTATTGTCGAGTCTGAAAGCAACTATGAGCTTAGTCTGGAAGACAGTTTTGGTTGTCCACTCTGTGGTAACTGGACTTAAAGATCCTACGGACAAGGCGCCGGGAGGGGGGGGGGTACAGATGAGGAAGCATGTACTGTCTCTGTAGGTGTTTGTGGTTCAGGGCAGAGAACCTGAACACAGCTATGGTATAACTGAGAGCTTCACTAAAAACAATACGGGAATAAATACGGGTGATGAAGAATCATTTTAGTGTTTGTAACTTTTAATTACACACACACACACACACACACACACACACACACACACACACACACACACACACACACACACATGCACGCACGCACGCACGCACACACATACACACACACACACACACACACACACACACACACACACACACACACACACACACACACAAAGAAAGAGAGAGAGAGAAAGAGACAGACAGACAGAGAAAGAGGGAGGGAGGCAGGGAGGGAAAGGAGGGAGAGGGAGGGAAAGATTGATCATGTATATTCCCAAAGGTACAAATCTGGGCCTACGAGAGAGAGAGAGGAGAGAGAGAGAGAGAGAGGAGAGAGAGAGAGAGAGAGAGAGAGTATGTTTCCAAAGGTAACAGTTAAGCAGAAAGAGAGAGGATCGGGCAGCATACTCATAAATTGCGTGCGGTGATAACACCTCAAGCCTCCAGCTATTTCTCTACAGCAGTTAGAAACAGACACCATATCTACGCCCACCTCTTAAACCTCTCTGACTCAGAGTATCACAGAAAGCCTCCGTCAGTGGCGTGTTTGCCAAGTGTGCTTTGTTGTCCACGTCGATAGAGATAGACAGTGTGGAGCAGGATCATGACTTCACTTGTTCAAACACAGTCCAGATCTTTAGACGCAGATATCCAGTAGGTACTAAGTTTTTGCGTTTACCGGTTCAAACACTTGATATCTAGACATAGACATCTAGTGTGTAACAAGACATTCTCAAACACTTAATATCTGGACATAAATGTACAGTATGTAATAGGCCTGTTGCAAAGACGTGACATCTGGACATAAACATACATGTGTGACGAGACTGATTCAAATATTTGATATCGGGATATAAATATACGGTTTGTAACAAAACTGTGACTCAATTTCAGTTGTTTGGGGTTTGTTTTTTGTTGCCATTGTTGTTGTTGCTGTTGTCGTTGTCGTCGTCGATATGTCTGTATGTCTGTGCATTCAAAAAAGTCAAATAATGAGGATTTTACTGAACCCTCCAAAGTTAGAAAATAAGACTTAAAAGATTCCTTAGGGCTGGAGTTTTTCATGTGTGATGAAAAAAACACCATTATATGTACAACAATTTTTGAGTAATTAATACCATATGAAAATCACAAAAAGATGCAAAGATTCAGTAATTCTTTATCCAAAATAGCATGTACACGTAAATGTTAAGATGTGTATATATCACCTTATATCAACGAATCTTCAGACTCTGTTCCAAATCTGGACACTTATCAAACGAAGCAAATTACGATCAGCCAGTTTATGGATGTTAACTTTTAATCCAAGAACAATGCAGTGCAACAACGTTGATATGTTGAAAATTATGATTGCTTTTCAAATATCTGAGATCAATCATATCCTATGAAAGTCAATACCAAGCACTTCTTTAAGAAGCATGTAGTGTTTATAACTTAACCCGTAAAGTTAATGTGCTGCTATTAAATCAAAAGACAGACAGAGCCCAGATCTCTGAACGCGGCGTGTGAAGAACATATTTTTGTTGAGGGAGACGGTCGTCGAAGATACTGCCATTCTCTAAAGTACGTTCAATAAATGTTGGATCAGACACTTATCAATATAAACTTATCAATTAAACAGCCGACTGATTTTTAACGGGCCGGCCTATATGCCCTGTGCGTGAACGCTAGGTGGGTAATCAGCCATACATTTTCCATGGGAGAGGAAGTCATCGAGTGGATAACACACACAGATGACACAGCGCAGACACTTGTGCACAATAATAAAGCAAAATACAAACCGGTAAAAATGTTAAACACACACACACACACACACACACACACACACAGCACACACACACACACACACACACACACACACACACACACACACGGATTTGGAGAGGTGTGCATTGAAAATGGAAGCAGAGAGAGGCAGCGATCGTGGATGGCACGAAAGGAGGAAGGTGGTGGAGAGGGGAGGGAGGAGAATGGCAGGGGAGGAGGAGGGGGGGGAGGGAGCAAATACCATTGTGAAGGAAGACGGTCAACATCCCCCCTGACACCTATCTATTGAAACTGTCATTGGCATCTCCTCGCCCGCACCATCACTTACAGACCGCTGCTGCCGTTGAGGTTGCCCTGTATTTACTGTGTCCAGCCGATGATGACGTGCTGTGAATGTTGATTTATCAATCACCCTTTGGGGATGCCAAGGATGTGGGGGTGGGGAGGTAGCGGGAGGTAGCGGGAGGGGCTTTCAGTTTACATTATATCCTTGCCCCAGAAACTCTGTGCGGGCTATTTCCTCGTTTCTGTTACTCCCATTGACTCCGCTTTCTTTTTTTTTCCATTCTTCATTTTTGTCCACTATTTTGCTGTCTTTTCCGCTCATTCACCTGTGTTTGATCTAGACTGGCTTTTTCAGTTGATAATAGGGGCCCGTAGCCACATGGCTACAGCGTTTGCTGCGGAGCTGAAGGTCGCAAGTTCGAAGCATATGAGGGGTCGGATTTTTTTCGGCTTGGAAACCTAATCGTCCACCCAGCTGTAAATGGGTACCTGATTCAGTTCAGGGAAGGTTAAAGGCTGCAGAAGGAGAGGGATGGGCTCCGCTTTCCATTACGCCGTGCCCTAGACACGGTGATAGTTCATTGACCCTACGGTCATTGGACTGTGGCATTTTTTTCAACTGTTGATAACATGCTAACTTCCTTCGTTGTGATATGACGATGAGGTTGTACTTGTTATCTATTTTTGCCGTGTTCTTGGTCAAAATTGGACTGATGAAGGACGTAGGTAGCTCACACTGCAGCCAAAAGTGGTATGGAACTGGACTAGAAGGAATAACTGGTCCACTGCTAGAGTGTCAACCCCTGAGATCTTTGTTGTTTGTTGTTGTTGCTCTCCTTATTCTTCACCATCATCATCTTCTTCCTCTTCTTTTTCTTCTTGTTGCCAGTTTTTTTTTTTTTCTTCACCGTCTTCATCTTCTATTTCTTCTTCCTACTCTCCTTCTTCTTCACCATCATCTTCTTGTTCTTGTTCTCTTTCCTCTTCTTCGCCATTATCTTCTTCTACTTCCTTTTCTTTCTCCTCCCCCTCTTCTTCTCCTTCAGCATCGTTATCATCCTCTAGCTCCTCTTCTTCACCTTCATAATTATCATGAACTTGTTGTTCATCTTTCTCTTCCTCGCCATCATCATTATTTCTTTCTTCTTCTTCTTCTTCTTTCTTCTTCTTCTTCTTCTTCTTCTTCTTCTTCTTCTTCTTCTTACTACTACTACTAACTACTACTACTACTACTACTACTACTACTACTTCTCCTCCTCCTCCTCCTCCTCCTCCTCCTCTTCCTTCCTCCTCCTCCTCCTCCTCCTCTCTTCTTCTTCTTCTTCTTCTTCTTCTTCTTCTTCTTCTTCTTCTTCTCCTCCTCCTCCTACTCCTCCTCCTGCTCCTTCTTCTTCTTCTTCTTCTTCTTCTTCTTCTTCTTCTTCTTCTTCTTCTTCTTCTTCTTCTTCTTCTTCTTCTTCTTCTTCTAACGGTATCGTCAGACAGATGTGATGCTGTAACATTCCTTCAGCACATGGGGATCTGACCAGACGGCTGAAGAGAAGGGATGTGATGAGCTAGGACGTCAGAGACGAAGCGAGAAAGAATTGACCGGTGGAGAGGGTGTAACAGCTGTGTCAGGAAAGTGGGGGCAGAAACAGTTCAATGGAGGTTGTATGCGAGAGAGGAGAGACAGACAGACAGACAGACAGACAGACAGACAGACAGACAGACAGACAGACACAGACACAGACAGAGAGACAGAGAGAGACAGAGACACAGAGAGAGAGAGAGACAGAGAGAGACAGACGTGTGAGTAATCGTGAGGGGAGGGGGGGATAGGGGGCCACGATCATCCATCACACACCAGGAGGGTGTGGAGGGGGATCAACAGGACGGTGGGATGGTCGCCCCTGATGATGGAACACTGTGTAGCTGGCTGTCTTCACTGGGCGCATCCCATCCTTCACGGTGTGGACTCAGGCTGACAGACCGCGGGCCCATCACACCACGTGGCCTACAGCTGGCTGTGTGGAGAGTTGTGTCATTCTGTTACATGGATCTGTGAGAATATGCAGGAAACAGCCTCACACTGGATTTTACATGTCATGGTCACAGCTTTGCATTGGATTGTGCGTTTCATGGTCATGCCTTTGCATTGGATTGTACGTTTCATGATCATGCCTTTGCATTGGATTGTACGTTTC